>JAQPPZ010017051.1:600000-1057500 GCA_028583015.1 Wollemia nobilis
AGGGTTTCATTAATTTCAAGAGCATAAAAAAAAGAAAGGGATTTTTTGTTCTTTCTTTTTGCTTTACGCGGTTGGTTATTTTAACAGATTAGGGTTACAAAGTTTGTTGTGAATCATTAAAGGCCCCTTGTTAACAATTACTTGCAGGATTTAAGTTATTCTAGATTACATTCATTTATTTGCATTAGGTCTTAATTGGTTATATGCATATGAATGTTTGTTCACAAGAAACTTGGAGAAATTAAAATAACAAATTTTCTTTGCAAGAAAGAGTTTCCTGTCAGAGACTCTAGTTGCGTGATCATTTTGTTACAGGGCAAAATATTCACTCAACATTTTGGCGCTAGAAGGAGGGCCTTCTTTATTGCTTTGTGATTATGATTTGTTCTAACAATTAACGTGGGTAGTTTTGTTTCCACCTATTGTGCTTGCAGGTATAACATTTAGATACTGTATTTTGCAAGTAAGTTGAGAGAAGTCTTTTGAGTTCTAGAGTTTCCAAGCTGGCCCAACCTGAGTACATAGCTACTAGGTCCAAAACCATAGGGGAAACTATTTTCCAAAGCCTTTCTCCCACTGCTAGGAAGCCGAAAAACAAAACATTAGAGATCGAAATACCACCCAGTATACTTGAGTTAGGGATTTCTTTAGACTCAAGTACGTCTAGCGGGCCTGAGCCCTTAATTTCAAGTGCGACAGTAACACCAGGTGTATCTGTCTCCATAGTTCCAAGCGTTTCCATTGTTCCCATAGGGTTAACACCTTTGAACAACATGGCCCAACAACAACAACAACAACAGCCACCTGCCCTTTGGTATGGTGCGCAAAGTTCCCCCTTAGATATTCCTGGGGCAGTCCACGACTTGCCTAGAAACATTGAAAGGGGATTACCCAAATTCTTGCACGATGGTCCCACAACAATAGAAGATCATGTCCAAATCTACAAGGATTACATGTTTAGGCAAGGGGTTACTCACGAGGATGTTGCTTGCCGAGTTTTCCCTGCTAGTCTAGACCCCACGGCCAATGAATGGTATCGGAATCTTCCAGCAGGGTCCATCACTTCATGGGCCCAATTAGAAACCGCCTTCATAAGCCAATTTAGAATGTTATTGGATCCCTCCATAATCTACAATTTGTTCGTATCATGCAAAATATTACCTAATGAGCCCATACGAACATTCAATCAGAGGTTCCAAAAACTATACACGAATCTGACTCGTCACTTTGCGGTAGATCCTGCGGTCGCCTTGCAATTATATTTCGGAGCCTTAGATCCTTTAACGTCTTTGTTGACTAGAAGGAATCCTCAGGTTACGATGCTTCCTTTAGCCTATGCAGAGACAATGACTCTCGAACAACAAATGAACTTGCCAGGAGCAGGATTGTCTCAATTGACTGGGATGGGACAATATGGTCCATACAGTCAATTTGCCATGATGAACCAGTTAATGGCACCACAGGTTCCTATGATGAACAATTTCCAAACACCCACCCAAGTGGCATCATTTCCAAGTTATCCTAATGCCTCCGTTCAAACGCAGGGATTAATTCAAAATAGCCCGATGGGTTTGCCTGGGTTCGGCATGGGCAATAATTTGTTGACCATGCCGGGGTTTGCTCCGATTAGCACGCCAAGCCCAATGACTTATCCAACAATCACTCCGATTCAAAGTGTGAATCCAGGATGGAATCCAACTGCCCAGACCCAAGCCATTGTACCTATTCCAGAGGTGGCTAATGCAGCAAACACAACTGGACCCGAAATTACCGTGCCTCAACCACAAGGGTCCGAATCCGCCATAGAAAACATGAAGGAAACCTTGGCCAAAGTTTTGGTTACGGTGGGAAATGTCAATAAAAAGGTGGACCAAGCCATGGGTCATAACCGGCCTCATAACCATAGAGGAAAAGGAACATACAACACGCAGCCGAATAATGGGCGAGTACCCAATCCCGTAGCCAATCAGGCAGATGTCTCGAAAGATTTTGGAGAATCGGGACCTTGTGACAACGATTGCATGCATTGTGGCCACGGGAAGCATGAGTCTATACTGACTGAGGTTATACATTCCCAAGAAAGTGAAGAAGAGGAGGATGTGGAATTTTTTGGAAACGAAGATGAAGAAACATTGGAAGTTCATGCCAACAAACGTTTTGGGAAAGGAAATCACAAGTATTACACTAGGAGTTCTAAGGAGCCCAAAACTTCCTCTACTCCTCCAAACAACCAATTACTCCCTCCCGATTTCAAAGGAGATGTCAATCCCTCTCCTCCATCCATGGTGGAAAAGTCTAAGATGGTGCAAAACATGTCAAATTCAGAAAAACCCACTTATGACTTGGTGGAAGACATGAAGAAAACTAAGGCCAATGTCTCAATGTATGATATGTCCCGATTATTAGGCCAAGAAGTAAGTCCACCAAAAAGTTTAGATCCACCTGCCCAAGTTCATGAAGCTAAAAGTGTTGAGTCCCGATTGGTTTTGAAAAAGGAAAAATGAGATATACCTCCTTTTCTGATAACCATTAGAATTGCGGGTAAAAACCTGCACAATTGCTTAATAGATTCGGGGGCCTCGGCTACCATTATGCCCCTAGAAATCTGTAAAAAATTGGGACTTACACCAAAACCTTCTAGAAGCGGGGTGGTGCAGCTGGATAGATCAACCATGGAGGCAGTGGGAGAATTGGGTGATGTTCTTATTCAAGTCAATTCAGAACCTAGGGTTCAACATCACATAGACATATTGGTGCTCGACATTCCTATCAAATATGGCATGGTTTTGGGAAGAGATTGGAGTAAAAACCTAAACGGTTACATTGTGACAGATTCTTCACATATGTGGTTGCCTTGGAGGGGAGTGGCCAACCAAATTCGGATTGATAGTGAACCTAGGCTCAAGGAGATGATCACAGAATACAACAAGCCTAATGAGATCCAATACATTGAAGCGGAATTGGGAGCATATTGTTTGGACATAGAAACACCTAAAAATTCCCAAAATGAAAGGATTGGATGCAACGTTACTGAAGGACATCAGGACATTTGGACTTTAAGATTTGATGGATCCAAGTCCAGGAAAGGAGCAGGAGCCGGTATTGAATTATCATGTTCGGACAGAGAGCCTATGTTCGCTGCATATAGACTACAGTTCCCTGCCACCAACAATATGGCAGAATATGAGGCCTTGATTCTCGGACTTCAATTGGCCCTTCGAAAGAAAGTTAAGTGTATCAAGGTCCTTGGTGATTCGGAGCTGGTGGTAAAACAAGTGAAGGGACAATACGTATGTAAGAACAAGCGGCTCAGACTTTACAGAACCAGGGTTAGAGATTTAATAGATGAGTTTGATGCCTTTAACATATCTCTGATCTCTAGAAAAGGCAATCGTCTGGCAGACTCTCTAGCCGTAGCTGCGAGTATGTTGAAACCAGTGGATCACAAGAAATGTAAGAAATTCTCCATAGAACTGGTCCCTTGTCCCTCGATACCGGATAATGTCACGAATTTCCAAGTGTTTGATAGTGACAGGCACATATTCCATTTTGTCACTAATTCTGGCATATTTGAAAAGCAGGTTATAGATGAAGATGAGAGGGATCTAGAAGATGCAGATTTGGAAGAAAATATTATTGGAAAATGTAATAAGATGCCAAATGAGATGGCTTCATTAGAAAAAACTTTCGATATCGGATACCAACCAAAAGAAGGTAGAAAGGTTCCACCTCCCAGAGAAGCCTGTGACTTGGTTAATATTGGAAGTGCAGAAAACCCTCGAGAAGTATTCATAGCAAAAGCATGTACCAAACAGGAGAAGGATTCCATTGCCAATACATTAAAGGAATACATAGACTGCATAGCTTGGAGTTATAAGGAGCTGAAAACCTATGATCAGAATGTCATAACGCATACGATTCCTTTGAAGCCAGACTCCAAACCCTTCAAGCAGAGACAGAGGCCAGTCAATCCATTATTAGAACCCTTGATAGAGAAAGAGGTAAAGCGACTGTTAGAAGCTAAGATCATCTTTCCTGTTAGGCACTCCACATGGGTTGCTAACCTGGTCCCCGTGAGGAAAAAGAATGGAGAAATAAGGTTGTGTATCGATTTTAGAAATCTTAATAAAGCCTCACAAAAGGACAATTACCCATTACCCACCATTGATGAAATACTTCAAAAGGTAAATGGGTCGGAGATGATGTCATTCCTGGATGGTTATTCGGGATATAATCAGGTCCTTATCCATCCTAGTGATAGGATGAAAATTGCCTTCACCACAAAGTGGGGCACCTTTGCATACAGGAGAATGCCTTTCGGACTATTGAACGCAGGTGCCACATTCCAACGAGCTATGGACTTTGCTTTTAAGGGGCTCATAGGTAAGTGCATTATCATCTATGTAGATGACATTCCTATCTTTTCTAAGAACAGGGAAAACCACGTCAGGGATCTAAAGAAAGTCTTTCAAAGATGCAGGGAACATGGCATTTCTCTCAACCCAAAGAAGTGCATTTTCGGGGTAACGGAAGGAAAGTTATTGGGACATGTAATATCTAAGGATGGAATTTCCATTGACCCTGAAAGAATAGAGGCCATACAATAGATTCCTTGTCCCAACAACAAAAAGGGGTTGAGATCATTTTTTGGGAAGATCAATTTCGTCAGAAAATTTATTGCAGATTTTGCAGAAATAGCAAAGCCTTTGAACGACATGTTAAAGAAAGAGGTCCAGATCAAGTGGACAGATGAAAATAGAGATGCTTTCAAAAATATCAAGGACGCGATTTCTAAAGCCCCGGTTTTAGTGAGTCCCGATTATACGAAGCCTTTCTATATTTACACATTTGCTTCAGATCACTCCTTTGCGAGTGTTTTAACTCAGAAGAGTGAAGGCAACATTGAAAATCCTATTGCCTTCCTGAGTAGTCCTCTCAAAGATGCGAAGCTGAGATACTCCATCTTGGACAAGCAAATGTATGCTCTAGTCAAGACCATTAAAAAATTCAGGCATTATATAGTCCACAGTAGGGTGTTTGCTATAGTCCCGGATCCTGCAGTCAAAGCCATGTTTATACAGAATGAACTAGGTGAAAGACGAGGGAAGTGGATTTCAACTTTGCAAGAGTTTGATCTTGAGATTCAATCCATGAAGATAGTGTGGGGACAAGGGTTGGTTAAGGCTATAGCAGAAAAGGATCTCGCAATTTCATGTCAACATTATGAAATCGTAGATATAACCAAAGATGAGTGGTATGCAGATGTGGTGTATTTTCTACTAAACGGTAAATGTCCACCGCATTTGAATTCTACTCAACGAAGAGCCTTGCGCTTGAAGTCCTGCTAATTTCCTAATTAGATCCGGCACGTTATACAAGAAAAACCATGAAGGTATTTACCTTCGTTGTGTTGATCAAAAAGAGGCAGTGCAAATACTCGAGGAATTTCATGGTAAACATGGGACGGGACATGGGTCCGCTAATGCCACAGCCCATCAAATCCTTAGAGCCGGTTATTATTGGCCTCGACTGTTCAAAGATGCCCATACTCATGTGAGGTCATGTCATACATGTCAAACTGCAGCCAATAGAGACAGGGGTGCTTCCATGCCTTTACAATCCGTAATTGAGTCTAGACCTTTTGCGCAATGGGGCCTGGATTTTGTTGGGATTATCAGTCCCAATTCATCCGATTCCCACAAATACATTCTGACGGCTACGGATTATTGCACAAGGTGGACTGAAGCTATCCCCACAAAGAATGCTACTTCGGAGGTTGTTATTAAATTCTTAGAGGATAATATTGTCACTCGGTTTGGGATGCCTAACTCCATTGTAAGTGATAATGGTTCAGCTTTTTCCTCTTTGGAATTTGCTAATTGGGCATTTGACAACAGTGTGAGTTTAAAATTCTCTTCCAATTATTATCCGCAAGGCAATGGATTGGCTGAATCTTCTAACAAGAATTTGTTATGCGTCATAAAAAAATTGTTGGAAAGAAATCCTAGAGATTGGCATAACAAACTTAAGTTGGCTCTTTGGGCTGACAGAATCAGAGTCAAAGAATCAATAGGAACATCTCCTTACCATCTGGTTTATGGACAAGATCCCATTTTTCCTACAAATCTCAAGTTACAAACACTGCATTTCATGAAAGATTATTTCGGAACTGATGATAAACTTGAGTCTAGACTAACACAATTAATGCATCCGGATGAAAAAAGGGATGAGGCTATGCTTCATTTTAGTAAACACCAAGATGTAGTAAAAATATGGTTTGACAAAAAGTCTAGAGCCAAGGCTTTTAAAATATCAGATCTAGTGTTGTTATGGGATAAAAGACATGAGAAGAAAGGGGATCATGATAAGTTTGACTACTTATGGTTGGGTCCGTACCAGATTTCAGAAGTCCTAGGGGAAAATAGTTTTAGACTAAGAACCTTGGATGGAAAGGATTTGGCATTACCTGTCAATGGGTTGCACTTGAAACACTATTTCCAGGCTTGAAGCGGCTGGGTTTTGTATTATATGTAATTATGCCATGCTTTGTTTCTTTTGTGTGTGCAGATTTGATATTTAAGTTGTGTGTTTGTTTGACATGTTTAGGTTTTGTATTATATGTAATGATGCCGTGCTTTGTTTCTTTTGTGTGTGCAGGTTTGCCGTTTAGGTGGTGTGTTTATTTGACATTATTTATTTAAAAAAAAAAAAAGAATAAAAGTTTGAAATGTTAACACATGCCTAAGATCGGGAAAATATGAAACATTGGAATTATGTTGTAAAAGCTCCACATGTAACACAAACGAGTTAAATAATATCGTTTGAGGCTTGTGATGCATGAAGTAGTCAGTTTTACAAATTATGGCAATACTTCATCTGCAATTCAAAGGGCAATGCATTCATATTACATCTCACTTTGCATATACATGCCATCTTAGTTGCATATGCATTTCAGATACAAATCATTAAAGTGTGTCAAATCCTCTTAGGGTTATGCTATAACATAAATAAATAAAAAAATCCTAAGGTTGGAAACTGAGCCCCGAGATATCTAGAACCAAGCACATTTTATACACATTAAAAAGGATCTTGAGCAAAATGATCAAAACCTTGCTTGGAAGAAAAGGTCGAGCGAAAGAAGTATTTCATGTCTATCCTATTATGCAACATGATCCTTAAAACAGTGGTTTTTACCACTTCCATAAAGCTTAAAGCCTAAAATCGGAGTAGTAAGGATAGGGTTAAGTCCTCATCGAACTTAGGTTGAGGATCCAACTCCCCAAAACTTTGATTTGACCTACATGGAGTAGTAAGGATAGGGCATAATTCTCATCTCGCCTAGGTTGAGAATCTGATTCCCCAAAGCTCCTATGTCTCATTTCATGATAAAGCTTGGATTGGAAGGATCGTACTACTTGTCCTCTGCAAAGGATGGGTAGTCATCCCCAAGGTCCAAGCAATAAAATTAATATTCTCCATTTTCATCTAAAGCTTGGATTGGAAGGATCGTACTACATGTCCCTAGCAAGGATGGGTAGTCATCCCCAAGATCCAAGAAGTAAAAATTAATTTTTCCCATCTCATATTTATATTGGATTGGAAGGATCGTACTACTTGTCCTCTGCAAAGGATGGGTAGTCATCCCCAAGGTCCAAAGAAATGAAGTTAAGTCATGGATTATGGGGTTAGGTATGCCCATGCATGACAACATGTCTTGTCTAAAAAAAACAAGACCACTGACTGTTCAAAGGGTTAGACTAGCATGACCATTTCTTCCATAATTGGTTAAATTATTTTGCTCAAAGTGAGGTAATGAATTCCAAATCAGAGTAGTAAGAATAGGGTTAAACTCTCATCTCGATTAGGTTGGGAGTCCGATTTCCCAAAGCTCTGATTTCACTTTCACTTACACATGGGTTCAAGATAGTAGTGACTCATAACCAACTTTGGGATCTAATAAAACAATTCATTATACACATGGTTGATCCTAAGAGGGTTTGATAATCTTGAATATTTGTGTATGATATTAGAAGGTCTATGCATTTGTAAAAGCAAAATCTCTAAGCATATTTATTAGGTTACACAAATCATTCACGGTCTCACATATGCATGCATGTAAAACTGACAATGGAATGTTGATCAAGTTCAAGCGATATGGAATGAAAACAAATAGCACACACCGAGCTAATACTAATGATTCTGATGTTTCATGTACTTCTGATCTGTCGGTATTTGTTTATCTTTTATGTGCTGACGCCTGTATCTAAGCTTGTATATTTCAGGTTGGGTTCTCACCAAAATGCTCTGGAGCATTTGACAATAGAGTCGCCATTTGTTGTGGCTAATCCACAACACACCCCAAAATTGGGGGCCCACCTTTTTGCATGCTTTCAAAGAAGAAAACAGTGACCCAGATGCTAAGAAAATCAAAGAAAAAGGCAAAAATTTCACTAAGGAGAAAAGTTGTCGCGATATCGCGACATGTCGCTCCGTCGCTGCCGAAATGAAAAAGTGTCGCGATATCGCGACATGTTGCTCCGTCGCTGGCAGGAATGAAAAATTGTAGCGAAATCGTGACATGTTGCAAAATCGCGGTCAAGACAGTCAAACGGGGCACGAAGCAGAAAAGCGTAGCGAAATCGTGACATGTCGCAAAATCATGGTCAACGCAGTCAACGACAGCAGGTGGGCGAAACCGTCACGAAATCGTGACATGTTTGATTTTCATGGCTTGCAAACGGGCAGAAGGCATAAAATATAAAATGGTCACAAAATCGTGACAAAACCGAGCCAAAGGCGATAAGGCCCAGCAATGTAGCGAAATCATGACGAAAACTGACACAAAGCGCATAAGTCGAAAGGCATCGTGAAATCGTGACGCGTCGCATTTCGGCACGGGTGGATTAAAAGGCCTAAGTGGTAAAATGGTAGCGATTTCGCTACAGTTCAAAAATGAAGCCAAACAAGGCACAAAGGCGTAGCGATATCATGCAACTTTTGAGGAAACGTTCCAGCCAGACAAAGACGTCACGAAATCATGACAGAAAGTGAAGACCATGCAGAGGGCAGAAAATGGTAGCGATTTCGTGACACTTTATTGAAAAGAGACTAAGTGCGGAAAACTTGTAGCGAAATCGCGACATGTCGGATTTTCGCTGTGCATGAAGGCAAGAAAGGCCAGAAAAACGTCGCGATATCGTGACATGTCTCATTTTCGCTGTGCATGAAAGCGGATAGGGTTATTGGCAGGAAAATGTCGCGATATCGCGACATGTCACGTTTTCGCGATGAAAGCAAGGAAGCAAAGCTGCATGCATAAAAACGTCGTGATTTACATGGGGCCATTATAGAACGTGCAGAAAAGTGCTGAACACGTGGCACAAAGGCATGAGGGTCATGATAACGCTTCAGATCGACAGTTACAGTTAGCAGAGAAGACCAAACATTTTAGGCTCGAGCAAAACGTCAAAACACCAAAGAAGCGGGAAAATGAAACGAAGCGATATGGGAAGTGAAACGAAGCGTCGCAGAGGGAAACCAAGAGCCGCAATAGAAAGTTTAAAAATAGAAGCGAATGTAGATACAAGGGCTGGAAATTGTAAGAAGAAAAGCATTATTTTTGTGAATAAAAAGGAGTTTATTTGGCAAGAGTAACTTTTGTGTGTGAAACCAAAAGGAGATTGAAGGCTAAGACTACTGTTATTTCTGTAGATCTTTCCCTTGCATTATTCTTTCTTGTATCTATTCGTTTACACCATAATGTGGGTTACGATAGGTGAATGATAGAATGTTGCAATTATTTATTTCCTTAGAGTCTTGCATCTGATCTGATTCGACTGTGTTTTATTGCAGGTCTGTTAGGTCAGGTTGTTTTAGAGCTTCATCTCATAACTTGGGGTTTTGCAGGGAGGAGATTGCTAACCAAATTAACGTCCTGTTTCAGTTTTTCCAGCTGATTCTCATAAAGAATCTTTCTGTTTTAGGTTCTAATTTCATTTTCACATTTTTTATTCAAGGATTGGCATTTCGGATTCTGGTGCATTCCAGAATACGTTTTCTAACTCCAAAAGCTAACATAGAAATAGCAGAACAATTAAATAAAAGATAAAATGAACCAGTTAACGATAAAATGAACCTCATGCTAAAGGCACGGAGCTTAAAATGAAGTGGCCTATACCACGCATTTTCTCATTTAAAATATTTCTTTAAGCCAAAAGATAAAAGAGGTTGCTAATTTATTTTCGGGAGGGTTTCATTAATTTCAAGAGCATAAAAGAAGAAAGGGATTTTTTGTTCTTTCTTTTTCTTTACGCGGTTGGTTATTTTAACAGATTAGGGTTACAAAGTTTGTTGTGAATCATTAAAGGCCCCTTGTTAACGTTTGCTTGCAGGATTTAAGTTATTCTAGATTACATTCATTTATTTGCATTAGGTCTTAATTGGTTATATGCATATGAATGTTTGTTCACAAGAAACTTGGAGAAATTAAAATAACAAATTTTCTTTGCAAGAAAGAGTTTCCTGTCTGAGACTCTAGTTGCGTGATCATTTTGTTATAGGGCAAAATATTCACTCAACAGGTGACACAACAGTTTGGGGTGTGCCAGGGGTTTCCTGGTGATCCCGTGGTCTATCGGTGCTAGGGGGACGAGAGGACTCTGGATTGACCGGTCATCGTGCCACTAGGCAAGGATTCGAATGCAACGATCGACGTCCCAGATGTGGATGATGTCAGGACTATCGTAGAGTATGACCAGTGGTGGGTACTGTAGAGATGGCGAGGAGAGGGGCCACTGGGAGGCATGGAGGCAATAGTAGTGGGTGGGGAGGGTTCCAAGGCACCAGGAGATGATTGGGAAGCTCCTCAGGAGGATGTAGACATGGTGCAGGTGGAGGATAAGGATGTGGATTTGGGGGTTCCAGATTAGCCGAAGATGCGGGACATCACGGAGCAGTGGGAGCCAAAGCAGGCTGATGTTCCAAAGATGCCCATGCTTTAGGAAGATGTAGAGGACACAGAGTCTAGGCTATGCACTGAGATTGCACGATTGGAGGGATTGTTGTGGCGGTGCGATGGGGAGCTGGGGAACGTGCTGTAAGAGAGGGATCTCCTGTGCATGTAGCTAGAAGAGTGAGAGAATGTATTGGTTGCCTACCATCGATAGGATGGGGGTATTGATGCTGCACAGGAGAGGGATCTTCTACGGATGCAGTTGGTGGTGAGGGATAGGGCTTTGGTACAGTGCGAGGAGAACTTGGTGACATATCACCAGTAGGAGATGGACTCAGTGTGATAATGGTTGGAGCTAGAGGCAGATATTAACCACCTTGGTGGGTAGGTCCCTACATTCAGTGAAGGTGGATCGTCGTGTCGCTTGAGAGGGAATGAGACTGAGCAGTCAACATCCTCTCGATGTAGGCGAATGGATGAGGAGGGGCGAGTGGGCATGATGCAGGGGCTGGCAGCAGCTGCCCTGAGGGGTCTCATAGGACCCATACCACGGGAGGTAGTTCTCGTCACACCGATCCTGCATGATCATGGTGGCTGACACCCTAGGCTTAGGGGTTTTGAGCTTTTGGATTTTGTTGTGGGGTCACAAGACCAATTCATTGTAGCCTGCAAGAATTTTTTATGATATATAAAGATGAATTTATTTTTTTTATGTGAGTGATGATTTGATTGTATGCATGATGAGTGATGAGTATGGATGTATGCATGTTAATTTATTTTGATGAATGCATATGTTATGATACATGCAAATGTTTCTAAATTTTAGGATTTGCAAATGTAATGGATGAATTGAATTTGTGTTGTTTGGCGAGAGAACCATAGACTATTTGGACCTTTGTGTTTTTGGCGATTGCTGATGGCAATGCGAGGATGAAAGATAGCGCAGTTGGTTTAAAATGTAGCTAAGGTTTTTTGAGACTCAAATGGTTTTAACTAACTAGCCACGACTGTAATTTATATTACAAGACTTTTGGACAAGGTATGAATCGGACTTGTCTTTGACCAAGTTATTTCACATCCCTGTGTGTGCAATTGAGTTCATTTATGTGGTATTTGTCAGGATACCTCCAGTGCGGATAGGCTGTCAACCAAATTTGTACTAAGGATCACCTAATTAGCTCCACTAACTCCTTTGTTGTATTTAGTCAGATTAATCTGTGGTGCTATCTAGGATACCATAAGCTATCTCATCCACATGCAAACATTGATATGTACATGAGTTAATGTGACAGATATATCATCATGCGAGAGGTTTACCACCAATGACCGATAGGCTATCCACCAAACCGGTACTAAAGTTTACCTCATGACCTGTCGGAATGCTGAGAGTTCTAGGGATTCAAGTTCAACTCCCTTCTTTTCTTCAATTGTATTGGGATACTTGCTCTTTTGTAGTGATAAAAATCACTATTTATTTTTATATATTCTTCTTTTGAGCAAGGGATTTGAATTTTGAGTGATGAGAATCACTATTGTATGTGCCTTTTGATGTATGCACTTTGGTGGTGATGTCAATTTTTTTTTTTTTTTTTGAGTTTTGACTTTTTGCAAAATTTTAGGATGTTTGCAACTTTTGAGAACTTGGGATTCTTGGGGAATTGGGTAGGGAAGATGCTTGTCCTTTTGCCAACTCTCAGCATTCGTGGGGTCATTCACACAGTGGGATGAGCAAGATAACCGTTTCGCTTATGGTGACCTGGATTGCTATGCAGGTTTCATATTTCATTCACACAACTTGGGAATTTTTATGTGTTTTAATTTGTGTTGGGACGCTACATAACAAGGTGTGATCCAAGTAGGACTCTACCTTCGTAAAATCTGTCTGACTTGGTACAGTACGTGGCTAGAAAGAAAAATGACGACTGAAGGGCAAAAACTCTTGATACATTAGAAGACCACTGACTCTGGTATGGTAAAAAGAAGTGAATGGTGTTTACGTTTGATGGACTGCTTATAGAATGGAGAAATGTGGAACAAGATGGACTGGTGGAGTAATTACAGTCTATGGTGCCTTTGACCTGTATGACCACAAATATGCAATGTATGGATATGATGCTTAAGGCAGCAACATATTTTTGTGTTTTTTTGATGGATTGATTTTTGTGAATATGAAGATGCAATGCGAGAAGAGCTCTCTATTGGTGTGATGGGTTTGAGCATGCTTGGAAATGAGATGTAATTTTTTTTTGTTGTTTTTGATGATTTTACTGTTTTTGAATTTTCTTATTTTTGACCAAGCAATTGTGGGAATCCTTGGAGCTTTTTGGTTGACCAAGCGGTAGTGGGTACCTTTGGGGTATTTTGAGATTGACCAAGCGATTGTATGAATCCTTGGAGGATTTTGGGATTGACCAAGCGATTTTTGGAATCCTTGGAGCATTTTGGGATTGACCAAGAGATTGTAGGAATCCTTGGAGTGTTTTGGGATTGACCAAGCAATTGTAGGAATCCTTGGAGCATTTTGGGATTGACCAAGCGATTGTAGGAATCCTTGGAGCATTTTGGGATTGACCAAGCGATTGTAGGAATCCTTGGAGCATTTTGTTTCGGATATGGCTCTCTTAGATATGGAATGGCTACAAATAACTGATGTTCAAAGGTTCTAGTTCCTTGATTCCGTCAAGAGAGGCTAGCCAGTAAGTCCTGGGTCCTATTTTGCTATCAATTACATATGGACCTAACCAATTTGTCGTGAACTTGTCCCTTAGATGGGATGGCAAACTAGAGTTCTGTTGGTTTTCTTTTAGGACCAAGTCACCAACCTAAAAATCCCATAGGTGAACTTTGATGTTGTATGCTTTCTTAAGTCACTCTTGATAGATACATAAATGCTCGAGGGCATTAAAACGTCATTCATCAAGCAACATAAGCTAGTCTAACTGGGCTTGCCGTGTAGTGTCATCATCGATGAACTCTTGCATTGATATGCGCAGGGAAGGAATTTCCAACTCGAGAGGCATGAATGCTTCGGAGCCATACACGAGTGAAAATGGAGTTGCACCAATGGGCATCCGAATGCTAGTGTGATAGCCCACAAGGCAAGTAAGATTTGGATGTGCCAATCCTTATGACTGTCTATGACTATCTTTTTAAGGATGGCAACTAGCGTTTTGTTTGACACCTCTAGTTGCCCATTTGCCTGCGGATAATAGGGTGTCAAAAAATTGTGCTGAATTTTGTCCTTTGGTCAAAGCACGCACGTCTTTGTTCTTGAATGGCGTCCCATTATCCGAGATTATTTTGGATGGAATACCAAAATGACATATGATGTTATGCAAAATGAACTCCACAATGCGGGGTCCTGTTGTAGAGGTAAGAAAAACTGCTTCCACCCACTTGGTGAAATACTCTGTGGCCATTATAATAAACATGTGATGACCTGACGCAGGGGAGATCTTTTCAATTAGATCTAAGCCCCATTGCAAAAATGGCCAAGCCGACTGGATCGTCTACAAGGCCTGGGAAGGTACATGTGTCAAATTAGCATGGTGTTGACACTTCATGCACTTCCTTACATATGCACAACAATATCGCTCTAAAGATGGCCAATAATAGCCCATGTGAAGAATGCGCTTTGAGATGGCCATACCACTGAAGTGGCCACCACACGTACCATCGTGTGCTTGGGCGATCGCCCAAGTGGACTCTTGC
The DNA here is from genome assembly GCA_028583015.1 of Wollemia nobilis. Classification (NCBI taxonomy): domain Eukaryota; kingdom Viridiplantae; phylum Streptophyta; class Pinopsida; order Araucariales; family Araucariaceae; genus Wollemia; species Wollemia nobilis. Next base: position 614,663 of record JAQPPZ010017051.1, read on the forward strand.
TGGTCCAAGCAATAGAGGAGGATTCCTTCGTAGCTGTGACAATACAAAATGCCTCCTAACAAGACATACTTAGCCAATTTTTGCTTGAATGCTCATTTTGTGACATGTGTCAATCCAAGCGGGAGGTTACCTAACTTGAGGTAGTCCCTTATGGGTGAATACCAATCTTGCTGATAGAAAGCCTCAACGATATGAATAGCCAATCCCTCTTGAAGTTCATCCTTAGCAAATGCTAAGCGAGAGAGAACTTGTAAGAATAGCATTGTGTTGTTATTAATGGGAGTAGGGGAGAACAAGGACCCCAAGTTGGCATGTTGCAGACGATCATGGATTCGAGAGAACTTATCCGAGGATGGTTCAATCTGGATCATGTGGATTCCTGGAATCAAGTCAGACCTTGCATGCCCCATCGCGGATTGTGATAGTGTTTTGATTTGAATGTTTGTCATATCACTGAAAAGGTATTGCAGGATTAGTGACCCCAAGGAGGCCATAGTGTCTACAAAATGATTCGATGACCAAGGGAGTGCCTCGATGTCGTACCATTCAAACATTTCCAGGAACTTGTCCACAAGGGATTTATAGGCCTGCATAACTAGGCATTTGCATTGGAATACCCCTTTGAATTGGTTGATAATTAATAGCGAATCACCAAAGATATTCAGTCATTTGATGTTCATGGTGATTTTTGTCTAAAGACCTATGAGAAAGGCTTCATACTCTACATTATTGTTCATGCATGGGAAGTCTAATTTAAATGACAGGGGCACTGGAGCCCCTTGCGGTGTGAAGAATACAATTCCCGTGCCACCACCTTGCTCACATTTAGAACCATCAAAAAATAGGGTTATGTTGGCCTGTGACTCAGGCTTATCAGAATCTGGTGATTCTGAGACATGGAAGACCCCATCATTGGGTAGTTTTATGACCAGAGGCTGATCGTCTTCAAGAGGAGCCTCTGCTAGTTTATCGGCTATGACTTGTCCTTTGATGGATTTTTGTTCAATAAACTCTATGTCAAATTCCATCAACAACATGATCCATTTTTCCGTGCGACTACTATGATAAGTATGACTCATCATGTACCGCAATAGATTCTCCTTAGACACAACATACGTCGTGATGCTCAGCATGTAGTGGCATAGCTTTTTGGTAGCAAACACCACTGCCAAGCAGAGTTTCTCAACGTATGCATAGTTAAGTTCATAACTGACTAGGGTGCGGCTAAGATAGTAAGTAGCATGTTCTTTGTGAAGTTCATTCTTCTAGGCTAGCATGGCACCCAGTGCCACATCAGTAGCTTATATGTATAAGTAGAACGACACTCTTGGTCTAGGTGGTGCCAATACTGGCGATGAAGCCAAGTATCATTTGATGTCATCAAAGGCTGACTGGCACTCGTCATCCCAATGAAATGCTACCCCCTTGTGTAATAATTTGTTCATGGGTCGGCACTTGTCAGATAGCTATGCTATGAATTGCTTGATTGACGTGACCTTTCCCTATAGACTTATGAGCTACTTAATGGTAGTTGGGGGGATAATTTCAAGGATTGCCTTGATTTTGTTTGGGTCCACTTCGATGCCTCACTTTGAGACTATGAAACCCAAGAGTTTTTCAGATGTGATGCCAAATATGCACTTCTTGGGATTCAGTCTGACTTTATGTTCCATGAGGTGATCGAGGATCTTGCTTAAGTCATCAAGATGATATGGGCACAAAAGAGACTTGGCCAACAAATCATCCATGTAATCTTCCAAAATTTTATGCATGTAATCATGGAAGATGTACGTCATTACACGTTGGCAGGTGGCGCCAACATTTTTAAGGCCAAAGATCATTACCTTATAACAAAATTTCCCCCAAGGCATTGTGAATGCCATTTTTAGTTGGTCTTCGGGATTGATACAAATCTGATTGTATCCCAAGAAACCATCCATGAGGGATAGCATTTTGTGACCTGTTGTAGTGTCTACCAATGCATCGATGCTTGGCAAGGGGAAATCATCCTTAGGGCTCGCTTTGTTTAGATCTCAAAAATTAGTGCATATGTGAATCCTCCCATCGAGCTTTTTGATGGGCACCATGTTGGATAGCCATGGCAGATAATCCACGCAGATGACAAACTGTGCATCCAATAGCTTTTGCAATTTGTCTTTGACCATCAAGGCCATTGTTGGGTGCATCTTACATAGTTTTTGCTTAACTGGCTTTATTTTTAGATCAAACATTAGATTATGCGTGACTAGCTACGGATTTAGACCCGACATGTCTCTGTATGACCATGCAAAAAACTCCTTCTTCTCTTTGAGAAGGGCAATGTAGTCGGATTGCTCTTCAGGGGATAAGCTTACCCCCAGCTTGATAATTTGTGGATTCATTGGATCCAAGCTGATGTCTACATCAGTCGTCTCCTTGATCGACATGTGGGATCCGTCCTTCAACTGATGTGGAGTGGGGATCAAATGGATATCATTTTTTGAATTTAAATATGCATTGGGAACCTCGAGTTCCTCTTTGGCATGAAGGATATCTTGAGTTGTCATTGGGGTAAAATGAAGCATTTTATCGAAAGGTCAGTACTCTAATGGGGATGGAGGTGAATTGACGTGATCCCAATCAATGGCATCTATGTCTAAATGCAAGGACCATGTTGTATTGGCCAGATTACGGATGGGGGCGGTTAAGTCAATAGAGATCATGTTGATGAAATAATTTTGGTCTCCATTACTGCGGGTGTGATGACTCAAACACTCTGGATGTTCTTTATGCTTTGGATCTGGCTCTAGAGGTATCGACACGAATGGATCGGCCCTATGTGCTGATAGGAGGATAGGGTCTACCCTCGACATTGATATCACCCTAGGGTCTCAGCTAGTATATGAAGTAGCTCATCTATTTGGAACTGAATGTGCTCCTTGCTAAGGCGGTATAGATGCTCTAGCTACTACTGATCTTGCTTAAGCCATGTGATTTGGGCTTGGCAGGCGGTATTTCTAGCAACTGACAGGTCAATTTGTTCTGCCATCTTGAGCCTTGGAGGCCTAGATGCCTCTCCTATGCATTTACACTGATCGTGATGATCTGAGATCTCAATGGGTCTCTTCCCTCTGTCAAGGTTTGCAGCATTTATCTGAGGCTCTGGCCTCAGTGGGTGACCATGGTACATAGTGAGTGTAGAAGCGCATGGCTCCCATGTAGTACATTTCTCTCGAGGAATGTAATGGTCTTCCTCATACTCCCTTTCGTATGTGTGAAAGGGGTGGGCAAAGTTAGCTCGCCCTGATTGAAGAGCCCTGCACTCTGGGGTTTATTTATTGGTTCTAACAGTGATGGGGGGAAAATGAGGGATGCCATAGTCATGTGGCCTCTCCTCATGGACACTATGCCACTCTAGCGCTTCATCGCACGATGGCCACTCATATCGAGCTTCTAAGGGAGTTTTCTTGTCTATGTTGAGTGCCATGTGTAAATATTCTTCCTGAAAGGGGCTATGCTAAACAGGCATGTCCCCCAAAGGGGTATCCCTATAGTTCCACCTTGACATGGAATAATGCAGACTCTCTTGTGGGTCGGGCCACCAAGGAGGTATGACCAAGTCCTTAGGGTTGTAGCGGAGGCGAATTGTGCCCCCTTGTACACTTTTCATAGCTTCTGCCCTTGATTGGGATTGGCTACGGGTGTACACCATGGTGTTGCTTTTCTACAAGCTAAATATATTTTTATCTCTTTTTATGATTTTTTTATGCTACACTAAATAGAAAAGAGCACACACATACAAAAACAATGATTATCTTGTTTAAAGATTAAAAGTGTGTCCTAAACCTGTTTTAGTGTGTTTTGTTTTTTTTTGTTTTGAAGGTTTTTGTAAAGAACATTTAAATGCAAAATGAGGGCTCTTATGAATCCCAAAATTGGTCGCCCCTTCGATATACCATTGCTAGGCCGATATACCAACCTCTCTATAAACCCGCCCTTACGTGAGGGAAACTATAGGTACACGAGAGCAGATGGTACATGGAACATAGGTGGTACGGAAGGGTAATTGCCCTGTTTATGACACCTACCGTAGAAGACTTATCCTCAGGCACTGGGAATCACCCTAGATACACTCAATCAGATTTCATTAAGATTTACGTCTAGCAACAGTAGCGATCAGGGTTTATGAATGCAAAATTCAAGCCAAGGTGGTAATGAAATCCACCGTTGGTCTTGATCAAGAGCTAGGGTTTTACGACTAGCTCCTTGGTGTTTAATTTTCCACGTGGTGTGTGGGGTTATTTTTATTTTTCATGGAACAAAATAAACATGCAGAAAATTTTTTTCTAAGCACGCAAAAAGAAACAAGAAAAACAAAAAAATAATAATAGAAAATGACAGGAAAAGTTCAGGACTCTTACCTCTTCTCTACCCGAATCTGTCGGTTCTGAGTTTCTGCCCAAAAATCTCACAGACTGGAATTCATCCTAGGGGGGAAAAAATTATAGGATTGTATTCATCACAGGGTTTGGTGAATTCCCATTCGTCCATGGGTGAGATGAATTACAACTCTGTATTCACCCTCTAATGGAACAAACAACAGTCAGCGTATGAAAACATGGTACCTGCAAGCAAAAACAACCAAGTTTGGATCAGATATCTGATATTAAAAATAGAGGACAAGGTCCCACCATTATTTCCACTAAAATCACGAGGATTCGGAAGCAAAAAGTAAAGCGAATATGCGATGCAAACGGAATCGAACTTAGCGCTAAATCCTAGAAACTTGAAAGTGCATGAAAAGAGGGAAAGGCATGAGAAAATCAAAATGAAACAAATGTTAATAAATAAGATAGCCCTTTTTATTGATATGTTTCAAACTTGGTTACAATGCACATCCTACCCTTCCAAGGGCTAGGAGAGTTTAAGCGTGCGTTCTTGTTACATCCATAGGTGCCTTTCCTTCTTTCGCGTGCCCACATGTAAAATGGGCGGACCAAACATCATCGCCACTTGTGTTGATGAGTCTTGACTCCTCACTGCTCCTCTAATATCCAAACCCTATGTTCAATGGAACAAGAAACGGTCAGTATCACCTACGGATAAAACAAAGCATGCAATCCCCAAGCCTACGATAAGTAAATGAGAAAAATGAATTAAACTATGACTAAAATAGGTCCAAATGCACTAAAAATTTGACAGGAGCATCAATACATGACCAGGAAGGCTATGCAAAAATAACATTAAGTAAATTCCTCACCGATTTGAATTCGCTCTAGGGCGGGATGAATTCACCTACAACAAAATGTCAAAAAGGTACTATCCAAATGTCCTACCTAGGAAGATCCAAAAGACATAAAAAATTAGGGTTAGCTAATTGGGGGTATTTTTGGAAGACCCAGATGGTCAGATTTTTCCAATTTATCCTCCATAAACAAGAATTTGATGATGCTACATGTAGGTTAGTAGAAGCGAGCAAAGCTAGAAATATGATCAAAATTGTTCAAAACGAGACAAAATTCAAATGACAACCTATCTAAGCATCATATAATTGAATGCAAAAAATAAAGAAAGCAAATCTACCATGGAATTCCCATTGCTCTAAAATGGGGCGATTAGGATTGTGGCAGTGTGGGAGGGGGCACCCATGGGGCAGGCTGCCTGTTGTTTAAGGCCTGATTTTGGCACCAATCCACTTGGGATGGGTCCAAAACCTTTTGTGTGGTATTTTTGACAAATTTGGTGGGATATTGTGGTAAAATTTTGAGTTTTGGGCTTGAGATTCATCCTCCCAATAGCCACCTAATGACCTCCCATCTAAAGGATATCAAGGATGTGAAAGGCGCAAATCCAAAAGGTGTGAGGTATGTAAAAAAAATGACAGCACTTCGTTGCTCTAAAATTCTCCTTCTCTCCATATTTTTGGGTGAGGAGACTCACCAATTTATAGACCTAGAGGTCTCTTGAAATGGGCATGCAGAGGCACCACTTGGCAATCATGCCTTCCCAAGGGGAAGAAGACTCCTCCCTGAATGGGGACTTCATGAATGCCCTTGCAAATGCCTCTAACGCTTGAAAAATCCCACCCATACTCCCATGCGATGAAGGAAGTGTTGAGTGGTGGATCTAAGCTACCATTTGTCAAGATTTGACTTTTTGCTCATCAAACCTGCAATTCGCCCCACCTAGGAGTGAATCCATAATTCGTCCCTGGGTGGGGTGAATCCCAGTTGGAATTCATTCCAGGGTGGAATGAATATTGAGCAAAGTGCCTGAAGGTGCCAAATTTATCTCTAACTATCCAAAACTATTGTGAGAGTGGTTAGGACCACTATTTAACCTATGGGGGCTGCCCTTGGGGCTGTGTGTGTCAAAGCGATAAGTGTTTGCAGTCACATAATAAGATTGGTGCTATTTTGGTGTCTAAAATTTAGGACAAGGTCCCACTGTTATCGCAACTAATAGCATGAGGATACGAAAGAAAAAAGGAAAGCGAATATGTGATGCAAACGAAACCGAACTTAGCGCTAAATCCTAGAAACTTGAAAGTGCATGAAAAGAGGGAAAGGCATGAGTGAATCAAAATGAAACAAATGTGAATAAAGAAGACAGACATTTTTATTGATATGTTTCAAACTCAGTTACAATGCACATCCTCCCCTTCCAATGTCTAGGAGCGTTTAAGTGTGCACTCTTGTTACATCCATAGGTGCCTTTCCTTCTTCCACATGCCCACATGTAAAATGGGCGGACCAAAAATTGCCACCACTTGCGTTGATGAGTCTTGACTCCTCACTTCTCCTCTGATGTCCAAACCCTGTGTTCAAAGGAACAAGAAATGGTTAGTAGCACCTACGGATAAAACAAAGCATGAAATCCCCAAGCCTACGATAAGTAAATGAGAAAAATGAATTAAAATATGACTAAAACAGGTCCAAATGCACTAAAAATTTTATAGGGGCATCAAGACACCACAAATAAGGCTTTGCAAAAATAAAAGGTAGGAAATTCCTCATCGATTTGAATTCGCTCCAGGGCGGGATGAATTCACCTACAACAAAATGCTGAAAAGGTACTATCCAAATGTCCTACCTAGGAAGCTCCAAAAGACCTGCAAACTTGGGGTTAGTTAATTGGGGTTATTTTGGGAAGACCCAGATTTTCAGATTTTCCCAATTTAGCTTCCTTTAATGGTAATTTGATGATGCTACCTATAGGTTAGTAGAAGCGAGCAAAGCTAGAAATATGATCAAAATTGTTCAAAACGAGACGAAATCCAAATGACAACCTATCTAAGCATCATAGAATTGAATGCAAAAATGAAAGAAAGAAAATCTACCATGGAATTCCCATCACTCCGAAAGGGGGTGATTAGGATTGTGGCAGTGTGGGAGGGGGCGCCCATGGGGCAGGCCGCCCACCGTTTGAGGCCTGATTTCGGCACCAATCCACTTGGGATGCGTCCAAAACCTCTTGTGTGGTATTGTCAACAAATTTGGTAGGATATTGTGTCCAGATTTCAGTTTTTGGGCTCGAGATTCATCCTCCCAATAGTCACCCAATGACCTCCCCTCTAAAGGAGATCAAGGATGTGAAAGGCGCAAATCCAAAAGGTGTGAGGTATGTAAACAAAATGATAGCACTTCGTTGCTCTAAAATTTCCCTTCTCTCCATATTTTGGGGTAAGGAAACTCACCAATTTATAGACCTGGAGGTCTCTTGAAATGGGCATGCAGAGGCGCCACTTGGCAATCATGCCTTACCAGGGGGAAGGAGACTCCTCCCTAAATGGGGACTTCATGACTACCCTTTTAAATGCCTCTAACGCTCAAAAATGCCCACCCATACTCCCATGCAATGAAGGAAGAATTGAGTGGCAGATATGAGCTGCCATTTGTCAAGATTTGACTTTTTTCCCGTCAAACCTGCAATTCGCCCCACCCTAGAGCGAATCCATAATTCGTCCCTAGGTGGGGCGAATCCCAGTTTGAATTCGTTCCATGGTGGAACGAATATTGAGCAAAGTTCCTGAAGGTGCCAAATTGATCTCTGACCTTCCAAAAATGTTGTGAGAGTGGTTAGGACCACTGTTTAACCTCTGGGGGCTGCCATTGGGGCTGTGTGTGTCAAAGTGATCAGTGTTTGCAGTCACATAATCGGATTGGTGCTGTTTTTGTGTCTACAATAGTTCCAACACTTTTAAGTAATTAATGAACTTTCGTATTTATCCTTAACTTCAATAGATCAATTTTTTAAATTCTAATTTGCCTAATATTTTGATTAGTATACCTTATATCTACCACTTTTTAAACTTCATAAAATAATATTTAATTATCTAAAGTGGCAAACCTTATTTATCCTACTTAATTATTTCTAAATATTATGTTATTGGAATTTCAAGTAATAGAATTTGAAATGCTTTTCCAAAATAAACTTCACCCTTCAATTAGCTTTCTAGAACATAATAGAATATCTAGGATTTTATCTGCTTATTCTTCCTATATGATTAATAAAACAACCTTAGGAATTGAATAACCTTTATAGAAAGCAATTAATGATATACTATGGCTTATACCTTTTAATAGTGTTTTGCTCGTTGTTCACTATTCGATTTAGGTTTTGACTATGAATTTCAATGTCTTCAATCCTTGGTATTTACGGTCCATGAGGTATGGTATCAAGTGCTACTTTGGGTGATGTTCTTGACATTCGTTAGACTGCACTCTCTCCCTTCTTAATAATTTTTTGACTATGTAGAAAAAATCATCTTCTACGTTATCCTTATTGGTTGAGGTATTTAATAACCTTACCTCCTTATGTATTGTATACCAAAAGGTATATACGTTTTTGCTCAAGCCTATCTCTCCTTGCTAGATGGCACCAACCTATGAGGTACATTAGAAAATATCACTCTTGGTAACATAAGCATTATTATAGCATCTATATAATTGAATGATGACTAAACTCTATCATTTTGTGTAGAGAGTTAATTAGGTGTTCCTCTTTCTTTTTAGGTGTTATGAACAAAGGTATTATGAAAGACTCTAGTGACCCTCCTTTGCTCCTTGACTCTTGTGCCAAGTGGCATGGTGTTTCTTTGCTCAAGATGGTAGGTGGACGTCTTCAACCTTGCATGTAGCTAAACTCTTTTGTTTTCTTATTAGCCCAATGTTTCTTGCTAACTATTATTTGTTTCATCAATGCTTTCTTCCTTAGCTTTATTTAACTAATGGTGACTTGTTCTAGCACTTATTGCTTAGATTTCTCTAGCTAATGGTGGCTCTCCAACATTTCTTTCTTAGCTTCCTCTACCTAATAGTGGAATTATCCAACAAATGTGGTTCCAATGTGCTTCACTCCTGATGGTTTGAAGGCCTTTGTTTTACCCCTATTTTTGTTCTTCCAATATTTTGATAATATTTGCTTGGGTAATAAGCTCCTTACTTGCACCTTAATTTTACTATTTTTCGTTATGCAAATATTGTGTTAGAATTACCTTGTTGATATGGTTACGTATGTCCAAATAAGTCTCCTTGTGATGTAGATTGAATTAAACCACAAATGTTGCTTAATATGACACCAAGCGAAACTGAATTGCATAGCTCTAATGTTGGTTTGATGAGCCTTTTCTTGGCTCTCTCCTTTACTTTAAAATGGTTGGTTGAAGACTATGTTTTTCTATCTATTTTAATACCTTTTGGAGGCTACATATTTTTTCCTTCTTGGCTATCTTTGAAAGGAAAAGAATGGTGCTTCTCTTCTAACGTAAACATTCCTATAATAGATAAGATAGAACACCTTAACTTGCACCAAAGTTTTAGGCCATATTTCTTCTTCTCCAAGTTTCTAACTTCGTTGATGAAAAGAATTTCTTGCAAACATATATATGGGGAATTGGTATACTCTCTTGCTACTCCCAACCCGCTTCCTCCCTTTCTTGCCTGACGTATGATGTGATGATCATGAGAGATATTTTTTAGAACTATTTTGTATACATATTATTTTTATTAAGATTACATGGCTAACCCACGTACCAAATAGACTTGCAATGAAGACTGGTTGATCCATGTCACTTAGATTATAATTTGATTGATATTGTTTACTTTCATATTACTCCATCGCCAACATATATACTTACATCATGATTATTATTATTGTGGAACTATTGTTATTGTTCTCATAGTTCCACTTGGTTATGATAAGAAGTTAACAGTTGAGAATTGCAATGGCTACTATGCAAAGAAACCATAAATTTAATTTAGTGTTTGTTTCATTTTTATTTTTATTTATTTTTCCATAGTTTAAATAATTAATTATTGAATTAAGTTTTATATATTTATGATTAAAGTTTAATATAGTTGTAAGGTTTAAATTCTAGATATTTTTTATAGGGGAGATGTTAACATGTTAATAATTTGGAAAATATGATTATCTTATGACAAGCAATGTAAGAAGATCAAAATATTACCAAAACATTTATATCATATAATTTATATAAATTATTCTAATTTTAAAAAGTATATACAACAATTTTACTATAACAAAAATAAATCATAGCGGATGACAATAAAGTGTGTTTGTGGGGAAAACAATATATTCCACACAATTATAATAATTAATACAATATATACCTTAATATGTAAATGGAATCAAGTTGCCTTGTAAATGGGTCCTCAAGCAACATTTTTAATATTTAACTACAAAGCCTCAAGTAGAATCTCCTCACTTTTTTTGAAAGGAAAAAAACTAATGTTTTATGGTTTTCATAGCACCTACAATAAGATGAGAAAAATTCCAAGCAAGAAGAAGATCATGTGTTTTGAGATTAGTAGAAGCAATACAATGATATAGATAAGATTGTTAAAAGTAGATAAATGCTTTGTTAATAATATGATTACTAAATAAATGATAGGTGAATAAATGAGTGAATGAAATGAATATTTATAGTAGATGGAAGAGATATATTTTTTTTTTGAGATCAACTATTGGATTACACTCTTGTTAGAGCTTTAAATTTGAAATCCTTAGTCAAAACAATTTACCATCTTAACCCTAGGAATTAAACAGTTAAACTTATGATCATACATAAAAAATCCTAACATTTGGGCAATGACCATGATTGCCACTTAAATTGGTAATCATGACACCATTGATATTATAATGAGTGCTTTGAAGGATATGTGTAAGCATGTCCTTAAATAATACCTCTATCCCTATTTTAAATATTTGGAAAAGTTAGAAAGCCTGAATGACAAGAAAAGATAGTAGAAATACGACAAATTAGATGAGAGAAAGGAAATAAAATCATTAGGAAACATGGCTTACCATCATCCTATCCAAGGATTAACAACGTTAGTCTATTTCTATCCCATATTAGGAGGATGAGACTCTCTACCACCTAAAGTTAGTTGTTAGTACTCTTCTTACAAATTCATATTGCTCCTTCCTAAGTACCATGTGAAACACCATAAGGGATAACCAATTGTGATTTATTAGGAAAATAAAGAAATATGTGATACCCAAAACAACAAAAATAAAAATTCTATGCTATGGTACAAAAATAAAATTTACTTTGTTTCAATCTCTTGTCTATTCAAAATATATATAATTTAAATAACAGTAGAAAATACAAAAGTATATTCAATTAATGTTAAATAAAATGAAAACATCTATGATACTTATCTATATGCACCCCTAGTAATTTTGGCCAACTAAAAATATTTTTTACTTGATCTATGGGGCTTCAAAGAAATTTACCTATAAAGATACCCAACCATTGAAATATGTAACATTGGTACATAATGAGTAAAAATAAAAAGTGCATGGCTAATTATAAAGCGAGAAAAACCATTAGAAGCACTACCCATATAACATCTCTAAAAAATGATAAAAAATATATAGAAAATCATTTTTACAATTAAATATTATAAATAGGTGATAAATATTTGATTTTCAATTTTAATTTTCACTTGCATATGCAAACATCTCATGAACATTATGCATACATATGAGATTACATTACATCTAGAGATAGTAAATTACAAGTAGATGAGGAAGCAATGCTAGAGAGGTGGGTCCTTTGACTCACTTTCTCAATTTTTGGTTGAAATAAACAAAAACCCAAAGTCAAGGAAAATGAATAAACACTTAATTAGGCTATCTAGGGAGTAGCTAGGGTGAGGAAACTAGTGCTATCAGGACTACCATGTCACATAGGTGGTGTAATCAAAGTAAGGCAATAAAGAATGACCTAAAATTTGTTAGATTTTGATGAGTATATGATATAGTAAATGCAACCACAAGATGCAACATAAGAAATCTAAGATATCTATATAATAATGGCACTATAATATGCAAGAAATTGATGAGATAAACTCCTACAATAACTCAAAAATATGCCATTAATGAATCCTTACAAAAATAGTACAATGCAGTATAATGGAGGACATGAACACTCTATAAACTATTTTTAAAGAGCTACATTGTTCCACACTACCAATATATACTATGCACTCTCTATATTCTCTCCACTTCACTTCACTCACTATATTACCTATATATAGGAAGATAAGTTCCTCGACCCTCACTCTACCTTTGAATCTACCCTATGAATCATGTACATATGGACTACATGCACATTTACATCATTGTACATTCTAGAACTTGTGCAATTATTACATACTGAAGTAACTACATAATATTTCTCTAAAGTAAACTCCTACTATAGTAATGTATCAAAGTTGGTACATTGACATGTACCTAAATAATGTAATATACTCTAACATCCCCCTATATTACATTATTTGGGTATTGAAGACTTTGGTATTTAATATGGATAATAATTTTGGTTTTGGAATATGAGCTCTTCTCTCTTACTTCCTTCATTATCCTTTTTTTTTTCTGAATTTGGATGAGCATCTTGTTTAGGTTCTTCTTCTTCTTCTTTAGTTTGTAGATGACCAAGTAGTGCGGAGTTTTTTTTTACTCTCACTCCTTTTAGTTTTAAGCCTTCTACTTCTTATTTTAATTTTATGATATAAAGGTTCTTCATTCTCACCAATCTGTTCCTTAGGAAATGCATTAGTATTATTTTGAATGATTTATAATGTGACACATATTAATTCCATTTATGCATCTGAAATCAATTATCCTCTTTCTCTCTACTATCTTTTCTACTAAAATAAGATACGATTATAATCCCGCAACATAAATTACATTATGTTGTAGAAAATTTGGAAAATATTTAATGTCTTACACAAGCATATCTATGTATGTGATAGAATTTTCTATTTGTAATTTTCATCCTATAATTATTAGTGACTTCAAGATAATCAAACCATTATAGATATCCTATCATCTAATAACTTACACTAGAATCAATATACCAAATATCCTTTTTATTTTGACCTATGAATTTGTTTGGGTTTGAAGTGATTTTACATCTTGATATCGTGTATTGTACGAATTCTGATATTGAGCCCTCTTGTAGTGTTCTTTGTGATGAAATATCTCTCTTGTTATTTATTTCATGATATAATTCCTTTAAATATTTAGTATTTCAAGAATACTTTTGATAGAGACCTTGAATAAGTCTACCTTATGACTTCCTAGTTTAGAGTATGTGAATTAATTTGATAAAACCTTTCCAAGATTTAGGTTTTGTAGGATCCTTATGTCTCCCTAGTGATTAGCAAGTAGTAGTTCACATTTTTAATTGATTTGGATGAGCATATTATTTAGTAACTTCTTCTTTTTATTTAATTTGTAGATTGGCAAGTAGTGCGGAGTTTTGTTGTCCTCTAACTCTTTTAATTTTAAACCTTCTATTTCTTATTTTACTTTTATGATATAAAGGTTCTTCATTCTCACCAATCCGTTCCTTAGGAAATGCATTAGTATTATTTTGAATGATTTATAATGTGACACATATTATCTCCATTTATGCATCTGAAATCAATTATCCTTTTTTATCTCTAATATCTTTGCTACTAAAATAAGATACAAATATAATCATGCAATATAAATTACATTATGTTGTAGAAAATTTGGAAAATATTTAATAGGTCTTACACAGCCATATCTATGTATGTGATAGAATTTTCTATTTGTAATTTTCATCCTATAATTATTAGTGACTTCAAGACAATCAAACCATTATAGATTTCCTATCATGTAATGACTTACACCAGAATCAATATACCAAATATCCTTTTTTATTTTGACCTATGAATTTGTTTGGGTTTGAAGTGATTTTGCATCTTGATATGGTATATTGTATGGATTATGATCTTGAGCCCTGTTGTAGTGTGCATTGTAATGAAATATCCCTCTTTTTATTTCTTCCATGATATGATTCCTTTAAATATTTAGTATTTTAAGAATCCTTTTGATAGAACCCTTGAATAAGTCTACCTTATGACTTCCTAGTTTAGAGTATGTGAATTAATTTGATAAAACCTTTCCAAGATTTAGGTTTTGTAGGATCCTTATGTCTCCCCAATGATTAGAAAATAGTAGTTCACCTTTTGAATCGATTTGGTAATGTTTTGAGAATATTAATAATCAACTCCTATTCACCTTATTTCTCCTATTGAACTATGCATATATCAATCTGATGAAGTTATGTATGGTTGGATTTATTTTATCTCTTTAGTATGAGTATGAGACAATTATAAGTAAATACTTCCAGCTCTTTTAAGTAATTAATGAACTTCCATATTTATACTTAACTTCAATAGATAAAATTTTTAAATTTTAATTTGTCTAATATTTTGTTGTAGTATACCTTATATGTACCTATTTTGACATTTCAGAAAATAATATTTAATTCTCTAAAGTGGTAAAACTTATTTATCCTACCTAATTATTTGTAAATATTATGTTATTGGAATTTCAAGTAATAGAATTTGAAATGCTTTTCCAAAATAAACTTCACCATTTAATTATTTGTAAATATTATGTTATTCGATGTAGGTTTTGACTATGAATTTCAATTTCTTCAATTCTTAGTCTTTACGGTCCATGAGGTATGGTATCAAGTGTTGCCTTGGGTGATGTTCTTGACATCTGTTAGACTGCACTCTCTCCTTTCTTAATAATTTTTTGACTATATAACAAAAATCACCTTCTACGTTCTCCTTATTGGTAGAGGTATTTAATAAATCTTACCTCCTTATGTAATGTATAACAAATGGCATATACGTTTTTGCTCGAGCCTATATCTCCTTTCTAGATGGCACCAACCTATGAGGTACGTTAGAAAATATCACTCTTGGTAACATAAGCATTATTATAGAATCTATATACTTGAATGATGACTAAACTCTATCATTTTGTGTAGAGCGTTACTTAGGCATTCCTCTTCCTTTTCAGGTGTTATGAACAAAGGTATTATGAAAGAATCTAGTGACTCTCCTTTGCTCCTTGAGTCTTGCACCAAGTGGCATGGTGTTTCTTTGGTCAAGATGGGAGGTGGATGTCTTCAACCTTGCATGTAGCTAAACCCTTTTGTTTTATTATTAGCCCAACATTTCTTGCTAACTATTATTTTTTTGCTCAATGCTTTCTTGCTTAGCTTTCTTTAACTAATGGTGACACTTTCTAGCACTTATTGCTTAGATTTCTCTAGATAATGGTGGCTATCCAACATTTCTTTCTTATATTCCTCTACCTAATAGTGGTATTCTCTAGAATAGATGTTTCCAAGGTGTTTCACTCCTGATGGTTTGAAGGCATTTGTTTTAGCCCTAATTATTTCTTCTTCCAAGATTTTGAAAATATTTGCTTGGGTAATAAGATCCTTACTTGAACCTTATTTTTACTATTTTTTGTTATAAAAATATTGTGTTAGACTTACCTTGTTGATATGGTTACGTTTGTCCAAATCATTCTCCTTGTGATGTAGATTGAAATAAACCACAAATGTTTCTTAATATGACAAAAATTGACACTGAATTGCGTAGCTCGAATGTTGGTTTGATGAGCCTTTTTTTGGCTCTCTCTGTTACTTTAAAATGGTTGCTTGAAGACTATGTTTTTATATCTATTGTAATACCTTTTGGAGGCTACAAATTTTGTCCTTCATGGCTATATTTGATGCAGGAGCATCCGGTGGCAGCAGAGCAATCTCACATCAACAATTTTTTTAAGTGTTTGCCTTGGTGTCACGATATCGTGACACAAAAAAGTATCGCGAGATCGTGACATGTCGCATTTTAACGACTCAAGAAGGATAGAGAAGGCATGGAGCAAAAAATGTCATGATTTCATGACATGTCACGAAATCACGACCGAAATAGGACAGGAAAGGCGTAGAGGAGAAAGTGTCGTGACTTTGCGACATGTCATGAAATCATGACTGAAGAAGCAGGAAGGAAGCAAGGAAGGAAAATTTCATGATTTTGTGACATGTCGCGAAATCGCGATCGAAGAAGCGGGAAGGAAGTAAGGAAGGAAAATGTCACGATTTCGTGACATGTCGTAAAATCGCGACCAAGGAAGCAGAAAGGGAGCAAGGAAGGAAACTATCATGATATCACATGTCATGAAATCATGACCAAAGAGGTAGAAAGGAAGCAAGGAAGGAAACTATCGACCCAAGAGGCGAGGAGGAGTCAAAAAGGAAAGATGGCATGATATCACGACATGTCATGATTTTGCAACCGAAAAAGAGAAAGAAGAGCCATAAGGAAAATATGTCACGATATCGCGACATGTCACATTATCGCGACCAATAGATGAGAGAAAGCGCAAGGAAGAAAAGTGTCGTGATATCGCGACATGTCGCATTTTCATGACCAAGAGGTGAGAGAAGGCCCAAGGGAGAAAAAGTGTCACGATATCGTGACATGTCACATTTTTCGCGACTAAGAGGCAAGAGAAGGCTCAAGAGAGATAAAGTGTCACGATATCGTGACATGTCGCATTTTCGTGACCAAGAGGCGAGAGAAGGCTCAAGAGAGAAAAAGTGTCAAGATATCGTGACATGTCACATTTTTGTGACCAAAGGACGAGAAGAGGCGCAAGAAAGAAAAGTGTCGCGATATCGTGACATGTCACATTTTCGTGACCAGAAGACGATGGGAGGCACAAGAGAGAGAAGTGTCACGATATCATGACATGTCACATTTTCGCAACTCGAGAAAGGCAAGAAGGCCAAAAAGCAAAAGTGTCGCGATATCGTGACATGTCACATTTTTATGACTCGAAGAGGGCAAGAAGGCAGGGAAGACAAAAGTGTCGCGATATCGTGACATGTCGCATTTTCATGACTCGAAGAGGACAGGAAGGCAGGAAAGCTGAAAGTGTCACGATATCATGACATGTCACATTTTTGTGACCAATGAAGGAAAAGGAAGCGCAGGTGGATACAAGGGCCGTTACAGAAGAATCTACCAAGTTGTGGTATACCGAACATCATAAATGGTTGACAGGTGGACAAATCCTACAGTGACAACATTGAAAACACGTGGTACCGAGGTGCAGTGAAAGTAGACAAAAATCAGGGATCAAAAAGAAAGGCGTTTGAAGGCGAAGACAACGAAGAGGCATGGGAAATGAAATGAAGGGTCAGAAAATGAAAATGAAGAGTCATGATAGAGATTTTAAAAAGATGATCGAAGGCATGCACAAGGGGGGGAAAACTACTGAGACAGAGTGGCAGACGTGAAGGCAAGAGGGCCTTTCTGAACCTGTGTAGGCTGTGTTTTTCTTCCAGAGTTGAAATACTAAAATGTATTAGAAAATTCTTCCTGGGAACGTAGGCAGATCGCCGAACATGAGGCAGCTTGCATCAGGAAAATAAAACTATGCCTGCGGGCTAGTGTTGTAATTGGTTTTGTTTAAATTGTTTAATGAGAATTGAGAATTTAGCAAGAGCAAAATTTTGGCTCATGAATGAGTTTTTGTGAGTTTGGGGTGAGCGATTTCTGGTCCCCATCAATATTTTAAAGGACAAGAATGGTGTTTCTCTTGTAATGTGAACATCCCTATAATAGATAAGATAGAACACCTTAACTTGCACCAAAGTTTTAGGCCATATATCTTATTCTCAAAGTTTCTAACTTCTTTGATGAAATGACTTCTTGAGGGTAGATAGTGATCTAATAACACTAACCTCTAAATCACTTGCTTGAATATTTTACACTAAAAAATTCAAGCAACTAATATACCCTTATTTTGGTGACTTTATTTCACCAAGATATTTTGCAGATTTTGTGTGCTCAATAGTGTCCTTTCACCACTTAATTTTGCTTCTGCATTAATTCTCACCTTTGAACAATAATTAATGCACTTAAAAATATCTCTTAAGTATAACTAGTATAGTGCACTATTAATCTCACCTTATTTATCCTCCAAAGTAACTTGTAAGATGCACTAATAATAAGTCTTTAGTGCACTATAATCTCTACAACTTTAACTTAAAAGTAATATCTTATTCTTGTTGAAATATATCTAATATCCTATTTAATGTGTAGGTATTAACCTTTAAAAAAATTATCTTATGCACTCCCTTGAAGATTATAATATGTGACCTTATCTTTGCAATTTTTTAAACTCTAATATGGTGCTTAATGAATATTAATAATGAACCAAAAATTTAAAGATCAACTAATGATTTTTTTTGCACCAAAGTTGCTTACCTTACCAAAATTTGTAGATGAAGGATTGCAAGGTGATTAGATTTACCTTATTGTTGCCTTTACTGGATGAACGTGCAACTATTATTGACTATTAAAAATAGTTTTTTAGCCCACTTATTTGCAGCTTTGAAACCCTCTTAACTTGTTTCCATGAATCTGTAGCAGGGGACTTTAATTATCCTTCATAATATACTCTATAAATCTAATGTTTTGTAGCTAGTACTACTATCCTGATTGTTGCTTTCTTGTTGACATCAAATCTAAAAATTTTATATTGCAAAGCAATTAATATCTCCACTAAAATGTTGTTCTTTAATATCAATAAATTGGTAGGGATATCCTGCAAATCGTAATTGAGATTTTACTTCGAGATCCCTTCAATGTTTTGTTGTAGAAACTAGCATATCTCGTTTCTTTGAATAAGCCTTGTAGCCTTGAAAAGAAATATTAAAACCTCTGAGGTTTTGTAGTAATGTTTGGCTTCTTTCTCCTTCACACTCCTTGTAAAATTCTATTTTCAATCTATGCCTTCTTCTCAAGAATCTAAAAGTCTTGATGTCTTCAACAATCTCCTTCAAAACTTGGTAAGCTTCTTGCAAAACCCTTCTTCCTTGGGCTTGTTGTTAGATGGTGATAATTATCCCAAGATTTTAATTTAATAGAAAATTTTTCTTGGTGGTAAATTTCTCCAATGATTTCTCCTAGGAACTCCTTTAATGGTCTTCTTCGAATCTTCTTCAATGAGGCTCACCAAGCCTTTTCCTAATTTGTACTTGAGACCTCTTCTCTATGGTCTTCACTCTTGTAGCTTCTTTGGTATTCCAAATGAGACATTTTCTTCAACATTATACTATGAAATTTTTCAATGAGATCTCCCTCTTAGATCTCTAAAATTTGCTATGTCAGGAACATGACTTTTGCTAGTCCTTCTCCATCTCTTCAAAAATTGGAAGTTCTTCAATAGGACATCTAGTAGGTCTCTTCAACTTCTTAGGCTGATTTATTCTACTCCTTCAAGGTGAAGTATTCAATATTAAATTAATATCACTAATCTCTAATCTTCATCAAGACTCTTCACTCTACTATTTGCAGTCTTCAATGGAGATCACCAACCTCCAATTTTCTCCTAGATTGTTATTTGAAGTCTCTTCAATCTTATATTTGTATTCTTCAATGGAGACAACCAACCTCCAATATTCTCTTGGACTCTTCTCTAGAGTATTTTTCCTTAAATCTATAATAAGGCTCTCATTGCCTTTTCTTATTTTGGACTCTATAGGTTTGCAATCTCTAGTAATGGGATATTTTCTTTAGGCCCCCAAATATTCGTTCTTCTATTTGTTGCTTTGGGTTTTAGATTGATTCCAAAGAAGATACTATTCCTAGCTATTTTGTAGGAAGCTTCCTAATTTTCGTTGAATCTTCTTTTTCCTGCAACAAAGTATTAGGACTGAAATAGAAGATATTCTAAATCAAGATATGATGAATATTCACTAGTTGATTTATTAATCTAGTGGTATTAATGCTAAGTCCTAGTCTTCACAAGTTTTTTTATAACCATTTGGAAATACTCTAGCCAAATGTAATCTCAATATTTTTGTAAATAATATTTTTGGATTTCTCTCAATCTCACTTGTGGCGGTCCCTATTTCCTATTGATATATCATGTGCTCTAATACCACTGTTAGCTTTTGATGAGTATATAATATAGGAAATATAACTACAAGATGTAAGATACACGATCTAATATATCTATATGATAATAGCACTATAATAAGGAGGAAAATGATAAGATAAAATTTTGCAATAGCTCATAATTATGCCATTAATGAAAGCTTACAAAAATTATATAATGTAATATAATGGAGGACATGAACACTCTATAAATTATTTTTAAAGAGCTACATTGTACCACACTACCAATATATACTATGCACTCTCTATCTTCTCTCCACTTTACTTCACTCACTATAAGACCTATATATAGAAATTTAAGTTCCTTGGCCCTCACTCTAACTTCGACTCTATCCTATGACTCATGTACATGTGGACTACATGTATATTTACATCATTGTACATTCTAACACTTGTGCATTTATTATATGTTGAAGTAACTACATAACATTATTCTAAAGTAATCTCCTACTCTAGTAATGTACCAAAGGTGGTACATTGATACGTACCTAAATAATGTAATATACTCTAACAAAAGTACCCCAAAGGCCTATAAATCAAGGTGAATCATGATTACCATATTTTAAAAAGTAGCAATGTTGGCTAAATATAATAAATAAGATAGAAATCAAAACAATTGTTGAAATATACAATTATAGATAAAAGTGTTAATCATTATTACACACAAAAAGGGGTGATTGTAGTCTTATCCAATTGGGGGTGATATTGGAGTCAACCAACACTATTGTCTAGAAACCAATGATAGTAGTCATTATAAAAAATACATTTTTTTAAGACTAATATTCCTCTAAGAATGACTAACAGGGAGATACCAAACATGGGAGGCATTGAAGCTAAGGTTGTCGTTAGGGATGACACAATATTGATAAATGTATGAGTAGGGCAACTAAGGCAAGAAGTAACAATTTGGTAGGAGATGATTCCCTTTGGAAAAAAATGGATCCACCATGGATGCAAGGGTAGCTCAAGAAACACATAATAGTAGAGGTAAGAACGCTCTTGATATAGATAAGGCTAGGGAGTCTGATAGATAAACCTTACGTCTATCTCCAACAAGTTTTTTATTACAATTTTATGCTCTTATAAAGCATTACAACCAACACCATTATGTGGTATCCTAATATAGATGAGCATATAATAACCACAATTACATTAGAATAAGTATAATATAATATTGGACTATCATGATAGGAGAGATTTCATGGATCACTACTACATAGAAAATTTTATTCATGCTAGTGGAGTGGGTGACTGATAAGTGTAGGATGGACATGCAATAAATTATTTTGTTGGATTACATTTTCCATTCTAGTTGGATACTTCTTGTGAGATATGGAAGGATCCTCTTATTTTATTTTGTATATAAAAATGTGATGAACAAGATCCCCACCATGCTCTTGTATCCACTATATCCAACTTTGGATAAGGGTCAAAGAAAATTAAACAAGGGCTTCACCTAGTGATGGAGAATACTACCAATACTAAATAGTAACATTTATTTGATCTAAAATTGAAGATCATAAGGGATTGAACTAGATTATTCATATTAGGAATAATTTCACTATGTACCACCCAACATATCTACCACTCGACACATAACACAATGATATTTATGCTAGGATACGGGTGCATGCACAATGGGAATGCTGACCTCAAGTACCTCCCTTGATCAACATCCCATATCATCAAATCCTATGGATTTTGTTACACCATTTATGCTAAAATAGACATGGGGATTGGCATAAGTTGGATATTGTGTAGTTGATGGTATTACTATCAAACCATAACTATGAGGTGGTAGAGTCAGACAAGATAAAACAAATTTCATGATAGCTTAGAGATCCATAACTAAAGAGGTCACTCCCTCTCTCAGTTCCACATTAGAGATATAGATAGGAGAAGAATATAGAAAAAGCTAGTATATTACTCTTGCATGTGCACCCCAATATAGAGTAGGAGAGGCCTATAGTGGTAGTGATGTGTCTTTAGGGAAGGAGGTTGCAAAGGTGGTAGTAACCAAGGACATAATTACTTTAGATGAAGGGCATCATTAATGAAACTAGAATATGACTCAAACAAGAGTATTGCAATAGAAAACATAATCATGCATAAAGTTTACATGAATATTATCGATCTAGAAAACAATTCCTATGATAATCATAGGAGATGAATAAAAAATAAAACTATTTCCTATAGATCAACCAATCCCAATATTAGCTTAGTATTTATGTCTTTTTTATTTCATACATATCTAGAGTTATATTATCTTGTTTGATTATGATACATATGATATATAATTATTTAAAAATATGGTTTCCAGTGATTGTGGAGATGACCCATGGATGGTGAGAGCTAATAAATGAATTCCATAATCATATTAGGTGATCTAGTAGACTTTGACATATTATCATTGGTGTAATTATACTTTGGATGTATTTTTGAGCATCCAATTAATTTGTGTAGACCTTACAAACAAATTCAATTCTTATCAAATTATTAAATTGTTATAACACCTTAAAAAAATCATGATGTAATATTATACATTGATATATATCAAATAATTAATTAGAGTATACAGACATTAAAGTAACACAAAAATTACTTAAAATAATATATCAGGAAGATATGATTCGTTCGATTGGGAACGAAATCAGCATATGCCAACATAATTTGGCACCGTTGGTTCCGTGCAAAACTTTGCCTCTGCTACTTCCGTAGGATAAGGATATTCTTGACTCTTTCATAGGAGGAGAGACAAGATAAATATCTGGATTCGAGAAGCAAACAATGATAATTATATAGTTGGTTGACACAAATAGCTAAATTAGTTTACTGTTACTGTTCCATTGTTAGGTTTGAAGAGTCAAGAATTGATGAGTACACCTAAAACGAGAATGTGTACGGTGGACTGGACAAGGTTGAGAATTATTTTTTCTAATGCCCATGAATCCATCCAACACTCAAGCCTCAATACTGAGAGAAGGGATGGGAAGGCCATCGAAATTGAAATATTCAATTTTGCCCCAGTATTTATATACTTACCTGCTAATGGTATGGTTGTATCATCCCATCAATGTTTCAAAGAAAACCATTTGCAAGAGGTCTCAAATATAAGATAACTCTAATTTAAGAAGCCATTTATTAGAGCCGCTGAAACACAATAATTTTACTATAACAAAAATAAATCATAGTGGTTGACAATTAAGTGTGTATTTGGGAAAAAACAATATATTCCACACAATTACAATAATTATTACAATATATACCTTAATATGTAAATGGAATATGAGCTCTTATCTCTTACTTCCTTCTCACCAATTTTTTCCTTAGTAAATGCATTAGTATTACTTTGAATGATTTATAATGTGACACATATTAACTCCATTTATGCATCTGAAATCAATTATTCTTTTTCTCTCTACTATCTTTGCTACTAAAATAAGATACGATTATAATCCTACAACATAAATTACATTATGTTGTAGAAAATTTGGAAAAGTTTTAATAGGTCTTACATAGCCATATCTATGTATGTGATAGAATTTTCTATTTGTAATTTTCATCCTATAATTATTAGTGACTTCAATAAAATCAAACCTTTATAGATTTCCTATCATGTAATGACTTACACCAGAATAAATACACCAAATATGCTTTTTATTTTGACCTATGAATTTGTTTGGGTTTGAAGTGATTTTGTATCTCGATATGGTATATTGTACGGATTATGATCTTGAGCCCTGTTGTAGTGTGCATTGTAATGAAATATCCCTCTTGTTATTTCTTCCATGATATGATTCCTTTAAATATTTAGTATTTTAAGAATCCTTTTGATAGAACCCTTGAATAAGTCTACCTTATGACTTCCTAGTTTAGAGTATGTGAATTAATTTGATAAAACCTTTCCAAGATTTAGGTTTTGTAGGATCCTTATGTCTCCCCAATGATTAGAAAATAGTAGTTCACCTTTTGAATTGATTTGGTAATGTTTTGAGAATAATAATAATCAACTCCTGTTCACCTTATTTCTCCTATTGAACTATGCATTTGTCAATCTGATGAAGTTATCTATGGTTGGATTTCTTTTATCTCTTTAGTATGAGTATGAGATAAGTATAAGTAAATAGTTCCAACTCTTTTAAGTAATTAATGAACTTCCTTATTTAACCTTAACTTCAATAGATCAATTTTCTAAATTCTAATTTGTCTAATATTTTGATTAGTATACCTTATATCTACCACTTTTGAAACTTCATAAAATAATATTTAATTATCTAAAATGGTAAACCTTATTTATCCTACTTAATTATCTGTAAATATTGTGTTATTGGAATTTAAAGTAATAGAATTTCAAATGCTTTTCCAAAATAAACTTCACCCATCAATTAGCTTTCTAGAACTTAATAGAATATCTAAGATTTTATCTGCTTATTCTTCCTATATGATTAATAAAACAACCTTAGGAATTGAATAACCTTTATAGAAAGCAATTAATGATATACTATGGCTTATACCTTTTAATAGTGTTTTGCTCGTTGTTCACTATTCGATTTAGGTTTTGACTATGAATTTCAATGTCTTCAATCCTTGGTATTTACAGTCCATGAGGTATGGTATCAAGTGCTACTTTGGGTGATGTTCTTGAAATCCGTTAGAGTGCACTCTCCCCCTTCTTAATAATTTTTTGACTATGTAGAAAAAATCATCTTCTACATTATCCTTATTGGTTGAGGTATTTAATAAACCTTACCTCCTTATGTAATGTATACCAAATGGTATATATGTTTTTTCTCAAGCCTATCTCTCCTTGCTAGATGATACCAACCTATGAGGTACATTTGAAAATATCACTCTTGGTAACATAAGCATTATTATAGCATCTATATACTTGAATGATGACTAAACTCTATCATTTTGTGTAGAGCATTACTTAGGTTTTCCTCTTTCTTTTCAGGTGTTATGAACAAAGGTATTATGAAAGACTCTAGTGACTCTCCTTTGCTCCTTGACTCTTGTGCCAAGTGGCATGGTGTTTCTTTGCTCAAGATGGTATGTGGATGTCTTCAACCTTACATGTAGGTAAACCCTTTTGTTTTCTTATTAGCCCAATGTTTCTTGCTAACTATTATTTGTTTCATCAATGCTTTCTTCCTTAGATTTCTTTAACTAATGGTGACTTTTTCTAGCACTTATTGCTTAGATTTCTCTAGCTAATGGTGGCTCTCCAACATTTCTTTCTTAACTTCCTCTACCTAATAGTGGAATTCTCCAACACATGTGGTTCCAATGTGCTTCACTCCTGATGGTTTGAAGGCCTTTGTTTTACCCCTATTTTTTTTCTTCCAAGATTTTGATAATATTTGCTTGGGTAATAAGCTCCTTACTTGCACCTTAATTTTACTATTTTTTGTTATGCAAATATTGTGTTAGAATTACCTTGGTGATATGGTTATGTATGTCCAAATCAGTCTCCTTGTGATGTAGATTGAATTAAACCACAAATGTTGCTTAATATGACACCAATCGAAACTGAATTGTGTAGCTCGAATGTTGGTTTGATGAGACTTTTCTTGGCTCTCTCCTTTACTTTAAAATGGTTGGTTGAAGACTATATTTTTCTATCTATTGTAATACCTTTTGGAGGATACATATTTTTTCCTTCTTGGCTATCTTTGAAAGGAAAAGAATGGTGCTTCTCTTCTAACGTAAACATCCCTATAATAGATAAGATAGAACACCTTAACTTGCACCAAATTTTTAGGCCATATTTCTTCTTCTCCAAGTTTCTAATTTCGTTGATGAAATGACTTTCTCGCAAACATATAGATGGGGCATTGGTATAATCTCTCGCTACTCCCACCCTGCCCCCTCCCTTTCTTTCCTGACGTCTGATGTGATGATCATGAGAGCTCTTTTTTAGAACTATTTTGTATACATATTATTTTTATTAAGATTACATGGCTAACCCATGTACCAAACAGACTTGCAATGAAGACTGGTTGCTCCATGTCACTTAGATTATAATTTGATTGATATTGTTTACTTTAATATTACTCCATCGCAAACATATATACTTACATCATGATTATTATTATTGTGGAACTATTGTTATTGTTCTAATAGTTCCACTTGGTTATGATAAGAAGTTAACAGTTGAGAACTGCAATGGCTACTATGCAAAGAAACCATAATTTTAATTTAGTGTTTGTTTCAATTTTATTTTTATTTATTTTTCCATAGTTTAAAAAATTAATTAATCAATTAAGTTTTATATATTTATGATTAAAGTTTAATATAGTTGTAAGGTTTAAATTCTAGATATTTTTTATAGGTGAGATGTTAACATGTTAATAATTTTAAAAATATGATTATCTTATGACAAGCAATGTAAGATCAAAATATTACCAAAACATTTATATCATATAATTTATATAAATTATTCTAATTTTAAAAAGTATACACAACAATTTTACTATAACAAAAATAAAGCATAGCAGATGACAATAAAGTGTGTTTGTGGAAAAACCAATATATTCCACACAATTATAATAATTAATACAATATATACCTTAATATGTAAATGGAATCAAATTGCCTTGTAAATGGGTCCTCAAGCAACATTTTTAATAGTTAGCTACAAAGCCTCAAGTAGAGCCTCCTCACTTTTTTTGAATGCAAATAAACTAATGTTTTATGGTTTTCATAGCACCTACAATAAGATGAGAAAAATTCCAAGAAAGAAGAATATCATGTGTTTTGAGATTAGTAGAAGCAATACAATGATATAGATAAGATTGTTAAAAGTAGATAAATGCTTTGTTAATAAGATGATTACTAAATAAATGACAGGTGAAAAAATGAGTGAATGAAATGAATATTTATAGTAGATGGAAGAGATATATATATATTTTGAGATCAACTATTGGATTACACTCTTGTTAGAGCTTTAAATTTGAAATCCTTAGTCAAAAAAATTTACCATCTTAACCCTAGGTATTAAACAGTTAAACTTATGATCATACATCAAAAATCCTAAAATTTGGCCAATGACCATGATTTCCACTTAAATTGGTAATCATGACACCATTGATATTATAATGAGTGCTTTGAAGGATATGTGTAAGCATGTCCTTAAATCATACCTCTATTCCTATTTTAAATATTTGGAAAAGGTAGAAAGCCTGAATGACAAGAAAAGACAGTAGAAATACGACAAATTAGATGAGAGAAAGGAAACAAAATCAATAGGCAACATGGCTTACCATCATCCTATCCAAGGATTAACAACATTAGTCTATTTCTATCCCATATTAGGAGGATGAGACTCTCTACCACCTAAAGTTAGTTGTTAGTACTCTTCTTTCAAATTTATATTGCTCCTTCCTAAGTACCATGTGAAACACCATAAGGGATAACCAATTGTGATTTATTAGGAAAATAAATAAATATGTGATACCAAAAACAACAAAAATAAAAATTCTATGCTATGGTACAAAAATAAAATTTACTTTTTTTCAATCTCTTGTCTATTCAAAATATATATAATTTAAATAACAGTAGAAAATACAAAAATATATTCAATTAATGTTAAATAAAATGAAAACATCTATGATACTTACCTATATGCACCCCTAATAATTTTGGCCAACTAAAAATAATTTTTACTTGATCTATGGGTCTTCAAAGAAATTTACCTATAAAGATACCCAACCATTGAAATATGTAACATTGGTCCGTAATGAGTAAAAATAAAAAGTGCATAGCTAATTCTAAAGCGAGAAAAACCATTAGAAGCACTACCCATATAACATCTCTAAAAAATGATAAAAAAAATATAGAAAATCATTTTTACAATTAAATATTATAAATAGGTGATAAATATTTGATTTCCAATTTTAATTTTCACTTGCATATGCAAACATCTCATGAAAATTATGCATACATATGAGATTACATTAACATATAGAGATAGTAAATTACAAGTAGATGAGGAAGCAGTGCTAGAGAGGTGGGTCCTTTGACTCACTTTATCAATTTTTGGTTGAAATAAACAAAAACCCAAAGTCAAGGAAAATGAATAAACACTTAATTAGGCTATCTAGGGAGTAGCCAGGGTGAGGAAACTAGTGCTATCAGGACTACCATGTCACATAGGTGGTGTAATCAAAGTAAGGCAATAAAGAATGACCAAAAATTTGTTAGATTTTGATGAGTATATGATATAGTAAATGCAACCACAAGATGCAACATAAGCAATCTAAGATATCTATATAATAATGGCACTATAATATGCAAGAAATTGATGAGAGAAACTCCTACAATAACTCAAAAATATGCCATTAATGAATCCTTACAAAAATAGTACAATGCAATATAATGGAGGACATGAACACTCTATAAACTGTTTTTAAAGAGCTACATTGTTCCACACTACCAATATATACTATGCACTCTCTATCTTCTCTCCACTTCATTTCACAACCTATATTACCTATATATAGGAATATAAGTTCCTCGACCCTCACTCTACCTTTGACTCTATCCTATGAATCATGTACATGTGGACTACATGCACATTTACATCATTGTACATTCTAGAACTTGTGCAATTATTACATACTGAAGTAACTACATAATATTTCTCTAAAGTAAACTCCTACTATAGTAATGTATTAAATTTGTTACATTGACATGTACCTAAATAATGTAATATACTCTAACACCCCCCTATATTACATTATTTGGGTATTGAAGACTTTGGTATTTAATATAGATCTTAATTTTGGTTTTGGAATATGAGCTCTTCTCTGTTACTTCTTTCATTATCCTTCTTTTTTTCTGAATTTGGATGAGCATCTTGTTTAGGTTCTTCTTCTTCTTCTTTAGTTTGTAGATGACCAAGTAGTGCAGATTTTTTTTGTACTCTCACTCCTTTTAGTTTTAAACCTTCTATTTCTTATTTTACTTTTATGATATAAAGGTTCTTCATTCTCACAAATTTGTTCCTTAGGAAATGCATTAGTATTATTTTGAATGGTTTATAATGTGACACATATTAATTCCATTTATGCATCTGAAATCAATTATCCTCTTTCTCTCTACTATTTTTGCTACTAAAATAAGATACAATTATAATCCCGCAACATAAATTACATTATGTCGTAGAAAATTTGGAAAATATTTAATGTCTTACACAACCATATCTATGTATGTGATAGAATTTTCTATTTGTAATTTTCATCCTATAATTATTAGTGACTTCAAGATAATAAAACCATTATAGATCTCCTATCATCTAATAACTTACACTAGAATCAATATACCAAATATCCTTTTTATTTTGACCTATGAATTTGTTTGGGTTTGAAGTGATTTTACATCTTGATATCCTATATTGTATGGATTCTGATCTTGAGCCCTCTTGTAGTGTGCTTTGTGATGAAATATCCCTCTTGTTATTTATTCCATGATATGATTCCTTTAAATATTTAGTATTTCAAGAATACTTTTGATAGAGCCCTTGAATAAGTCTACCTTATGACTTCCTAGTTTAGAGTATGTGAATTAATTTGATAAAACCTTTCCAAGATTTAGGTTTTGTAGGATCCTTATGTCTCCCTAGTGATTAGAAAGTAGTAGTTCACATTTTTAATTGATTTGGATGAGCATATTATTTAGGTTCTTCTTCTTTTTCTTTAATTTGTAGATTGGCCAGTACTACGGAGTTTTGTTGTCCTCTAACTCTTTTAATTTTAAACCTTCTATTTCTTATTATACTTTTATGATATAAAGGTTCTTCATTCTCACCAATCTGTTCCTTAGGAAATGCATTAGTATTATTTTGAATTATTTATAATGTGACACATATTATCTCCATTTATGCATCTGAAATCAATTATTATTTTTTCTCTCTACTATCTTTGCTACTAAAATAAGATACAATTATAATCATGCAATATAAATTACATTATGTTGTAGAAAATTTTGAAAAGATTTAATAGGTCTTACACAACCATATCTATGTATGTGATAGAATTTTCTATTTGTAATTTTCATCCTATAACTATTAGTGACTTCAAGACAATCAAACCATTATAGATTTCCTATCATGTAATGACTTACACCAGAATCAATATACCAAATATCCTTTTTTATTTTGACCTATGAATTTGTTTGGGTTTGAAGTGATTTTGCATCTTGATATGGTATATTGTACGGATTATGATCTTGAGCCCTGTTGTAGTGTGCATTGTAATGAAATATCCCTCTTGTTATTTCTTCCATGATATGATTCCTTTATATATTTAGTATTTTAAGAATAATTTTGATAGAACCCTTGAATAAGTCTACCTTATGACTTCCTAGTTTAGAGTATGTGAATTAATTTGATAAAACCTTTCCAATATTTAGGTTTTATAGGATCCTTATGTCTCCCCAGTGATTAGCAAATAGCAGTTCACCTTTTGAATCGATTTGGTAATGTTTTGAGAATAATAATAATCAACTCCTATTCACCTTATTTCTCCTATTGAACTATGCATATATCAATCTGATGAAGTTCTGTATGGTTGGATTTATTGTATCTCTTTAGTATCCAATATGAGACAATTATAAGTAAATACTTCTAGCTCTTTTAAGTAATTAATGAACTTCCATATTTATACTTAACTTCAATAGATCAATTTTTAAATTTTAATTTGTCTAATATTTTGATGTAGTATACCTTATATGTACCTATTTTGATACTTCAGAAAATAATTTTTAATTATCTAAAGTGGTAAACCTTATTTATCCTACTTAATTATTTGTAAATATTATGTTATTGGAATTTCAAGTAATAGAATTTGAAATGCTTTTCCAAAATAAACTTCACCCATCAATTAGCTTTCTAGAACTTAATAGAATATCTAAGATTTTATCTCCTTATTCTTCCTATATGATTAATAAAAAAACCTTAGGAATTGAATAACCTTTATAGAAATAAATTAATGATATACTATGGCTTATACCTTTTAATAGTGTTTTGCTCATTGTTCACTATTCGATGTAGGCTTTGACTATGAATTTCAATGTCTTCAATTCTTAGTCTTTACGGTCCATGAGGTATGGTATCAAGTGTTGCCTTGGGTGATGTTCTTGACATCTGTTAGACTGCACTCTCTCCCTTCTTAATAATTTTTTGTCTATATAAAAAAAATCACCTTCTACGTTATCCTTATTGGTAGAGGTATTTAATAAATGTTACCTCCTTATGTAATGTATACCAAATGGCATATACATTTTTGCTCGTGCCTATCTCTCCTTTCTAGATGGCACCAACCTATGAGGTACCTTAGAAAATATAACTCTTGGTAACATAAGCATTATTATAGAATCTATATGCTTGAATGATGGCTAAACTCTATCATTTTGTGTAGAGCGTTACTTAGGTGTTCCTTTTCCTTTTTAGGTGTTATGAACAAAGGTATTATGAAATAATCTAGTGACTCTCATTTTCTCCTTGAGTCTTGCACCAAGTGGCACGGTGTTTCTTTGGTCAAGATGGTATGTGGATGTCTTCAACCTTGCATGTAGCTAAACCCTTTTGTTTTCTTATTAGCCCAACATTTCTTGCTAACTATTATTTTTTTTCTCAATGATTTCTTGCTTAGCTTTCTTTAACTAATGGTGACTCTTTCTAGCACTTATTTCTTAGATTTCTCTAGCTAATGGTGGCTATCCAACATTTATTTCTTAGCTTTGTCTACCTAATAGCAGTATTCTCCAGCACAAATGTTTCCAAGGTGTTTCACTCCTAATGGTTTGAAGGCATTTGTTTTAGCCCTAATATTTTCTCCTTCAAATATTTTGAAAAAAAAAATTTGGGTAATAAGCTCCTTACTTGCACCTTATTTTTACTATTTTTTGTTATACAAATATTGAGATAGACTTACCTTGTTGATATGGTTACATTTGTACAAATAAGTCTCCTTGTGATGTAGATTGAATTAAACCACAAATGTTTCTTAATATGAAAACAATTAACACTGAATTGCGTAGCTCGAATGTTGGTTTGATGAGCCTTTTTTTGGCTCTCTCCATTACTTTAAAATGGTTTATTGAAGACTATTTTTATATCTATTGTAATACCTTTTGGAGGCTACAAATTTTGTCCTTCATGGCTATATTTGAAAGGACAAGAATGGTGCTTCTCTTGTAACGTGAACATCCCTATAATAGATAAGATAGAACACCTTAACTTGCACCAAAGTTTTAGGCCATATATATTCTTCTCAAAGTTTCTAACTTCTTTGATGAAATGACTTCTTGAGGGTAGATAGTGATCTAATAACACTAACCTCTAAATCACTTGCTTGAATATTTTACACTAACAAATTCAAGCAACTAATATACCCTTATTTTGGTGACTTTATTTCACCAAGATATGTTGCATATTTTGTGTGCTCAATAGTGTCCTTTCACACTTCAACTTAATTATGCGTGTGCATTAAGTATCACCTTTGAACAATACTTAATGCACTTAAAAATATCTCTTAAGTATAACTAGTATAGTGCACTATTAATATCACCTTATTTATCCTCCAAAGTAACTTGTAAGATGCACTAATAATAAGTCTTGAGTGCACTATAATCTCTACAACTTTAACTTTAAAGTAATATCTTCTTCTTGTTGAAATATATCTAATCTCCTATTTAATGTGTAGGTATTAACCTTAAAAAAAATTATCTTTTGCACTCCCTTGAAGATTATAATATGTGACCTTCTCTTTGCAATTTTTTAAACTCTAATATGGTGCTTAACGAATCTTAATAATGAAAAAAAAATCTAAAGTTCAACTAATGATTTTTTTTGCACCAAAGTTGCATACCTTATCAAACTTTGTAGATGAAGGATTGCAAGGTGATTAGATTTACCTTATTGTTGCCTTTACTGGATGAACATGCAACTCTTCTTAACTATTAAAAATATTTTTTTAGCCCAATTATTTGCAGCTTTGAAACCCTCTAACTTGTTTCCATGAATCTGTAGCAGGGGACTTTAATTATCCTTCATAATATACTCTATAAATCTAAAGTTTTGCAGCTAGTACTACTATCCTGATTGTTGCTTTCTTGCTGACCTCAAATCTAAAAATTTTATATTGCAAAGAAATTAATCTCTCCACTAAAATGTTGTTCTTTAATCTCAAGAAATTGGTAGGTATATCCTGCAAATGGTAATTGAGATTTTCCTTCGAGATCCCTTCAATGTTTTGTTGTAGAAACTAGCATATCTCGTTTCTTTGAATAAGCCTTGTAGCATTGAAAGGAAATATTAAAACCTCTGAGGTTTGGTAGTAATGTTTGGCTTCTTTCTCCTTCACACTCCTTGTAAAATTCTAATTTCAATATAGGCCTTCTTCTCATGAATCTAAAAGTCTTGATGTCTTCAACAATCTCCTTCAAAACTTGGTAAGCTTCTTGCCAAACCCTTCTTCCTTGGGCTTGTTTTTATGTGGTGATAATTATCCCAATATTTTAATTTATTAAATTTTTTTTCTTGGTGGTAAATTTCTCCACTGAGTTCTCCTAGGAACTCCTTTAATGGTCTTCTTTGAATCTTCTTCAATGAGGCTCACCAAGCCTTTTCGTTAGAGACCTCTTCTCTAGGGTCTTCACTCTTGTAGCTTCTTTGGTATTCCAAATGAGACATTTTCTTAAAAATTATACTATGAAATTTTTTCAATGAGATATCCCTCTTAGATCTCTAAAATTTGATATGTCAGGAACATGACTTTTGCTAGTCCTTCTCCATATTTTCAGAAAATGGAAGTTCTTCAATAGGACCTCTAGTAGGTCTCTTCAACTTCTTAGGCTGATTTATTCTACTCCTTCAAGGTGAAGTATTCAATCTTAAATTAATATCACTAATCTCTAATATTCATCAAGACTCTTCTCTAGAGCCTCTTCACTCTACTATTTGCAGTCTTCAATGGAGATCACCAACCTCCAATTTTCTCCTAGATTGTTATTTGAAGTCTCTTCAATCTTATATTTGTATTCTTCAATGGAGATAACCAACCTCCAATATTCTCTTGGACTCGTATCTAGAGTATTTTTCCTTAAATCTGTAATAAGGCTCTCATTGCCTTTTCTTCTTTTGGACTCTACAGGATTGCAGTCTTTAGTAATAGGATATTTTATTTAGGCCTCCAAATATTCATTCTTCTATTTGCTGCTTTGGGTTTTAGATTGATTCCAAAGAAGATACTATTCCTAGCTATTTTGTAGGAAGCTTCCTAATTTTCTTTGAATCTTCTTTTTCCTGCAACAAAGTATTAGGACTGAAATAGAAGATATTCTAAATCAAGAGATGATGAATCTTCACTAGTTGATTTATTAATCTAGTGGTATTAATGTTAAGTCCTAGTCTTCACAAGTTTTTTTATAACCATTTGGAAATACTCTAGCCAAATGTAATCTCAAATTTTTTGTAAATATGATTTTTGGATTTCTCTCAATCTCACTTGTGGCTCTCCTTATTTTCTATTGATATATCGTGTGCTCTGGTACCACTGTTAGCTTTTGATGAGTATATAATATAGGAAATATAACTACAAGATGTAAGATACATGATCTAATATATCTATATGATAATAGCACTATAATAAGGAGGAAAATGATAAGATAAAATTTTGCAATAACTCATAATTATGCCATTAATGAAAGCTTACAAAAATTATATAATGCAATATAATGGAGGACATGAACACTCTATAAATTATTTTGAAGGAGCTACATTGTACCACACTACCAATATATACTATGCACTCTCTATCTTCTCTCCACTTTAATTCACTCACTATAAGACCTATATATAGAAATTTAAGTTCCTTGGCCCTCACTCTACCTTTGACTTTATCCTATGACTCATGTACATGTGGACTACATGTATATTTACATCATTGTACATTCTAACACTTGTGCATTTATTACATGTTGAAGTAACTACATAACATTACTCTAAAGTAATCTCCTACTCTAGTAATGTACCAAAGGTGGTACATTGATACGTACCTAAATAATGTAATATAATCTAACAAAAGTACCCCAAAGGCCTATAAATCAAGGTGAATCATGATTACCATATTTTAAAAAGTAGCAATGTTGGATAAATATAATATATAAGATAGAAAGCAAAACAATTGTCGAAATATACAATTATAGATAAAAGTGTTAATCATGATTACACACAAAAAGGGGTGATTGTAGTCTTATCCAATTGGGGGTGATATTGGAGTCAACCAACACTATTGTCTAGAAACCAATGATAGTATTCATTATAAAAAATATACTTTTTCAAGACTAATATTCCTCTAAGAATGACTAATAGGGAGATACCAAACATGGGAGGCACTGAAGCTAAGGATGTGGTTGGGGATGACACAACATTGATAAATGTATGAGTAGGGCAACTAAGGCAAGAAGTAACAATTGGGTAGGAGATGATTCCATTTGGAAACAAATGGATCCACCATGGATGGAAGGGTATCTTGAAAAACACATAATAGTAGAGGTAAGAATGCTCTTGATATAGATAAGGCTAGGGAGTCTATTAGATAAACCTTACGTCTATCTCCAACAAGTTTTTTATTACAATTTTATGCTCTTATAAAGCATGACAACCACAACCAATATGTGGTATCCTAATATAGATGAGCATATAATAACAACAATTACATTAGAATAAGTATAATATAATATTGGACTACCATAATAGGAGAGATTTAATGGATCACTACTACATAGAAAAATTGATTGATGCTAGTGGAGTGGGTGACTGATAAGTGTAGGATGGACATGCAATAAATTATTTTTGATCTAGCATGAACAAAGTCATGAACAAGATCCCCACCATGCTCTTGTATCCACTATATCCAACTTTGGTGAAGGGTCAAAGAAAATTAAACAAGGGCTTCACCTAGTGATGGAGAATACTACCAATACTAAATAGTAACCTTTATTTGATCTAAAATTGAAGATCATAAGGGATTGAACTAGATTATTCATATTAGGAAGAATTTCACTATGTACCACCCAACATATCTACCACTCGACGCATAAAACAATGATATTTAGGCTAGGATATGGGTGTATGCACAATGGGAATGCTGACCTCAAGTACCTCCCTTGATCAACATCCCATATCATCAAATCCTATGGATGTTGTTACACCATTTATGCTAAACTAGACATGGGGATTGGCATAATTTGGATATTGTGTAGTTGATGGTGTTACTATCAAACCATCACTATGAGGTGGTAGAGTCATACAAGATAAAATAAATTTCATGATAGCTTAGAGATCAACAACTAAATAGGTCACTCCCTCTCTCAGTTCCACATTAGAGATATAGATAGGAGAAGAATATAGAAAAAGCTAGTATATTACTCTTGCATGTGCACCCCAATATAGAGTAGGAGAGGCCTATAGTGGTAGTGATGTGTCTTTAGGGAATGAGGTTGCAAAGGAGGTAGTAACCAAGGAAATAATTACTTTAGATGAAGGGCATCATTAATGAAACTAGAATAGGACTCAAACAACAGTATTGCAATAGAAAACATAATCATGCATAAAGTTTACATGAATATTGTCGATCTAGAAAACAATTCCTATGAGAATCATAGGAAATGAATCAAAAATCAAATTATTTCCTATAGATCAACCAATCCCAATATTAGCTTAGTATTTATGTCTTTTTTATTTCATACATATCTAGAGTTATATTATCTTGTTTGATTATGATACATATGATATATACTGATTTAAAAATATGGTTTCCAGTGATTGTAGAGATGACCCATGGATGGTGAGAGCTAATCAATGAATTCCATAGTCATATTAGGTGATCTAGTAGACTTTGACATATTATCATTGGTGTAATTATACTTTGGATGTATTTTTGAGCATCCAATTAATTTGTGTAGACCTTACAAATAAATTCAATTCTTATCAAATTCTTAAATTGTTATAACACCTTAAAAAAATCATGATGTATATATATCAAATAATTAATTAGAGTATACTGACATTAAAGTAACACAAAAATTACTTTAAATAATATATCAGGAAGATATGATTCGTTCGATTGGGAACAAAATCAGCATATGCCAACATAATTTGGCACCGTTGGTTCCGTGCAACACTTTGCCTCTGCTACTTCTGTAGGATAAGGAGATTCTTGACTCTTTCAGAGGAGGAGAGACAAGAGAAATATTCGGATTCGAGAAGCAAACAGTGATAAGATAGAGTTGGTTGACGCAAATAGCTAAATTAGTTTACTGTTACTGTTCCATTGTTAGGTTTGAAGAGTCAAGAATTGACGAGTACACCTGAAACGAGAACGCGTACGGTGGACTGGACTGGGTTGAGAATTATCTGGTCTAATGCCCATGAATCCGTCCAACCCTCAAGCCTCAAGAATGAGAGAAGGGATGGGAAGCCGTCGAAATTGAAATTGAAGTCTGGCGTCGGGGGCGAAGAACGAAGTGTGCAGGGCACAGAGCGTAACAGGGGAGGTTTGCTAAAGTTCGGACGACGCACAGCAGACAACGAGCGAAGTGCGAGCATCGGGAGAGAATTTTCCGAAGTCCGACTTCGGGGGCGAAGTGCGAACTTCGGACAGCGTACGGCGAAGTGCGGACGGTGCCCAACTTCAAGCTTCGCTTGCGCACTTGGAGTACGCTCAAACGTATTGCACAACCGGGTTGCGCTTGTGCACTCGGGCTGCGCTCGGATCTCGGGCGTAGTCGGGTTGCGGTAGCGAAGTTGGGAAGACTCTTCCAGACTTAGCCAACTTTGGCCTTGCAATATTTTTTGTCCGAAAGGCTTGCGCGGTTGCGGCAATTGCTTGCTTAGCTGGGAGGAGAGAAACACCGAAACTGAGATCAAAGTCTCGGATCTGAGCTCTAACTATTAGAACCTGAACAAAATCGCTCTGAGGCGATTTGTACATAGAACAACAAACTGTAGCATATAAAAATAATTACAAACCCTAAAGATGCCTAAAACAACAACAAACTTTATTTATATGAAACGAGGGTTACAGAAGTCCTCAACTGAGGAAATAACATCTGCAGACTAAGCTACAAGATAAACTAAAAGGAAAAATGTCGAGTCGGCTGCTTGAACATTAATCAGATTAGCCACACTGCTCACTGAAACGCTCTTCTTTCTTTCTCTGCTCTTTTCTCCGCACTTTCTCCACTCATATTCTCTCGCACTCTTCCACTTCTTTCTCCTACTTGTCTGAAGACCCGAACTGCTTTATATAGCCGCGGGGTGAGGAAGTTAAGGTTTGCCCTCTGATAGGTTCTGACACACCCTCAACTAAGGTTTCTGACCAATCGCCAAACTGGCATTAAATCGTCTAACTGGCATTAACTTCTGCGGCCATCGGATCTATCAGATGTCACATCTGTCAGAAGGGTAGGTGCGACGTCATGTCAAACTGTTTGCCGGGATCCCCAACTGCGTGAGCGCAGTCCGGCTTCGCCCATTTTCGGAGTGCAGTCCGACGGAGACGTGAAATCTGGATTATTATTTCTAACACTTCATATTCATTTTAGAGGAAACAAAATCCTTCATCTTCATCAAATTGCAAGTGCTAGCGTCATCGTTAGCATCAACGTTAGCATCAATATGGCCATACCTCTAATAGTCATTAGCGAAGGAGAGGAGGATTGTGAAGATCATGTATCAGCAAGCCGAGAGGGAGAGAGAAAAATAATGAGATCAAGCCAAGTGCACCAGTTGAAAGTGGTGTTGGTGAGATGTGGCGAGAAATCCAAGGTGCCAAGAACTGGAAGGGTCTGCTTGATCCCATTCATCCCCTTCTCAAAGCCGAGGTAATGAGATATGGCGATTTTGCACAGCAATGCTACGATTGGTTTGACAATAGTCTCTCTTCCAAATACTACAGCAATTGCAAGCGCAGTAAAGACGAAGAACGTTCTTGTCACAGTGTTTTCCTTCGCCTCCCCACGTGTAGGAAACATGTGGTTTGCTCAACATATGGAGGAGATTGGCGTCAAAGTTTTGCGGGTGGTAAACAGAAACGACTTGGTTCCCAACGTTCCAGGAGTTTTTGTGAACGAAAACATCGGATGGCTCGCCAAAATTCTGTGTTGGCTTCCCTAGACATATTTTCACGTGGGTGTCCAGATAACTGTGGACAGCACCAGCTCGCCTTTGATTGAAGACCTAAAAGTCCTTTCTCAATGGTGGCCCCGAAGAAATAAAGAAGTCGTCAAACGTATAGATGGGGCATTGGTATACTCTCCCGCTACTCCCACCCCGCCTCCTCCCTTTCTCGCCTGACGTCTGATGTGATGATCATTAGAGCTCTTTTTCAGAACTGTTTTGTATACATATTCTCTTTATGTTATATTAGATTACATGGCTAACCCACGTACCAAACAGACTCGCAATGAAGACCGGTTGCTCCATGTCACTTAGATTATAATTTGATTGACATTGTTTACTTTCATATTACTCCATCGCCAACATATAACCTTACGTAACCTTACATCCTGATTATTGTTATTGTGGAACTATTGTTATTGTTCTCATATTTCCACTTGGTCATAATAAGAAGTTAACAGTGGAGAACTGCAATGGCTACTTTGCCATAAAACCAACCATAATTTTAATTTAGTGTTCGTTTCATCTATATTTTGCATAATTAATTAATCAATTTAATTTTAGATACTTATGATTAAAGTTTAATATAGTTGTATGGTTTATGAATGACTTGTTAATAATTTGAAGATGATGATTATCTTATGACAAGCAATTTAATATTATTAAAAAATTATCATATAACTTATATAAATTAATTTAATTTTAAAATATATATACAAAAAAATTACTATAACAATTAAAAAATTTAGTGCTTGATAATTAAGTGTATTTGTGGGAAAAAGAAAATATTTCACACAATTATAAGAATTAGTACAAGATATACCTTGTAAATGGGTCATTAAGTAACATCTTCAATCTTTAACTACAAAGCCTAGTGTAGAGTCTTGTCCTTTTTTAAAAGGAAATAAACTAGTATTCGATGGTTTTCATAGCATCTACAAGAACAAGGGAAAAATACCAAGTAATAAGAAGATCATGTGTTTTGACAATAGTAGAAGCAATACAATGATATAGATAAGATTGTTAAAAGTAGATAAATGCTTTCTTAATAAGATGATTACTAAATAAATGATAGGGGAATACAAGGTTATGCATAGTGGCTAATCATTATTAATTAATGAGTATTTAGATTTTTTTTAATTTGAAATTGATTAATAATGGGGAGCCTTGACCGAGGCCCATTAGCCCAAAAAAATTGGGTGTAATAGATTTGCTTC
Source organism: Wollemia nobilis (assembly GCA_028583015.1). NCBI lineage: Eukaryota > Viridiplantae > Streptophyta > Pinopsida > Araucariales > Araucariaceae > Wollemia > Wollemia nobilis. Next base: position 655,378 of record JAQPPZ010017051.1, read on the forward strand.
AATTTTATAATAATTGGACCATTTTAAGTTTAAATCTCTAATATTACCCCTAATAATAGGGGACCTTTTCACCTTGAAATTATAAAGAATTTTGGATTTTGAAACTAATTCACCCTATTTTTATAAATACATTTTAGGGCCAACCCCTTACCCCTTACGTATAACCCTAGGGGAATAAATGAGTGAATGAAATGGATGTTTATAGTAGATGGAAGACAACTTTTTATTTTGAGACCTTTGATTGGATTACACTCTTGTTAGAGCTTTAAAATTGAAATCCTTTGTCAAAGCAATTTACCATCTTAATCCTAGGTATTTAAAAGTTAAGATTATGATCATACATCAAAAACTCTAAAATTTGGTCAATGATCATGATTGCCACATAAGTTGACAATCATGACACCATTGATCTTTAGAATGAGTGCTTTGGAGGACATGTGTAAGCATGTCCTTAAATCATACCTCTATCCTTATTTTAAATATTTGGAAAAGTTAGCAAGCCTAAATGACAAGGAAAAATAGTAGAAATATGACAATTTAGATGACTAGAGAAAGAAAATAAAATCATTAGCCGACATGGCTTACCTTCAATCTATCCAAGGATTAACAAAGTTAGTCTATCCCTGCCCCATATTAGGAGGATAAGACTATTGTTGGCAGTTCTATAACTATGCCACATTACAATTTTTGATAAATGATTGACTGTAAAATTTTAATGCATTTGCTAATGAAGGCACTACAGTTTTAATTTATACAGTTTTGATGCATATTTAATTATATTTTCTACCTCTTTTATAATAGCACATTATTGTAAATAACCTGAAAATCATCAATGCAATGAAGAATTTTATTTTAGAAAAATTTCTAAGAAAAAATGCACCATCAAGGGTAATTCCAAAAGAAGAAGCACTTTAAGGAGGAAGGGTAACAAAGTCAGGCACTTTCGCCCCAAGAAATTTCATCTCAAAAAATATTAAGATCGTGTTTGAGTTTCAAGAAGGAAGTGGAGAAGTGTTTTCACCCCAATTGAGGGGTAAATATTTCTATTGCCTCTCTTGGAGGCAGGGTTATGCATAAGGGGTCAGCCCCAAAATGTATTTATAAAAATTTGACGAATTAGTTTCAAAATCTAGGTGAATAGTATCGAAACACATGTAGAAGGTTAACTATTATTAGGGGTAATGTTGGAAATTTAAACTTAAAATGGTCAAATTATTATAAAATTGGGGTGAATTGAACCCCCCAAAAAAATTGCACCAATTTTTTTTTGGCTAATGGACCTTGGTCAAGGGTTCCAAATATTAACCCAAATTTCAAAAATCCTAATTTTAGCCAATTGGCTATAAATAGCCACTATGCATAACCCTGCTTAGAGGTGAAACAAATCTCAAAGAAGCAGATTCACCCATTGGAAAGGAACAAAGATTTCAAGAGAAAAATAAAGGGGTGCTTCATAAGCTAGGTGCTAATAGAAAATACGAGGCGCTTTCACCCCAAGTAAGGGGAAAAACTCTCTATCACCCCTTCTTGGGGTGAAACATATATGAAGAAGGCTTTAAAATAGGGTGGGCTTGATAGGGGTAGTTCAAGGCAGTGTTTTCACCCCAAGTGAGGGGCAAAGCTCTTTGTCACCCTCATTTAGGGTGAAAGAGTATTTCCAAGGTTTTAAGAGCAAAGAAGAAGTTTGATATTGTAAATACCCATTTTAATTTGATTGAAATTTTCATCCACGACTGGGCAAAGATAAAAGATAACACCTAATGTAAGTTCAAAGTGTTGTAAATTAAAGTTATCTCCATGGAGAGGCGCCATGTAATTTTACCCTTCGAGGAGGTGAATGGAGTTTGAAGTTTCAATTTTGGGTAAAATTCATTGCACAACACTTCACGTCAAATTAGAAAATGATGTCACCTCTCCAAAAGGGTGAAAGTCCCTGCCACTCTCTTTTGAGGTGATAGCAAAAATGATAGTTATAAGGAGGAAATTGAAGGGAAAAATTGCTCAAATATTAGGCTTAGCTAATTTTATGCTCATTACTACCCTGATAAAGCTATTTCGCTCCACCTTTGGGTGAAATCAATTATTCAACATAAATATAGCTTCCAAAGGTGTGATTTTATTATTATTTTAGATAAAGGGTAAGAAAGGGTAGCATTTAATTCTTAGAGAAAAGCAAGCAAGCAATTTTAGAATATCCACTGCAATGTTGATAGATCAGAGGTAATTCTTGCTCATTTCCAATACACCGACTATCAACCTTGTGAATTTTTAAAGTAGATTCAATGCTCAGTGGATATTTATAGTGAAAATGAATTTCCAAGGCATGAGACAAAGCAAATTCATGCTCTATTCTCAGGTTATTTTGTTGCATCTCGATGCACCAATATCTAAGATTACTGTAAGTATTTACTCTTGTTGACTTCTTTGCAGAAAAAACACTTCAAGTTTTTTGCATAAATAGGAGTTTAGCTTCTGGTTCTACAAATAATTTTTGTGTGATTTTCTTTCTACTCAATCATTTCTATTTATATTCATGTTTTTTATCTACTAATTTTGAATTTTGCATTTAGATTTGAATACTGTTGGTAAGGGAGTGAATTCTGGAATGTATTTTTTGGAAGTTATCTCTACAAAATATAAGTAGTTTCTTTTCTTTCTTTCTATTCTATGTTGCTCAAGTGCTTGATTTGAATATATACTTCTAGTCTATCCCCAATCCTACATATTTTGGCTCATAGCCATATTTCCCATTTCTTTCTATTATTTCTCGTTTCTTTCCTATAACTCTAAACTTGAAACTGGTGTAGGATTTAGTAATGGAGTCAGCCCTCTCTAGAGATTGGTTTGAAGGATATTCTTCTCCTTTGGCCTTTCAATGTTGGTCGTATCTAGGGTGCACAAATTTATGTTTGTATATTAGTAGATATTTGACCAACAATTTTTGGCACACCTGGTGGGACTTTTAAAAGGTTCCAATTTTCAATAGTATTAAAGTTTGATGTTCTCCTTGTACTGTATGATTAGAACATCTAGTGACTCAGCGCTACCTAGAAGCCTCCAAATATGAAGTGAATGAAATATTTATTCATGATTACAAGATCGAAGGCCAAAAATTTTGAAGATCCTATTAGTTTTATGAACTTGAAATCCAAGAACTAGGAGAGCACCCTAGGTTAGTTCCTACAATTGTCCCATCAATTACAATATCTTCTTAGTTAGATAGTGTGTTTTCCATTCCTTCAAGTCTCACTAGTACAACTACTATTTTTCCACCTCCTTAGCCACACACACCAATCCACATGGCTTAAAATCCACCACCATAGCAGCCACCATCAAGGTAGTTTCCAACATGGAATAGCTTTAGAGCTTTGAATCTACAATCTCAAAATTCAGTTCCTCAAGCAACATTGAAGACTTTTCCCACCTATGATGGTATGGGTAATACTGCTTACGAGCACATCCAAGATGTGACTTCTTTGGTGACAATACACAACATTGCAAATGAAGACTTTATGGTATAATTACTCATGTTATCCTTTAGAGAGAAAATTTATTGTATTGGTACCGATATTTACCACCCACTACTATCACCACAAGGGATTAGTTAGTAGAATTGCTGATTAAGAATTTACATGAGTAAGCTGATCCTTTTTTCTTACTACACCAGTTTACAAATATCCAAAGATATCCGCAGGAGGAAATAGTAGATTTCAATGTCAGGTTTGCTTGATGGTCTTCGGCCAACCCATGAACAAGTTGTATTTTACTATTTTTGAGCTTTCAACTTTGACATTGTTATGGTCATCCAAAAATTCAATATCAACACATTTCTAGATTTGTATACATAAGCTCAAAATGTCGAAGTGGATCTGATTGCGATAGGTAAAATACCTCCAAAGGTAACAATACCTATTCTTCTTGATCTTCCATAATATTTTTATTTTAGTACATTTTTATAACCCATGCATTCTATGTATCTTGTTCCTTCATGGAGCTCAAGTCCACCTTAAATTGCACCAATTCTAGTCCCACAATTAGTTTCTCTAGCTATTCTACTTCTCGTCCTTTTATCCTGACATTACCTTCCCCACCAGTACCCTTACCTTTGCTAGCACCTCTAGTACACTCAAATATTGATCCCCACATAAAATTATTATAGGATATGCAATAAATGAATTCAACAGTAAGGACGATGTCAAACAAAATCACATCTATCAAGAATAAGTAAGCTAAAGTCGACTTTCGATCGAGAAAATTTCAAACTCCATTGATTACTAGAGAGCAAGCAACTTCAACTAGCAAATGTGCTGATAGAAATATAATTGTGTTGGTTAATGAAGAAGTGGGTACATCAGAGTGAACATATTGGTACTCTACCTATAATGAACCTCATGGAAAATATACCTATATGGTTCATTTTAATTATATGCAGATACTGTAAAAAAGTGCTACTGGTGGTCAAATCAATATCGTCTTAGAATTTGATCACAACTTCATGGTACCATATTTTGAGTAAGTTTCTATACTCACAATATCTAGGAAGAAACTTGTCATGGTATATCCAGATGAAATGGAGTCATTGAAGGTACGTATCAAACAAAATATGCAACATGAAAAAATGTAGCCTCAAGTGAAAGCACCTAGGCTAGCATCCAAAGCAGATGAACCTATTTTATTGAAATATCTTTTGCCTACTCAAGCAAGGGATAAGACACAAGTGAGAGTGTTAACTTCACAACCTTCCACTGTGTAAGTACAGATCGATACCAAAGAACAGGTGAAGAAAAAGCTCAAGTACCCATCTTTGACCAAGCATTAGAGAGTAGATACTACATAATAATACCAAAGAAAATATGATGTTTTTAGTGAATCAAAGGATCTTAACCCATAGTCATATAACATCGTAGAAGAACTGAAGAATATTCTTGCCAAGGTGAGTCTCTATGATGTGCTATAACTACTTGGACAAGTGGATCTGTTGTAGGAATTATTGAAATTCATGAAAGATAAGAATAAAAATTGTGTGTAGATAGTGTTGGCCTAGATGTTTCCCACCTCAGCCACTATAAAAAATAGACCTCCCCCATTCTATCTATCTCTCAATATGGAGGGTTGGATCTTACACAATTGCATGATAGACTTTGGTGCAACAACGACTATCATGCCAAAAGCAGTATGCAAAGTCATGGTAATAGAGTATACAAAAAGTAGACTAGGTGTCTTGTAGTTGGATGGTACTCCTATCAAAATAGTAGGAGTAGTCAAATATATCCTGATTGTTCTATATAACATATCACAAATTACTATCATACAAGAAGTCATTGTGGTAGACTTGGAACCATATTTCAACATGTGTCTATCTAAAGAATTTATAGCTAACTTGGGAGGTTACCTGTCATTGGACTATTCTCACCTAGAGATTTAATTCAAAGGGAAGATAATATAGATTTATAATGAGAAGCCCTCTACATATCATATCAAAAAAATTGAAGATGAAGAAAAAATTGTAGACTCAGTAAATATGGTGATTGAAGATCTCGAGGAGATGGACCTGATGGAGGAAGTTTTAGTGAGCTTCTATTTGAGGACAAGTTTTCTATGCTCATTTTTAATGCAATGATGAAAACCAAGATCGACTGCTATACCATAACTAAGCCTAAATAAGGTAAGGTAAAAGTGGCTGATGGTTTAGGTTCTACCTTTCATCAATTATGCAAAATGTACTTCAACATTGCTCGATGTAAGAATGGTGTCGAAGCTAGAGTAGTATTAATTTTTCCTTAAGGAATCCAAAAAAACTATTCGTACCGATTGACCTGGAGTTTTACAAACAATACCACTGAATACGAAGCACTATGCTTGGTCCTAAATAAATCAGAGAAGGTAGGGATTAAACAATTGCAAATTTTTGGTGATTTCAAGTTGATTGTCAACCAGGTAATCAACAAGTGCATTTCTAAGTAGCACTACCTGAAGGCATATCGCAATAAGGTATGGGATATTTTTGAATCATTTGATGGATTAAATGTTCAATCAAATTTGTGAGAATGAAATAAATATGCAAATATCATGGTATCCCTTGGTGTAAAATTTTCTCCTGTTGAAAGTGTGGTGTGAAAGCCCAAGACTATAAGGTTGATTTATAGACCTTTAGTCCCTGATAATAACATATACTAGCAAGTTCTATATAATGATGAGCATATCGTAAAATTTATGATTAAAGAAGTTGAGAGTATCGATGGGAGAATGCTAGGAGAAGACAAATCTGAAGACTTGTTTCAGCTCAAAAATAATTATATCCTGAAAGGATTGATTACATTGGAAAGTCTCTTTGATCAGAATGACAAAGTGGAAAATTACCGAATCAAGGTGGCCGAAAAGGAATATACTGAGCTGAAGTTGGAGCTAGATAAAGCCATAAAAGTTGTGACAGATTTCTCTCGGGAAGATCTTGAAAAAATTAAAGGGCTATGTTATGAGTTCCCTAACATTATAGCGTGGAGCTATCACCTGAAATGATATGAAAAAAATGTGATACAACACACTATCGAGTTACAAGAAGGGGTGAAGCCTTTTCAGTAGAAGCAATGGCCTATTAATCCAAAGATTGAGGTTATTATGAAAGAAAAGCTACTAAAAATATTGGAGGTGAAAATAATTTATCCTATCAAGCACTCAATGTGGGTGGAAAAATTTGGTTCCAATTTGAAATAAGAATGGAGATATTCACCTGTGCGTGGACTTTCACAATATGAACCAACCATATTTTAAATATCACTATACCCTATCGTAGATTGATTAGTTTCTTCATGTAGTCATTGAAGCACAAATATTTTCATTGGTTTATGGTTTCTTTGGCTATAACCAGATCTAGGTGAAGGACAAAGACCAACACAAAATGAAATTTACTACAAAGTGGGGTACCTTTGCCTATCAAAGAATGCTTTTAAATATTTCCAATGTTGGCACCACCTTTCAAAGAACCATAGATGTCACCTTTTGTGAGTTGTTGAATAAAATTATTATAATTTACCTTGATGACATGACTATTTTCTCACACCGCAGAGAAGAGCATATCTCTCATCTTAGACAAGTGTTTAAAAAGTGTTAGGAGTTTGCTATCTCCATCAACCTGAAGAAATCCATTTTTACTATCAAGGAGGGAAAGCTCTTAGGACATGTGATCTCAAAGGATGGATTGGCCATTTATCCTATGATATTTTAAGTTCTCCTAAAATTGACATGACTAGATAACAAAAAATACCTACAATTATTTTTCAGCCAAATCAACTTTGTCCATAAATTCATCGTCGATTTTTCTTAGGTGGTGAAACCAATGATAGAGCTCCTAAAGAAAAATGTGGATTTCAAATGGATAGAAAATATGAGGTAAGCATTCCAAGAAATTAAAGAGAGGATAGTCCAAGAACTTGTATTGATCAATCTAGACTATTCCAAGGATTTTATCCTTTACACAGTGGGTGAGTAGGAGAGTTATGCTACTGTTCTTACACAAAAGCAAGGATATGAGGAGGAACAACCTAGCACTTTTTTAAGCCGGGTTATTTAGCCGCATTAGGAGAAATATAATTTCATTGAAAACCAATTTTATGTGATTATGAAGTCTTTGAAGAAATTCTAACATTTCATCTCTCAAAGAAAAATGATTGTCTATGTCATTCATCCGAACGTCAAGAATTTCATCATCCAAGGAGAGCTTGGTGATAAAAGAGCATGCTAGGTTTCAAAATTTCAAGAGTATGATGTGGAGATTTGGCCAACCAAATTGGTTCACGATTGAGCACTTTGTCAAGAGCTGGCTAAGAGTGCAACTTCTCAGTCACTAGTATCATTACATGATGAGGTTCTCAATGAGAGTAATCTTTCCAACCAAGTATCAAGTGATCGCAACTGGATAGAAGACATTGTCGAGTTATTAACATATGTAATATTTCTCCCTCACCTCAACTCCTATCAAATATGAAGGTTTAGATTATAGGAACTTAAGTACATCATATTGCCAATTGGATTATTTCACAAAAGCATATATGGAGTACTCCTCAGATGCGTGAAAGAGTTAGAAAATCATAAGATATTAGAGGAGTTCCACTTTGGATTTTCTAATGGATATTATGTAGGAAGACCTATGGCCTTGAAGATCATCCAGGCTAGATATTTTTGGATCACTCTTTTTGTAGATACATATAAGGTGAGTCAAAGCTATGATAATTGTCATAGGTATGTTGGCAAGAGTAAGAAGGTATCCTTACCTCTACACTCGATCTAGGTAGAATATTTGTTTCAATAATGGGGCTTAGAATTCATTAGGGTCATCGATCCTAACTATTCTACTGAGCATAAGTACATTTTAATGTTATCATACTACTTTACTTGGTGGGCAGAGGCCATCCCAAAAAAAAATGTAGACCAGGCTATAGTCATCTCCTTCCTCGAAGGACTGATTACCCATTTCAGTGTACCAGATGTCATCTCATCCATATTATGAAGATGAATCGAACATATTAATAGAATATACGATAAAAATAAACATAGGATCAAATGAAAATTGAAGGATGATAAAATTAGGAAAGATCCTAACTTTTGAAGAAAAATAATAGTATATTAAGATCTTAACCGAATACTATGATATATTCACATGGTATTACATGGAAATGACTATACTAAATATATGTTTGGTAGTTGATCACTTAGTATTCAAGAATTATGCTAATATGGTGAAATAAAAACTACAAAAAAATCATCCTAAGGTTGCTCTACTAGTTAAAGAGGAGCTCCAAGCTTTTGGAAGTCAATTTTATTAAAGCTATCAACTATTCCGATAGGATTTCAAACATAGACATGATAGTTTATTTCTTTGTTGATTGTGAGATGTTATCCTTAATGGATAAAGTTTTTGGTTACAATAAAATTCACATAGCTCTAGAAGATCAATCCAAAATAGCATTCACTAGTTCTTGGGGTACTTTTTGTTATGAATTTATACCCTTTAGTTTGAAGAATTTTGGTGCCACTTATCAATGTGCTATGATATATATCTTTCATGATATGATGGGTAATATTATTTAAGATTATTTTTATGATATTATCAGATGATCAATGAAAAGAGAATTTCATGTCAAGTACTTGAGACAAAATTTTCAATGGCTAAAATAGTACAAGGTTTGTCTAAAACCACCTAAGTGTCTATTTGGGGTAACATTTGACATATTTTTAGGCTTTATGGTGTCTAGGCAATGCATTTAGGTAGATCCTAATAAGATATCAACAATAACTAACATGCCATCTCCTAAAAACTTAAAAGAGCTTAGGATATTGCAAGGTAAACTCCAAGAAATTCAAAGATTTATATCCTAATTTGTAGATAAATGCCAATCCTTTTCAAGGCTATTACGAAAAGGATTTGAGTTCAATTGGGATGAGGAATGTCAAAAATATTTTGATGTTGTAAATACATATCTACCATCTCCTCTAGACCTCATTCTACCTGATCCTCTCAATCCACTATTATTGTATATTACAGCTATAATTCATGCTCTAGGTGGCATGTTGGCATAATATGATGAGAAAAATATAAAATAAGCCATTTACTATTTAGCAAAACCCTCATCAACTATCAAACTAGGTGTAATTTAGAAAATATGTGCTTAGCAATGGTTTTTGCTTCTCAAAAAATAAGATATTACATGTTAAATCATTAAACATAGATTATATCCAAGGTTGATAAGCTACAATACCTTATGTCTAAACCTTACATTTTGAGTAGGATATAAAAATTGGTTAAGGCACTTAATGAATTTGATCTTGAATTCATTGGTCATAAATTGGTTAAAGGACAAGTGATAGTTCATCCTCTAGCAATAATCCCTTTACTAGAAAACCATATTCTAGAGATTGAGTATCCCGATGAGATGGTGTGCACTCTTGAGGTATCAAAACAATATTCTTAGACTCTCTTCTTCAATGATATGAGATGCATTAAGGGAGTAGGGGTAGGAATCATCTTAGTATCATTACAAAAAATTGTAATTCCCTTGTATTTCAAGCTTCAATTCTTATGTACTAATAACATGATCAAATATGAAGCTCTCATCCTTGGACTATGAGCATACCTAGCCCTAAAATTCACAAGTCTCTCTATTTTTGGATATTCCTAATTAATAGTTAACCAAATTAATGGAGTTTACCAAAATAAATATGATAAATTAAAGCCATTAAAAAACTTTGTGGATAAGTTAATGGCTTCTTTTGGAAAATTAATTATCAAGTAGATGAAATGGATACCTCTGTATCACTTATACCTCTATAATTATATGATGAACAAGCAACAATTATAATCCACTAAATTAGGCAACCTACAACCTTTTAGTCTAGTTAAGAACCACTGGGTAGTTTTTCCATTGAGCAAATGTCATTCCTCAATTGTTGGTATTAGGAAATATATAATTTAATTAAGGGAATTGTTTTTCTTGAGGGATTAACCATAATGAGTAGATGAATCTTAGGCAATATGTTTTTTTATTTGTGATAATAGGAGACATCCTCAATAAGTGAATTCTTAATGGTATTATTTTAATATGCCTCAATATAGACAAAGCCAAAGTAGTCATTCAGGATTTCCATGAGAGGGCATGTGGTGGACACTTCAATGGAAGTGCCATTGCTGAGAAGATTGTTTGTATGGGATATTATTGGTTGACTATGGAAATATATACTCATAACTATGTACACAAATGTGATAATTATCAAAATCATGATAACTTAATTTATGCACCATCTCAAGAACACCAATAAATCATGTCTCCTTGGCCCTTATTTACTTAGGAACTATATATTATCAAAAAATTAATCCAATATCATCTAATGGATAGAAGTTCATCATCATGGAAACTAAATACTTTACCAAGTGGATAGAGGTCATGCCCTTATCCTTTTGTATGTGTATTCAAGTTTCAAAATTTATCCTAAACTAAGTTTTATCATGATAAAAAATTCCTAACATACTTATATTTGATAATGGTACTCCTTTTAAAACAAGGATGTAGTTAAATTTTGTGCTAAATTCAAAATTCATTATAAGTGGTTTATGCCATATTACTCAGAGGGTAATGGGTAGGCAAAAGTTTCTAACAAGACATTTTTCAAAATATTAAAAAATCTTGTAAGCAAAATTTGTAGGGAATGACATTTACAAATATATCCTACTTTATGGGTATATCACACTAATGTGAGAAATTTGACTAGTGCTATGACCTATGCCTTGGTTTATGGAGATAAGGCCATATTTCCCTTTGAATTAGACATCCCATATCTTATAATCCTCCTAAAGTATGTAGCATTTGGTGATAAGTATCACCATGCATGACTTCACAAACTTGAGTTGCTTGATAAAAAGTAGACTCATGCCTTAGAGCACTTACATGTGTATCCTCAAAGAGTTAATAAAACCAATGGGTAGTGAATCCAACCTTGTTCTTTCAAATTAGGTGACTTAGTTCTCAAGGAAAATAAAAAAAACACTAATGTTGAGGAATAACATGAGGGTATATGACTTAGTTATTAAGGAAAACAAAAAAAAGACACTAATACTAAGGAATACCTTAAGTGCAAATTCAAACCAAATTGGTTAGGTCCCTTAATCATAACAACCAAATATGGATCAAGTGCATATGACTTGGTAACATTAGATGGTAATAAACATAAATAACCTATCAATTTAAAAGATATTATGCTTGAATTTGCATGAATGCCTAATCTTGTGCCTGATTGTATGATTGATTGTATGAATATTTTCCTTTTAATATATTTATACTTGCCTTCATATGCCTAAATTGCATTTTTGCTTACATCCACCTATTCATCCCATAAAGTCACAAGGAGGCATCCCACAATGAAGTTATAATGATCCTAGCTAGAAAATAGTGTCACTTACATTGCATTTGTAGTAGGTCCCCAAAATCCTCTCTAGTCCTTTTGATCTTTTGAACTTTGAAAAAGAAACTAATATCTTTGTGGTATATAATAGTTGCCAATTATGACATGACCATAGCTTTATACCTTGGATTCCCTTTCTAGAATTCAAAATTTATAAAGAACTTATACTCATTTACTTGCTTGATCATCTATTTTCTTGTTGCATAATTGAATGACAATTTCACTTGTCTGTGTTCATATGCTTTTTGTTTGCATATGAGGTCAAGATGATTCACCATTACCAATGATTATCCTAGTAAGGATAGACTACGTTATGGACTTGAATATTAGTTAGGTGCCTAAGGTAGAAAATCTCTTTGATGACTTCTTTTGGATGGAAAACTCATCATTTCAAACATATTTATCTCATCTCTTCTCACCACATGCTTCCTTTAGACTTGGTATCACTCAATGATGATGTTGATTCTCTAATGCCAACTTAAAAGTGACATATAAAATAAAAATTTTGGGCTAAAAACTCATGTCCTAAGATAAGGTCTCTCTCACCTCTTTTATCAATACATGTTTTGATCCAAACCTATACGTAGGAAAAACGTATGATTGGATTATTCAATATCTGGTGAATGTTGGAGAATCATATATATTCACCTACATTTACTAATTGTATCAAAAATATTTCCTCTATATAGGTATCCATCAAAATTTTCAAACTCATATCTTCAAGCATTGCTTTCCAAATATCATTTTCATCAATTTATGGTTCATCCTTATATCCAAATAGAAAGTTTTTTAGGATTATCACCACTTGGTAAGAGTTAGAAATTCCTATATGCCTAACAAGAAAGGAATGATGTTGTCAAATATTCTTCTTCGATAAATGTTAAGAGCAAAAAAAATCATTAGAAAAGCACAATTAAGAGCAAACACAATTTAAAAAACATACAAACATGATCAAAATCAAGAGCAATAATAATATGAACCCATGATCAGTTTGTGATTCATTATTATACCTAGAAATAAGGTAGAGTATATTATTAACCACTTGATAAGCATTCGTATTCCTACATACCCTATGAGTGAGGAATAAATCTCTACAAAATTCTTCCTTGATATAAGGGTCTATCATAAATTCAACTTTATTAATTATCAAATTTATTTTTATACCTAAAATGGATGAATAAAATATGATTACCCAATACCTGGTAAATTACTTAAGAAACCTAATGATATTGGATAATTAAATAAAAAATCCTATCTTGGTATAAACCTTTATCATAATTAGGATATTACTACCTTACTTTCTAAAATCAGGGTAACATAATGAATCGTAATCACTGACATTCCTATATCATCAATATTATGAATATAAATATAACAAAAAATGGCTCTGAATCTTTTTAATCATCAATTAATTTTATACACATGATACATTTCTTCTTTAAATTTGCATAATTGTATGATTGCACATATGCATAGACTACATGTCTTGACTTGTTGTTTACCTTACTCCATCGAGATGCAATGATTACCTTCCCCACATTATATTAGGGGTCATATGCTAACAGACTCTATTTTACTAAATAGCATAGTCTTTTCGAGGAGAGAGTGGCAAAGGTAATTTCATGTTCAAGATAGCATTGACATAGATTTAAATTCTTGTCATATTCCTTCACCAAAAATGCATGACCTCATAGCTTTCGAGGAAGGGAAGAACAATAATCATTTTTTATTTAAATAATTTTCATAGCTTCAAAAAAATTCTACAAGGAATAATTTTTATTTCTCCCCCTTCATTGAGAAGTATTGAGACATTGCTCATTTATGGTCCATCATCTTGTCATTACTATCATGAACCTATGCCTACATTTATGCATTAATTATGTGTGCATGTATAAATTAGGGGATCCTATGATGATGCAATGATGATCACTAGTTAGGATAGCATTTTATTGCATTGCATTTATGCCACATCTTTGATACTAGCAAATACTTGCTCCTAGGATTATGTACATACTTTACATCTTCTATTGCTTTTCTTCTAGCATGATTTATTTGTTGCATTTATCACACCTTAGTATTACACAATGATTTATTTAATTAAATTTGTCCCCTATAATAGCTTTAAAAAATATTTTAGCACATAGTGGGTGTTATTTTTTAGGCTATTATGTGGAAAAAAATCATGAACTAAATCATCCAATCTTATTCATGCACTCTTTTTATGATAATGACATGTTTTACCCAAGACGGTCCAACCTTGTTATATTCATAAAAAGTTTTTCCATGGTTGAACATTAGATGCATAGCTATAAGTATTAAAAAAGAATCCAATCTATACATACCATTATAGAATTTGGGTCCTAAAAGCTAGCGAAATATCAATAAAATACTCAATGATTCTCATGTTTGCTTACCTACAATAGTTTCTTACTTCATACATTGATTCATATATACACCAAAAATTAACATAACAAATAATTAATTTAAATAATGATCTTCTACTTGTCAAATGATGTCACTCCCTAAGTTGTAAGAATGGATGGCACTTACATTCCAATAAACCCATGATAAATTCTAAACATACCTAATTTTAGGTATCTTATTATTGCCCTCTAGGTGATGAATGAGGTATAATTTATTTCCTCAAGAGACCTAATAAAAGCCTAAAGAAATGAAACATAAGATATTTGCATCCTATCAATTTATAGTAGGATGGGCAAGATTAGTTCACCTCCTTAAAAAGATCAACATACCTAAATATATATATAAATACAAAAGTCTTGCAACATCAATACTATTGATGGCAAGATCCCTTATTGGCATCTTATCACATCATTAATCATTAAAATAAACCCTAAAATTAAGGGTATTAAATATCCAAAAATAAGTATGTAAATAGTCCTAATCCAAAAAAAATAAAGGTACCATATCATGTGGACATTGACTATCTCTAGCATTGTATCATATGGACATAGATTGTCGAAGAAAGCAAAAATATCATAAAATGTATCATACAAACATTAATTATCCCTAACATTATATTATATAGACATTGAATATCCTAAGCATCATATCATACGGATATTAAATACCACAAGCATTGTACCATATTAGGATATTGATTGTCTAAAAATCAAAAGGAGCATTAATTTCCTAAATAATATAATATTTTCTCTAAGCATTTATCTATTAATCATGCTAGAATATCCACTACGTAGTAGTAAACATAATATTTTATAGGACATACATTATTCTATGGCATGGACTTACTAAAAACACTATCAATCATATTCAACTAAGCGCTTATCCAATTATTAGGCTAAGAGGTCATCACTTAGGGTCTATTGATGACATAAAATTAATTTGCAAGGTGTTATTCAATTAGAATTTAAAATTGATATATAAATATATATGTGTGTGTGTGTGTGTGTGTGTGCGTGTGTGTGTGTGTGTGTGTATGTGTGTGTGTGTGTGTGCGTATGTGTGTGTATAATAGTTAAAGATGCTTTTATATTCACTCCTGACTGGATGTTGGTTTTTGACTCTTGTTTTTCACAAAGAACTCTTCTAATTCATGAAACATTACATCAATAGTATTTGTTAACATAATTTAATGTGAATACCATCTCAAAATTTGAGAATCAAATTATCTTCAAATTTAATGAATTTATTTTGAAACTTGACCATAGTATCAATATGGTTACTCAAAATTTATCCAAATATTAATTCCATAGATCCATTATATTTCAAATAACTTCACCATCTATTTAACAACTAACATTCACACTATTATGCTTGGATTTACAAAAATATGTCAAGTCCTCATCGAATATTTCAATACATCCATTTTTTCCAATACAAACTTAATTGTGTAAAAATTCTAAATCAACGATAACATCAAATTACTACTTATCCAGATATAATATCACACATATAATATCATAAACACAATGTGACATTCATTTTCCCATCCAAATAATTTATATAAATCTTTGCATCACATCAACTTGACCACTCAAAAATAAAATTATAAGCCAATATATATATATATATATATAGATATAAATCATGTGAACCTAGTGTACCACAATCTAGAAAAATTGGTACACTCAAATACTACCAGCTAGTTGAGTCATCTCGTAAAAATTAATTCTCTTGTGCCACTCACAAAAACCCAAAATATCACATAGCTAGCCCTAGGTATTTGACCTACCCTCAACTGATCGACAAGAAAACTAGACTAACTATTGTGATGGACACTTCACTAATATTATCCTACAGCAAGAATGAGATCAAGTCCCTAAGGAATATGGTTACCTCAACTTAGTGGGAAAAACTACATAATGCATTAACCTATAGTGGGTTCTCCTCACTATCTCTATAGTATACTAAGCCTGAACTGTAGTTATCTAATCAAACAAACGTATGATAGCTAGATTGCTACTCCCAATCATGACTATAGTTGTTTTGTCTATGGTATCATCTTACTTAATACTCATATAATATATCTCTATCTAGGTTTGATCTCTTTTCAAAATGGCCTAGTCCCTCTTTGTGAATGCTTATGCCAAATAACCTTGTAAAAACTCAATTTTCCTTGTCATGGTCTCTCTCTTTCTAGGATGCTTTCTCGATAGTCTTCCTAGTACCTACCTTGATATCATTAGTTACCACTAGATGAGTTATAATCAATGCTCAATATGGTATTTATCCATTCCTTAGTCTACATCATAGTCACACCTGTGCTATCTAGTCATGATAGTGAGCCATCCTTGTCAACCAAGGATCCATTGTGGCTACCTAACAATTAACGTGACTCATGTAGATTAAATATTATAGTACCACTAAAGGCACCCTAGAGAAACCCCTACATCATCCAACTTATGATCCAACATAGAAGGATCATCCACATCATCATTAGTAAAATCCTTAGGGTCTAGAAGATCACTAAAGTCTCTCTAGCTATCCCAAATCACTCACTAGAACCATTACCCCCTAAAACAGGGATGCTCTAGACCAAACCAAACTACCTATAAACCATATATAGACATTAGAGTTAAAAATATCTATGTAGTCCCCACAACCATCTAATCCTTCACACCATGGCTAGCTAGACACCATTCTCATCCCACCTTGCATGATCCCTATGATGGTGCCACACTATTTGGTTGAGTTAGAGGTCATCAATAAACCTCTAAGTTGCCATAATGACTCCCCTAATGGATATCCTACCAATATCATGGGAATAATCCCATCTAAAACCAATGAATAAATCTAGAAATATCAAAACTATAGGTAACATGATAGGCCACCTAAAAATTATATGCTCCCATATCCAGATCTATAGAAGGGTGCAATAAACTAGACTCTTCCCCTTATTGTAAGTAATAATATGGAGAATTTGATAGAGCCTATATAGAACGAATGACCCCTAGAGAAATAATACCTTATCATCTCTCATTTGCATGATTTTATAAAATAGTCCCTAGTTTAACAACCTCTTGCTGGTATCACCAACTAACAAATCCAAAACCACAACACACAAAAAAGCCATCAATCAGTCTAATAATATTACCTAGAACATGGTATTGATATCAATTCCATAACACCTCAACTCAATATATCAACCATGATTATGATAATGTGTAGAGAGCAATAAAGAGCAATAACCATGTGCCACCTTAGTCAATCTAGTGTAACCATCATCTCTCCCATTAGAAATGAGAATGTTCCACCTCTCTAAAAGAGCAATAAAGATGGTATGATCTAGATCAATAGTGGGCATCATCACCAAATGTACTAGAGTCACTACATCTAATATATCTCAATCCATTAGTGTCATTTGTTGGCAATTTTGGGTACTTTGGGTACTTTGCCCTTGCTCAAATGTATAAGTTGTCATTGATGTCAAAAGGCATTTTTGTGTTGATATCAAAAGAGTGTGATGTCAAGAATATCTTGAGAAGCTTCATTTTTAAAGGGTTTTTATTAAAACCATGGTGACAAGGTTAAAGGTTTTTCTTAAAACCATTTGGACTCATTAAGGGTTTTTATTAAAACCAAGCTTAACTTAATGCAAAGGTCCATGTTTATTATTAATAATTAAATTAACTCAAACCTTTGTCAAAGGTCCAAGTTTAATTTATTATTAATAAAATAATAATAATAATTATTTTAATTATTATTATAGGGTCTTTCAACCCTTAAGCGATGGAAGTAAAAGAATTCTTTCGCCGATATGATGCCATCATTGGAGGAGCGCCGACGTCAAAAATTATGGAGAAATGGCTATATAAGTGGGGATGTTTTTCCAAAGTGAGTACCACAAATTATTTGACATCTGTAATTTACGATTGGCTCTGTATCTTGTGATTTCTGCTTGGTGTCTGCAATTTTGCGTTTTCTCTATTCTTTCGAACAGCGCTGTGTGTTTTTGATCTCTGATTGACGTCCTTGAAATCGTGCTTGTTTTGTGTTGGAAACCATGCTTTGCATATTCAGAATTGAGTTTGGGCTGCATCCTTACCTTTATGCTTGACGCCAATGGATTGGCAATTGCACCTGGACTATGGTTTTCAGACTGTCTTTGTGAGATGATAAATGCAAGCATTCTGTGAATTACGTTTTGGACAGCACTCACCAGTTTGCATGTGACTTGTGGAAGATGTTTACGTTTTCTAGTTTCATGGCGTCAAAGGAAGATAAAAGAGAGGGCAGTGCTGTATTTCTTCGTTGGGCACTTGTGACCCAACGACGGTGGCGTTTAAGCGAAAGCACTAGACGGCAGAGGTGCCGAGTTCGATTCTCTTCGTTGGGAATTTCTTTTTGGTTGTAGTGTGCAAAGGATAGTGGCTGTGAATGCGCGGTAGGTATAAGGTTAAGGTATCATATTTGTTTTTGACATTGTTTTATTGATGTTTAATGTTTATGTGGAGTAATAAGGTGTAAAGAGGTTTTACTTTGTATGTATATTGTACTTTAGTGTTTTTACTAAGTTGGAGAAATAAGGTGTTATTTTGTATCTTTATTATTGTGTATTATTGTATAGTTGCTAACTCTAATTAGTGGCAAATTGAGAGTTAGTGTTGTGACAGATTTTGAGTTCTCCTTCTTCATCAAAGTAAAGGTATGGGCAACTTCTTCCATGTATGTTGTTGATGGTATATTTTTTGAAATTGAGTTTGGAGTGAAAAGGTTGTCTACTAGGAATATTTGGTGTAAATCTTATTTTTTGGATATTGAAGATTGTTTATGCATTAAAGTTAGTGTTGAATTTTTGGGTGAATGCATAATTCTGGTTGAGGAAGAGGAAGCTTTTTTGCACTAGGGTTTATGTTAGTAAGTCTTGTTACTTGCATTGAGATGATGAAACCCTTAGTTGGCTATTTTGATATTGATGGATGAGTTGCTTTCATAGAGGTTGTTGTTGATCAAGTTAGTGCTTTACTTGATACATGATATTGGGCTTACTCCATTGATTTGATTTGAACAAGTTATTATTTGCAATTGGTGATATTGTGTTGGTGGCTATTTTGTTCAAATATCCTTGGAGGGAAAAGGATTTCTACTTGTTTCCTTTTCTTGTGATGATTGATTAATGCTTCAAGGTTGATGTTGAGTTGAATGTGTTGGTGGTCTAAACCTTGTTTGATGAGCATTGTTGTTGAAACTCTAATTGTTGGTAAAAATAATATGAGTGTCATTGTTATATGAGATATTGCATGGTTGGAAATTATTGGGTTGTGTTTCATATTCTTGAGAAAAGAATACTAAATCTATCTTATTCTTTTGAGATTGAGATTGAGTTGAGATTGAGATTGGGAGTTAAGTATAGAACATATTGGGTCTCTAACAATTCTCTTTATGTTTCTATGAGATTTGAGATTGATATTGAGAGTTAAGTATAGAACATATTGAGTCTCTGACAATTCTCTTTATGCTTCTATTAGGTTTATGAATCACATTGGGTCTCTAAAAATTCTCTTTGTGGGTTCATGCTAAGAAATTTTTTCTTGGAGAGCTTGCTGAGGTTTTGGACAGGTTTTGGTGGGGACTTATGAGCATATTTGGACAGGTCCTAGCAGAGGACTTGTGAGCTGAGTTTTTGAGAGTTCTATCAGATAACTTGAGGATAGAGGTGCATTTGTTCTTTGAGAAGAACCTGAGGATAGATTTGGCAAGTCTTTGAGAAGGCTTGTGTGCAGAGGATTGATTTGTTCATAGAGTTGGATAGATCTGACAGATAAAGGAAGACTTGTACTAGACCAACTAACTATGTTTGGTACAAGTAGCCGAGCTACTGTGGATGTGATCATAGAAGGCAGAGGTCTCTCAGGATAAGCATTGAGGACAGGAGGTCTTCAATGGAAAGGAGTTCCACGTGCTGGCAAGAGGGAGAGGCAATTGATCTTCTAAGGGATCATTTTCAGAGCAGAGGGGAAGGTATCTCCTTTGAGCAGAGGCTCATAAATTTATATTGGGGGAAGGTGTCTCCTTTGAGCCGAGGCTCATAAACATTGTAATTGGGAAGGTTTCCCAAAGAACTTTGAGATAACTTTTAAAGAAAAGTTTTATGGATGTAGCCCAGGCATTCTGGGTGAACCATGTTAAAATTGGTGTCACTTTGTGGATGATTTTGTGCATTGCTTTGATATTGCTTTGGGTATATTGCTTTACTATTTTGAAGTATAAAGAAATAAGTAAAAAGAGGTCTTATACTGTTCACCCCCCCTCTCAGTATAAGCTTATGTTCTTCATCATTGCTACCACTATGGACTGTAACATACGAGACTATCACTCTTGGTACTCTAACACATATGACACCTACAACCAATAAAGGTAAACAATAGTTAGATTCACCCATAAAAATAAGTCAACCTTCAAAATTTTAAAGTTTTAGCAACTTTTCCAACTAAAATCAAATTCATTGAGTAAAAAATTTTCCAAAAGGGTAAATTTGTTAACATATGAAACTTGTGAATACACCATCTTTTTTGCATGCTCAAGATGACATATTTGTGTCTGATACATCGACTATGGTGTCCCAAAAGTAAAAATATAAAAGAAAAAAAAAATTAATGGGTAAAAAAGGTCCATACCTATATTGGGGCTCCACCTGGGCCTATTCCACCTTGCACTCTATCTGGCCTATGGATTAAACATATTTGTTGTGCCATTCTATAAAACTCTAGCTTTTTCTCTAGAGTAAATTTTCTCTGTTGTGCACTGTAAAAATGAATTTCACGTGCAACCTTCTACCCTATTGTACCCCAAATCAAGTAAAATTTTCTTCTATTCATCTCTCATCCATCCTATTCAAGTTCCTTTGTGACTCTATTTTATACCTTAGAAATTTGAGGGGGTACCTAGGTTGGGGACAAGAGCTAGTTTAAAAATATCTTGTTAACCATAACAAGAAAATTATTAGGTAAAATATTAGAAATTGTTTATCTTGTTATACAAATAATTTCTTGATGCAATTTATCCCATATTGATTAGTCAAATCCCAATCATCACAATTCTCTAAAAATCATAGGCATCTCCAATTTTTTTTACACATTTACTAAAATTAAAAATGCATAAAAAAGAAGACAAATGTAGATATCTAAAATTGAATCACCTATTTTACATTGATATTTGAAGTAAACCTACAAAAAGATAAAATTAACCATAATAATTTACCCAATCCTATGAACTGCAAACAAATTCCAATAGTGGAAAATATGTCATCTTAGAAAAAATATGCCCTAGATGAAATATGCTTTCAACCTCACATATTTGTAAACAATTCAAAATCCTTTACCCTCAACTAGATTTTACTTCTAATGGTCAAGTGCATGAATACGCCTAATGGAAAATTTGTTAACCGACGCATTTATTTAGGTGACGTATTCACATATAAAGAATAAAACTCAAAGTTACATATATAGTGGCCTATTAGGGTATAAATCTCATCAAATTGCACTTCCATAAGTGTAGAAAATCACTATATTATGAAGGACATGTATTTCCTTCCACCTCCTTGTCCTAATCAAACTCAAATTAGAGGGCAACTAAAATATCTAGCATGCTAGCCATCTCATCCCTCCCACTTGGGACACCCTAGGAGGGCTAATTCTATAAATTGATTCCTTGGGGTGACATTTTGGCGCACACTTTTGGTAGTGAAACATTGTCAAAATCAAAACTAATTTGAGAATAATGAAGTACTATTGAAATTATTCTATGAATTCATAAACGATTTGGCTTCAAAGGAAGGAGAGGGTGCATCTCGAGATTGATATCTTAGAGATATTATCCCATTATGCATCTTGATTCCATGTTCATTACTATTGATCTTCTTAACAATCCAAATTCATAGCATGTGTTCTTATATTCTCTACTTCTAGATTTATCTATTGTTGTTTTTGTTACAAGTATGCATCTCTTTGATTCCATAGGTATCCTAAAATGTTTTGCAGACATAAATAACTACCAAAATCCATTATATTGGAAGGAAGTTTCCATATCCTGTTGTGAAACTAGATGAATTCATTGCCTATACCATATCTAGGTAGCGTATTTGCTACAAGTCACTATGCCCTTTTCCTAGAAACATAAGCACTAGTCACTATTTTATAGCCCACATTCAAATACATTAGGCACAACTAATATAGATGGCATATTTGTAAACTATTTTAGAGATCCTAGATCTCTCTAACCTCTAGGATCTGACGTAGAAGAACTAACACTTATGAACAATATAGACTACTTGTTGGTCCTTATCCCCTACTATATACATCATCAAGATGTCTTATTCATCTGGATGAATACGCTCACTATAACATTTCTAGTCAGCATATTCATAAAATATATAAGAAACCATATATTTTTTGTCTCTTTAGCATACAACCCTACCAGATATGCTTCTTTATTCTAGTTTAGTAATATATCAAGTTTTTACTTTTAAATATGTTTTCTATCAAGTCAATTTAGTAGTAGTCACGAATCCACCCACTAGAATACCTCTAACTAGTGAATTTAGCATAGAGAACTGAACATCCATGATGAAGCCCAAAAATGCCTCATTATTGCACAATGTTTGACTACCATATGATAAGTTAATTGCCAAATAGTTGACTAAAATATACTATTTGTTAAGTGTTTGCATGATTTTATGTTAGGAATACTATATCTCTGTTTTTGACTATTTTCAGCATTTTGTGACTGATTTTGCTTGATTAAGTAGCAAGTAAGAACATGCATTTCAATTAACCAAATGTGGTATGCTGATATCCATTAACTTCTCAATGGTTTTTGAATGTTTTCCTGCCCTTCAACTTGTTTCAAATCCACATTGAAGACAAAAGTTTAGGACTTGTCATAAATCTGAAAATCTGGAAAAAACAGCCATATAAAAATCAGCAAGTTGTCACTTTATAGGAACACCTTGAAGTTGTCAAGCAAAGCATGAGGATATGGATGGAATGAGTTCAGAAGGACTACAGAAGACATCTGACCTATTTAGAAGCATTCCCACATGGTCTAAATAGGCAGCAACAGGGTATAACAGAGCAGGGACAATTGTGCAGCATTGTTGCACTATTTCAGCATGGTTACTTGGTGAATGAAGTGTATAAATTCAGTAGCAACTTGATGTACTCCTTCATGTTGATATTTGAATAAGTTTTCCATGTTCTAAATTGATTGAATTTGCAAGAAATGCCAATATTTTACAACTGTGCAGCAGAACTGGAAAATGCAGTAATTTACCATGTAAATTCCAGCAAGCTACCAATGAATGGCAAGGCATGAAATTCACATCCAAGGAAGAATGAAGACTATTGCAATCTGATCCTGAGGGCTAATCCACCTTAGAAATGCAGCCAAAACCATTTGGAGTCAACACAGTTGGTCATTCTAAAGATCTTCGGAATGAACACAATGTCTTCGGAATGAGAATTGCAGTGTCTTCGGAATGAGCCACTTATCTTCGGAATGAAAACAGAATGTACTTTTTGACTTGTTGACTGAATTTTGGCGGTGGAAAAGGGGATAAGAAGGTTGATAAAGTTAAGGGAAAATATCTCCCATCTGATTTTGTCGTCCTTGCCATCCAAAGCCACCATTCATGGAAAAGATCAATTTTGATCCTCTTCTAGGATAAACCCAGAAAAACTGTAGCATAATAGAAAGTTGTTTGCAAGATAGGAATGGCATATTCTGAAGTGGAGAATGATGTGTGAGATATTTCTAGACTCCTCCCACGTACTCCCACCACTGAAGATGCTTTCTAAGGGCCAATGACTACTACTGCAACACAAACTGTCCAGATTTGCATTTATTTCAAATCCAGAATTATTGGCAAATCACTGTAAAGTAGCACATAGGCTGATTTGAGCATGGGATATGTTGTAAATGTTTATATAAATAACACAGCTCCCTCCTTGGTTGAGCCAGTTAGGAATTAGGATAGAGGAGAGTTTTCAATTGTAGCAATTAGGACTGTACAGTAATTTTTTGTAACAGTTTTCAGCATGTTTTGTCATCAATAAAAGTGCAGCTATTTTATCATTTTCTGTTGAGTGTTAATTAGTTAAGGAGTGCTTTTCACCTCCTTCTAGATCAGGAAGTATGGGCCCACTTTCAGATCTAGAAGGAGGGATTTTATGGCAGGTTTTAATCTGTAATTTTGCTGCAGTAGAATTAATAGATTGCTTGCCAGATTTCATTTTCTTGTTTTTATTTTGTATTATGTGATTTATGTTTTCTATTATGTTTGTGTATAGCATTTGTGTGTATGTCAGCTGACAAATTATATTATGCATTTTTCCTTTGCTTTCCATGTTTTCTCTGCTTTAGCAACTTTCCATTTTTAGCATATTTCATTTTGCTGTCAATTCCTGTAGCAGAAGCTTGATGACCTTTTGTGGCAGGGCATTGACAGGTGTTTTTAGAATAAGTTTCATTTACAAGCATCATTTCAATTCTGCAAGAGTAATTAGATTTCAATTCTACAAAAGTAGATTAGATTTCAATTTAGCAATTTCAATTATGCAAGAGTAACTAGATTTCAATTCTGCAAAAGTAACTTAGGATTTCAATTTAGCAATTTCAATTCATGCAATTGTAGTTAGATTTCAATTCTTGCAACTTAGATTTAGTTTTCAATTCCTGTAATTTATTTCAGTTTCCAT
This sequence comes from Wollemia nobilis, assembly GCA_028583015.1. Lineage (NCBI taxonomy): Eukaryota > Viridiplantae > Streptophyta > Pinopsida > Araucariales > Araucariaceae > Wollemia > Wollemia nobilis. Next base: position 680,505 of record JAQPPZ010017051.1, read on the forward strand.
TCCTTAGACTAGGTTTAGTGTGACACCAAAAGGCTAAACCAAAATCTGCTTCACCAATAAATGCTTGAAATTTGAATGCTTGAATTGTACTCTGCCCTAGCCTTCTATCGTAGACTGACCTTGGACACCACCCCGGATTGATAAATCATTGAGATTAAATGATGAGACTCAATGACACTCATCATTTTGGCGCCATTGTTGGGGACACGGTGTTGTTAGAGGGTAAAAGTAGCCCAATAATTGTTAATTATACTAAATTGTGAACTTCAGAGTAAAATCTGGATAAATGATTGGTATTAGTAATAGTTTTTGGTAAATTGCATTTCAGTCCATTTAGAAAACAAGCAACCACAGGGAGGTGATCTTCACACTTGGGGGTTAAATTGCCTAGTTTGAATTCTTCTCAAAGAGAGATCCCAACAACAACAAACAGGGCAAGTAAATCAACCACCACCTTCAGCCCAACCTGTGGCCAATATACAGGACAGGCAACCCCTGTCTATGTAAGCTAAAAAAAAAAATCACAAAAAAAAAAACTTTTGCACAATCAAAATAGGAGTTTACAACTTAATGATGATCCTAGAGTTTTCCATTATTACTTAAATATTGTTAGGATTTTACCACGCTAAACCGCAACCTAGCAATTCTTAGCCTACACAGACAATAGTTGATCTCATTAGAGGTGATCCTACCTGACAAGTAGTTGATCTGCTAAAGTTGTACACTTCTTGTCTTATTGTGCAAACCAAAAATATTTTTTTAGCACAACCTGTGATCAGTCTGAATAATACAGGATAGGCAACCCCTGTCTATGTAGCTGAATCTGGTATAAAAAAAAAATTGCAGGAAATGTTATTGACTGCAACAACATCCAACTGTACTCAAACAAGAACTTACCCGAGCTTGAAGAGACAAAAATCAATGGAGATACACAACCTTTAGTCCAAACACACAGAAATTAGCCTTGGATAAAGGAGAAAAAAACTAGAAAAATTGCACATAGAAAATTTACTTCCATTTTACAAAGGGGTAAATTATGTCCTCCTAGGAATGAAACAAATTGAAGTGCAGCCAAGAAAATTCTTGAACATTATTAGTCAGCTGACTTATAAACAAAAAGCAAAATTGTTGTTATTTTGAAACAATATTTCAATCCCTTTACATGGAATTACAAGGGTATATCAAGATTTTATCTTGATGTAAGAACTTAACATCTTTTGGGAATTGGTATTTAATTGTTTCAAGAACAGATTGACAAGATTTTGCAGACTAGGAGGCATGGACAACACTTGATTGAAGAAGTTTTCAGATATGGAGCAGTGCTTCTTTCTCCCATTGGTAATTCATGGAGGATGTTAGTGGTGAATGGACATTGCCTTCGGGTATACCATGCACCATTAACTAAGGAGGAGTTCTTGAAGGAGATTCCATTGGATGTACACATAATGGAAGAGAATTTCTCTTCAATATCAGATTCAGAGTGATGATAAAAAGTTTGACAAAAAGAAAAAAAAAGGCAAAAAAATACAAGAAAAGAAAAAAGAAGAATAGTCTTGTTTGTGAACTTCCTTTTTGGGTACAAGCAAGACAAGAAAAATTGAAAAAAAAAATTTGCAGCAAAGGCATGTCCCACAAAATGGGGATACATGAGGACAAGCATCAATTTCAGCAAGGAAGAGGAACAATGGAGCCAATACTTCATTTCCAGCAATAAGGAGGCAATGATGATGTAAGAAGATTCTTACTACTCATCTAGAAAGGAAGGTTGCATCAATGTTGCAGGTTTCAACAGAAAGAGATGGTGTTCTCATACAACAATTGACATGTTTTTGCAGAATAAGGATTGGTCTTATCCAAATAAGAGTGAGAGATTTTCTCTCTCATTGAAGCACTTGAAAAAAAAAAAAAAGAGGGACAGAAGTTGGTTGAAAACCAGAAATGGCAGCCTCTTCTGATAAAAAAATGAAAAAAAGAGATGAAAAAAAAATGGAAAAAAATGAATAATTCAATAGTGAAAACCTTCTTGGAGGCGCTACTGAGTTGGCTTGCATGAAAACCGATTTTTCGGCATGCATTGCCTTGTTGATCTACCCATCATTGTTCCACCATTGTACAAATCTCACACTTGCACATGTGTTATGTTTGTTTATGTTTTCGGATAGCCTGCTAACAATCATCAAAAGCGACTTGTAAGGTGCATGACCAATTTTCAGGACAGTAAGGTATGTGTTTCTTGCATATAATTCATAGTAAACATTTAGCATTTAGTGTATGATAGTCGGTATTTGGCATAAACTATTCATACAATATTGACAAGTTGAAAAAAAAGGAACATGTTCAAGATGTCAAGAAACACCCCCTTATGCCCTTAATTGCATAGAAATTCCAAAACTATGCAAAAACCTGATTTTGGGACAGACATGGCAGCAATTCTATTTCAATTTGTAGGGCAAATTTTAGAAGGAGAACTACAAGTTTATATCTCATAATTGTCTGATAAATTGAAGGAGGATAATCAACAAAATGCACCCGAAGGTTCTATTTTAGTACTACTAGAATAAAACAACAACATACAAAACAAAGAATAACATCTAAACAAAAGGATGAAGAAGGGATTTTTGATGTTATGGAAGGCTTATACACTCTAGAGATGGACCCACAATAGAATCTGTAGCTAACTTTTGCATAGAAGGTCATTTCTAAATTTTTTTGAAGATCTTCGAAATGAGAAATGCAGTCTCTTCGAAATGAACAGACATCTTCGGAATGAGAAATGCAGTCTCTTCGAAATGAACAGACATCTTCGAAATGAGAATTGCAGTATCTTTGGAATGAGCGGATCTTCGAAATGAGAATTGCAGTATCTTCGAAATGAGCGGATCTTCGAAATGAGAATTGCAGTATCTTCGAAATGAGCGGATCTTCGAAATGAGAATTGCAGTATCTTTGAAATGAGCAGGATATCTTCGAAATGAGCAAAAATTGTACCAAAATTGTTGAAAATGCTATAGAATAGCAAAAAGAGTAAGGTACATCAAATATTGAGGTTTATAAGGCTCTACCACAAGTAAGTACATCCCTCAAGCATTTCAAATCAAAAATTTTATCAATTTTGTTCAAAAGGTGCAAACAACAAAAATAAGCATTCAGGTTGAAATGTTGTTAAGAACAGAAAATTCCATCAGTAGTAGTGCATCTGCCAAATACGGTTCCACAATAAGACTATTGCAAGATGAATTATATGATATCAAGCCTTTAAGAGGTACCTTGCAACACTAAAACTTGTAGAAAAATAGAAAAAAGAGTCATACATGTGCTTAATTGCAAAATACTTGATATAGTGCAGCAAGGAGGAATTTCTCAGTTAGCAGGTAGCAAAGGATGTTGTTCACAAGAATAAAACCAGCATATTACTATGGCCTACTAAGATGCATGAGGGCATGCATCAGTTCAAGTTGGGGGGGATGATGAGGCCCAAAAATGCCTCATTATTGCACAATGTTTGAATCATTATTGCACAATGTTTGACTACCATATGATAAGTTAATTGCCAAATAGTTGACTAAAATATACTATTTGTTAAGTGTTTGCATGATTTTATGTTAGGAATACTATATCTCTATTTTTGACTATTTTCAGCATTTTGTGACTGATTTTGCTTGATTAAGTAGCAAGTAAGAACATGCATTTCAATTAACCAAATGTGGTATGCTGATATCCATTAACTTCTCAATGGTTTTTGAATGTTTTCCTGCCCTTCAACTTGTTTCAAATCCACATTGAAGACAAAAGTTTAGGACTGTCATAAATCTGAAAATCTGGAAAAAATAGCCATATAAAAATCAGCAAGCCTGTCACTTTATAGGAACACCTTGAAGTTGTCAAGCAAAGCATGAGGATATGGATGGAATGAGTTCAGAAGGACTACAGAAGACATCTGACCTATTTAGAAGCATTCCCACATGGTCTAAATAGGCAACAACGAGGTATAACGAGAGCGGGGACAATTGTGCAACATTGTTGCACTATTTCAGCATGGTTACTTGGTGAATGAAGTGTATAAATTCAGTAGCAACTTGATGTACTCCTTCATGTTGATATTTGAATAAGTTTTCCATGTTCTAAATTGATTGAATTTGCAAGAAATGCCAATATTTTACAACTGTGCAGCAGAACTGGAAAATGCAGTAATTTACCATGTAAATTCCAGCAAGCTACCAATGAATGGCAAGGCATGAAATTCACATCCAAGGAAGAATGAAGACTATTGCAATCTGATCCTGAGGGCTAATCCACCTTAGAAATGCAGCCAAAACCATTTGGAGTCAACACAGTTGGTCATTCTAAAGATCTTCGAAATGAACACAATGTCTTCGGAATGAGAATTGCAGTGTCTTCGAAATGAGCCACTTATCTTCGGAATGAAAACAGAATGTACTTTTTGACTTGTTGACTGAATTTTGGCGGTGGAAAAGGGGATAAGAAGGTTGATAAAGTTAAGGGAAAATATCTCCCATCTGATTTTGCCGTCCTTGCCATCCAAAGCCACCATTCATGGAAAAGATCAATTTTGATCCTCTTCTAGGATAAACCCAGAAAAACTGCAGCATAATAGAAAGTTGTTTGCAAGATAGGAATGGCATATTCTGAAGTGGAGAATGATGTGTGAGATATTTCTAGACTCCTCCCATGTACTCCCACCACTGAAGATGCTTTCTAAGGGCCAATGACTACTATTGCAACACAAACTGTCCAGATTTGCATTTATTTCAAATCCAGAATTATTGGCAAATCACTGTAAAGTAGCACATAGGCTGATTTGAGCATGGGATATGTTGTAAATGTTTATATAAATAACACAGCTCCCTCCTTGGTTGAGCCAGTTAGGAATTAGGATAGAGGAGAGTTTTCAATTGTAGCAATTAGGACTGTACAGTAATTTTTTGTAACAGTTTTCAGCATGTTTTGTCATCAATAAAAGTGCAACTATTTTATCATTTTCTGTTGAGTGTTAATTAGTTAAGGAGTGCTTTTCACCTCCTTCTAGATCAGGAAGTATGGGCCCACTTTCAGATCTAGAAGGAGGGATTTTATGGCAGGTTTTAATCTATAATTTTGCTGTAGCAGAATTAATAGATTGCTTGCCAGATTTCATTTTCTTGTTTTTATTTTGTATTATGTGATTTATGTTTTCTATTATGTTTGTGTATAGCATTTGTGTGTATGTCAGCTGACAAATTATATTATGCATTTTTCCTTTGCTTTCCATGTTTTCTCTATTTTAGCAACTTTCCATTTTCAGCATATTTCATTTTGTTGTCAATTCCTGTAGCAGAAGCTTGACGACCTTTTGTGGCAGGGCATTGACAGGTGTTTTTAGAATAAGTTTCATTTACAAGCATCATTTCAATTCTGCAAGAGTAATTAGATTTCAATTCTGCAAAAGTAGATTAGATTTCAATTTAGCAATTTCAATTATGCAAGAGTAACTAGATTTCAATTCTGCAAAAGTAACTTAGGATTTCAATTTAGCAATTTCAATTCATGCAATTGTAGTTAGATTTCAATTCTTGCAACTTAGATTTAGTTTTCAATTCCTGTAATTTATTTCAGTTTCCATTCTTCAGACTAGGTTTAGTGTGACACCAAAAGGCTAAACCAAAATCTGCTTCACCAATAAATGCTTGAAATCTGAATGCTTGAATTGTACTCTGCCCTAGCCTTCTATCGTAGAAAGCCTTGGACACCACCCCGGATTGATAAATCATTGAGATTAAATGATGAGACTCAATGACACTCATCAATCCACATCTAAGGTAAGGTGACCTTTATTTTTGTATAAATAAAGGGTCTAGCTATGAAAACTAGGAAGACATATTATTCTTGTTGTTTGGTAGCTCTTGAATCATAATCTCCTTGTTTTTTTGTATAATTTCTAGGTATCCATGAATTCACTTGTTGAAAGAGTTCCAATCAGCTTGTTTTCCCATAAGTCATATTCAAATGCAAGTGGCATATTCGTATCATAAACTAAAATAAGTTAGTACTCCTGGTTGTCCAGTTTTCAATTTTTATCATAAATTGTCTATTTATATTTGATTTATTGTTATTATTTTAATGCCCATATAAGAAGAAAAACACAAAAAATAATTATAGTATTAAATTTTACTTTAGTTTTTAGCCATCCAAGCAGAATTGCACATAGTAGTTACATCTAGGATAAGTTGTATTTTGTATCCCTCTTGCACCCTTATCTTCAAAATAAAACAAAAAAGAAAAAGTTTATTTCTATATCATAGATAACATTCATCAAAAAGGTCAAATTGCATATAGAATATAAATTTCTTCTTACATTGCTTTCTTTATAATTATCTTACATCCTCATATTGTATATTAGATTCTAGCAAAGAATAAAATCTAGGTGTTTTCTAGATTGAATACATTAAACTAGATTAGGGAATCTATAAATCTGTTGGTGAATATAGATATCCCACCAAAGATAAAATACTACACCTAAAACATAGTCACAATGATAGGTTACTATTAGCACTCTCCTACCTAAGGGTGAATGATCCATACGGAATGCATTTAGGTCCAGTTCCCCCATGCAACCTATTTGACATCCCACACCTATGTCTACAGTACATATGCCCATACCATAAAGAAACATATATACATCATCTAATGGTTCCATGGTAGTTACAATCAATTTGTATAATAAATAAAATATATAGGGGTTAGAAACTTGGAGAAGAAGACATATGGCCTAAAAATTTGGTGGAAGTTAAGGTGTTCTAACTTAACTATTATAGGTATTTTTATGTTATAAGAGAAGCACCATTTTTTTCCTTTCAAAGATAGCCAAGAAGGACAAAATATGTAGCCTCTAAAAGTTATTACAATAGATAGAAAAACATAGTCTTCAAGCAACCATTTTAAAGTAAAGGAGAGATCCAAAAAAAGGCTCATAAAACCAAAATTCGAGCTATGTGATTCAATGCCGATTGGTGTCATATTAAGCAACATTTGTAGTTTAATTCAATCTACATCACAAGGAGATTGATTTAGACAAACAAAACCATATCAACAAGGTAAGTCTAACACAATATTTGCATAACGAAAAATAGTAAAAATAAGGTGCAAGTAAGGAGCTTATTACCTAAGCAAATATTGTCAAAAGCTTGGAAGAAGAACAAAATTAGGGCTAAAACAAATACCTTCAAACCATCAGGAGTGAAGCACCTTGGAACCACCTATGCTGGAGAATGCCACTATTAGGTAGAGGAAGCTAAGAAAGAAATATTGGAGAGCCACCATTAGCTAGATAAATCTAAGCAATAAGTGCTAGAAAGAGTCACCATTAGTTAAAGAAAGCTAAGCAAGAAAGCATTGAGCAAACAAATAATAGTTAGCAAGAAACATTGGGCTAATAAGAAAACAAGAGGGTTTAGCTACATGCAAGGTGGAAGATGTCCACCTACCATATTGAGCAGAGAAACACCGTGCCACTTGGCACAAGACTCAAGGAGCAAGGGAAAGTCACTAGAGTCTTTCATAATACCTTTTTGCATAACACCTAAAAAGGAAGAGGAACACCTAAGTAACGCTCTAAAGAAAATGATAGATTTTAGTCATCATTCAAGTATATAGATGCTATAATAATGCTTATGTTACCAAGAGTGATATTTTCTAACGTACCTCATAGGTTGGTTCCATCTAGCAAAAACGTATATGCCATTTGGTATACATTACATAAGGAGGTAAGGTTTATTAAATACCTCTACCAATAAGGATAACGTAGAAGGTAATTTTTGCTACATAGTTAAAAAATTATTAAGAAGGGAGAGAGTGCAGTCTAACGGATGTCAAGAACATCACCCAAAGTAGCACCTGATACCATACCTCATGGACCGTAAATACCAAGGATTGAAGACATTGAAATTCATAGTCATAACCTACATTGAATAGTGAATAACAAGCAAAACACTATTAAAATGTATAAGCCATAGTATATCATTAATTGCTTTCTATAAAGGTTATTCAATTCCTAAGGTTGCTTTATTAATCATATAGGAAGAATAAGGAGATAAAATCTTAGATATTCTATTAAGTTTTAGAAATATAATTGAAGGGTGAAGTTTATTTTGGAAAAGCATTTCAAATTCTATTTCTTGAAATTACAATAACATAATATTTACAAATAATTAAGTAGGATAAATAATATTTACCACTTTAGATAATTAAATTCTATTTTCTAAAGTTTCAAAATAGGTAGATATAAGGTATACTACATAAAATATTAGACAAATTAGAATTTAAAAAATTGATCTATTGAAGTTAAGGTTAAATAAGGAAGTTCATTAATTACTTAAAAGAGTTGGAACTATTTACTTATACTTGTCTCATACTCATACTAAAGAGACAAAAGAAATCCAACCATAGAGAACTTCATCAGATTGATAAATGCATAGTTCAACAGGATAAATAAGGTGAATAGGAGTTGATTATTATTATTCTCAAAACAATACCAAATCAATTCAAAAGGTGAACTACTACTTGCTAATCACAAGGGGGACATAAGGATCCTACAAAACCTAAATCTTGGAAAGGTTTTATCAAATTAATTCACATACTCTAAACTAAGAAGTCATAAGGTAGACTTATTCAAGGGCTCTATCAAAGTATTCTTAAAATACTAAATATTTAAAGGAATCATATCATGGAAGAAATAAAAAGAGGGATATTTCATCACAATGCACACTACAAGAGGTCTCAAGATCAGATTCCATACAATATACCATATCAAGATGCAAAATCACTTCAAACCCAAACAAATTCATAGGTCAAAATAAAAAGGATGTTTGGTATATTGATTCTGGTGTAATTCATTACATGATAGGAAATCTATAATGATTTGATTGTCTTGAAGTCACTAATAATTATAGGATGAAAATTACAAATAGAAAATTCTATCACATACATAGATACGGCTATGTAAGACCTATTAAATATTTTCCAAATTTTCTACAACATAATGTAATTTATGTTGCGGGATTATAATCGTATCTTATTTTAGTAGCAAAGATAGTAGAGAGAAAAAGGATAATTGATTTTAGATGCATAAATGGAGTTAATATGTGTCACATTATAAACCATTCAAAATAATACTAATGCATTTCTTGAGGAATAGATTGGTGAGAATGAAGAACCTTTATATCATAAAAGTAAAATAAGAAATAGAAGGATTAAAATTAAAAGAGTGAGAGGAAAACAAAACTCCGCACTACTTGGCCATCTACAAACTAAAGTAGAAGAAGAAGAACCTAAACAAGATTCTCATCCAAATTCAGAAAAATAAAAAGATAATGAATGAAGTAAGAGAGAAGAGCTCATATTCTAAAACCAAAATTAAGATCCATATTAAATACGACAGTCTTCAATACCCAATAATGTTATATAGGGGGGTGTTAGAGTATATTACATTATTTAGGCACATGTCAATGTACCAACTTTGGTACATTACTATAGTAGAAGTTTAATTTAGAGCAATATTATGTAGTTACTTCAGTATGTAATAATTGCACAAGTGCTAGAATGTACAATTATGTAAATGTGTATGTATTCCACATGTACATGATTCATAGGATAAAGTCAAATGTAGAGTGAGGGTCGAGGAACTTATCTTCCTATATATAGGTAATATAGTGAGTGAAGTGAATTGGAGAGAAGATAGAGAGTGAATAGTATATATTGGTAGTGTGGAACAATGTAGCTCTTTAAAAATAGTTTATAGAGTGTTTATGTCCTCCATTATACTACATTCTACTATTTTTGTAAGTTTTCATTAATGGCATATTTTTGAATTATTACAGGAGTTTCTCTCATCAATTTCTTCCATATTATAGTGCCATTATCATATACATATCTTATATTGCTAATGTTGCATCTTGTGGTTGCATTTACTATATCATATACTCATCAAAATCTAACAAATTTTAGGTCATTATTTATTGCCTTACTTTGATCCCACCACCTATGTGACATGGCAGTTCTGATAGCACTAGTTTTCTCACTCTAGCTACTCCCTAGATAGCCTAATTAAGTGTTTATTCATTTTCCTCAACTTTGGTTTTTTGTTTATTTCAACCAAAAACTGATAAAGTGAGTCAAATAACCCACCTCTCTAGCATTGCTTCCTCATCTACTTGTAATTTACTATCTCTAGATGTTAATGTAATCTCATATGTATGCATAATGGTCATGAGATTTTTGCATATGCAAGTGAAAATGAAAATTGAAAATAAAATATTTATCACCTATTTATAATATTTAACTATAAAAATGATTTTCTATATATTTATTTATCATTTTGTAGAGATGGTATATGGGTAGTGCTTCTAATGTATTTTCTCACTTTAGAATTAGCTAAGCACTTTTTCTTTTTACTCATTATGTACCAATGTTACATATTTCAATGGTTGGGTATCTTTATAGGTAAATTTCTTTGAAGCCCCATAGAGCAAGCAAAAAATATTTTTAGTTGGCCAAAATTATTAGGGTTGCATATAGGTAAGTATCATAGATGTTTTCATTTGCTTTAACATTATTTTAATATATTTTTATATTTTCTACTATTATTTAAATTATATATATTTTGAATAGACAAGAGATTGAAACAAACTAAATTTTTTTTTTGTACCATAGCATAGAATTTTTATTTTTGTTGTTTTGGGTATCACATATTTCTTTATTTTCCTAAGAAATCACAATAGGTTATCCATTATGGTGTTTCACATGGTACTTAGGAAGGAGCAATATGAATTTGTAAGAAGAGTACTAACAACTAACTTTAGGTGGTAGAGAGTCTCATCCTCCTAATATGGGATAGGAATAGACTAACTTTGTTAATGCTTGGATAGGATGATGGTAAGCCATGTTGGCTAATGATTTTGTTTCCTTTCTCTCATCTAATTTGTCATCTTTCTACTATCTTTCCTTGTCATTCAAGATTGCTAGCTTTTCCAAATATTTAAAATAAGGATAGAGGTATGATTTAAGGACATGCTTACACATATCCTTCAAAGCACTCTTTCTAAGATCAATGGTGTCATGATTACCAATTTAAGTGGCAATCATGGTCATTGGCCAAATTTTAGGATTTTTGATGTATGATAATAAGTTTAACTATTTAATACCTAGGGTTAAGATGGTAAATTGTATTGACTAAGGATTTCAAATTTAAAGCTCTAACAAGAGTGCAATCCAATAGTTGATCTCAAAAGAAAAAATTATCTCTTCCATCTACTATAAATATTCATTTCATTCACTCATTTATTCACCCATCGTTTATTTAGTAATCATCTTATTGACAAAGCATTTATCTACTTTTAAAAATCTTATCTATATCATTGTATTGCTTCTACTACTCTCAAAACACATGATCTTCTTCTTGCTTGGAAATTTTCTCATCTTCTTGTAGGTGCTATGAAAACCATCGAACATTAGTTTATTTCCTTTCAAAAAAAGTGAGGAGACTCTATTTGAGGCTTTGTAGTTAAAGATTAAAAATGTTGCTTGAGGACCCATTTACAAGGCAACTTGATTCCATTTACATATTAAAGTATATATTGTATTAATTATTATGATTGTGTGGAATATATTTTTTTCCCACAAACACTCTTAATTGTCAACTATTATGCTTTATTTTTGTTATAGTAAAATTGTTGTATATACTTTTTAAAATTAAATTAATTTATATAAATTATATGTTATAAATTTTTTAGTAATATTTTGATCTCCTTACATTGCTTGTCATAAGATAATCATCTTTTTCAAATTATTAACATGTTAACATCTCATCTATAAAAAATATTTAGAATTTAAACCATACAACTATATTAAACTTTAACCATAAATATATAAAACTTAATTGATATAAAAAATATTTAAAATTTAAACCATACAACTATATTAAACTCTAATCATAAATATATAAAACTTAATTGATTAATTAATTATTTAAAATATGGAAAAAAAAATAAAAATGAAAATGAAACGAACACTAAATTAAAATTATTGTTGGTTTTATGGCAAAGTAGCCATTGCAGTTCTCAACTGTTAACTTCTTATTATGACCAAGTCGAAATATGAGAACAATAACAATAGTTCCACAATAAACCTTTAAATTGTGAAAATTGGCAGGATTATGGGTTTCCTTGAGCAAAGGCGAGCTGGTGCTGTCCACAGTTATCTGCACACCCACATGAAAATATGTCCATGGAGGCCAACATAGAATTTTGACGATCCATCCGATGTTTTAGTTTACAAAAACTCCTGGAACGTTGGGAACCAAGTCGTTTATGTTTACCACCCGCAAAACTTTGACGCCAATCTCCTCCATATGTTGGGCAAACCACATGTTTCCTACACGTGGGGAGGCGAATGAAAACACTATGACAAGAACATTCCTCATTTTTTCATCGTCACTGAGCATGTATATCTGTTTGATGTCATATGCACTTATGGTTGCTAGTGCACCTCCCAAGCTATGCCCCGTGAATGTTATGCTTAAATCGTGCTCTTTGTATTTGTGTTTTTCCAACAGCCTTGTTATCTCCACCACAACACTTTCCTTGGTGTTGGATCTGCATCTTACAGAGTCTTCCTCTATGGACATATAACAGCTCATAAATCCCTTCTCGATGCGTACATTTGGCTTTGACTCCAGCAGTTTGGCTTTCTCACAAATTTGGAGCGCAGTCTGGCGGAGGTGTGAAATCTGGGTTAATATTTCTAACACCCTCCTTTAAACCTGATTTCATGAGTGCTTTGACTCCAAGCTGCTCTCACAATCTGCTAAAGTCTTCCTCCTTCAAAGGCTTCATGAAAATATCCGCCAATTGCTCCTTGGATCTACAAAACTGTAGTTGAATTTCTCCAAACTTTACCAACTCTCTAATGAAGTGATAATGAATATCAATGTGCTTTGTCTAGCCATGGAACACAGGATCCTTTGACAGTGCGTTGGCCAAACTGTTATCATAAAAAATTGTTGTCGTGCCTTCCGATGGATAGTTCAGTTCACTCAGAACTCTTTGCAACCAAACTGCCTGGCATGCGACTGACGTGGCGACGATATATTCTACTTTAGCTGTGGACAATGTAATGATGGGTTTTTTCTTGGATGCCCATGAGACTGCCCCTGATTTGAGATGGAAATCATACTCGGATGTGCTCTTTCGATTGTTGGTACTACCAGCCCAGTCACTATTTGTGAAGTTGACCAGTTCTAGTTGGTCCTATCTGGCGTAAAATAGGCCATTGTTTTGCATCCTGTTGACATAGTGCAAGATCCTCTTGCCTACTTGCTAGCGCGTGTCCTTCAGAGTCTCCATGAAATGATTGATCATACTGACTCTGAACATCAGATCTGGTCGAGTTGCAGTCAAATACATTAGACTTCCAACTAGCCTTTTGAATAGGGTTGGATCTACATTCCTCCCTGAATCCAACTTGCTCAGCTTCAAACCTGTAGCTACAGGTGTGATGGCAGGTTTACTGTCCTCCATCTTGAATCGCTTTAGGACATCCTTCACATACTTACCTTGAGAAATGAAGATGCCAGCTTCCAATTGGTCAACTTCAATTTTGAGAAAGTATTTCATTAGCCCTAAGTCTATCATCTCGAACTCCTTCATGGATGTTCTGGACTGGTCGAATAGGACATTGTTGTTGCCAGTATAAATAAAATCGTCCACATACAGATAGACGATTATGAGCTCACTTGCTTCATTTGTCTTCATGTATAGGGTGTGCAATGGGCATTTGACAAACCCATTTTCCTAAAAATAGCTATCAATATGGCTGTACCAAGCCTGGGGCGCCTGCTTCAAACCGTACAGGGCCTTTTTTAGCTTTAGGACTTTGCCCTCCTAGCCTTGAATTTTGTAACCTGATGACTGGTCTATGTAGACCTCTTCCTCCAACACTTCGTTGAGGAAGGCTGACTTGAAATCCATCTGGTACATCTTCCAACCTTGTTGGGCTGCTAATGCCAGGATCATCCTAACTGTGCCAAGTCGGGCTATAGGTGCATATACCTCATGGTAATTGATGCCTGAATTTTTCTTGTAACCCTTTGCCACTAGTCTGGCCTTATGCTTTTCAATGTCTCCTTGGGTGTTGAACTTTGTCTTATACACCCACTTGACCCCAATGGTCTTCTTTCTTGCTGGAATATCAGTTAGTTGCCATGTATCATTCTTTTTAATGGCTTTAATCTCCTCGTCCATTGCCTACACCCACTTCTAATTCTGACTTGCATCTTTGAACTCTACTGGATCAACTTCAGTAAAGAATGCAAAGTTAGAGTACTCTTCATCTATGTGGGTTTGGGTTGCCTCATAGATTTCTCGCAAGCTCCTTGTCTTCATTGGTGTCACCAGGTTCTGGATACTTATGAGTGGAGGCGACCGAGATGGAGTGGCTATGCTACTACTGGCACTGATGTAGCTGCTAGAAGTTTTATATGGCTACACACTTCCTTCTTCCAAGTCAATAGATTGTACTACTACTGGCTTTGACTGTCCAGTCTCTAACTTCCAGTTCCAGGCTTGATCTTCAAGAAATTTCACATCACGGTTGATGATGAGATTCTTCGTCACAGGGTTGTATAGCCTATATGCCTTTGCCTTCTCACTTTACCCTATGAAAATGTACTTCTCAGATCTATCATCCAACTTCTGTCGCTTCTTTTCTAGAACATGTGCATATGCAATGCACTCGAACACACGCAAGTGAGCCACACTTGGCTTCACACTACTCCAGGCCTCTTGAGGTATTTTGTCCTTCACACTTTTGGTGGGACATCTATTTAGTAGGTAGATTACACATGTTATAGCCTCTACCCAAAATTTGTGTGACAATCCCTTCACCTTCATCATGCTTCGTGTCATTTCCATGATGGCTCGGTTCTTCCTCTCAGCTACGTCGTTCTGCTATGGCGTGTATCTGGTAGTGAACTACCTTCAAATTCCATGTTGCTTGCAGTAGTTATGGAATTCGTTGGATATGTATTCACCTCCACCATCTATCATGAGATTCTTGATCTGATATCTGCTCTGTTTCTCCACCAGAGCCTTAAACTCCTTAAATATGGCAAATTCTTCTAACTTTAGCTTGATGGTATAGATCCAAGTCTTCTGGCTGAAGTCATCTATGAATGTTAAGAAGTATTTATTGTCGATAAACATGTTGGTCTGCATCAGACCACAAATGTCTGAGTGCACCAGCTCTAGTGGTTGTGATGCTCTCCAAGATTGACCAAAAGGGAACGAATCCCTATATTTTTTTCTGACTAAGCAACCCTCACAAACTTGATTTTTCTACTCTATCAGGGGTAAACCCTTCACCATTTGCATCTTGTGTAGTTGATTCAGGCCACTGAAGCTCAGGTGACCAAATCTGAGATGCCACGACTAGGTAGCATATTTTATAACTACACTTAGAGACATCAATGATTCATTCTGAATCTATAGTGGAAAAATTTTGTTCTTCATCATGGACACTGTAGCAATATGCAATATTTTATAACTACTGCAAGCAACATGGAATTTGAAGGTAGTGAACTACCTTCATCATTCTGAATCTATAGTGGAAAAATTTTGTTCTTTGATGGTGCAAGCTCCATCTTTGAACTGGACCGTATGTCCCTTCTACATGAGCTGTCCAACGCTCAACAGGTTGTGTTTCAGGCCAGGCACATAGTAGACATCATAGATCTACTTTCATTCGATGTTCCTGGTGTGGATGAAGATTTTTCCTTTCCCCATTATGGGAACCTTATTGTTGTTCCCCATATTCACTTTATACTGGACTGTTTCATCCAGTTGGGAGAACATCTCTTTGTTCCCCATCATGTGGTTGCTGCACCCACTATCTAAGTACCAGATATTCTTTTAGCACTCCTCCTCAATTTTGCAAGTCAAAAACACATTTTCTCCTGCCGCATTTTTGGTTTCATCCATGTAATGGGCCTGGTACTGGTTCTCTGTGGCCATCCATTTTCTGCACTGTGAGATGTAATGGCCAAACTTCTTGCAAAAATAACACTAGACCTTTGACATGTCCTTCTGACCAGATCTAGTTTGTTGATTTCTTGAACTGCCTCTTCCACCTTGCTAATGGAAATTACATTTGGTCTCCCCTTCACTAGGGTTTGATCGTCCTCCTTACTTGTTGCATTTCCCATGCCTACCTTTGCCTCTTACTTCATGAGAACTAGAGGCACCATGGTGGGAATCTTGTCTGTCGCTATCTCAAAATGAGACCTGAGCCCTGAATGCTTGCTCTAGAGAGGTCTGAGACAAATGGCTCAACCTCTATTCATGTGTCTGTAATGAACCCATGAGTTCATATATCGAGAGGGTTGTCAGATCCCTCGACCCTTCGATTGCTATCACAATCGAGTCAAACTTTACAGGCAGACTTCTGAGAATCTTCTCCATGATTCTCTGGCTCTGCATATTTTCTCCATTCAACTACATTTGGTTGATTATGTCCATCGTCCGGGTGAATAAATCACTCATTGACTCAGACTCACTCATCTATATATTTTCAAACTCCCCCCTGAGCATCTATAGTTTCACCAACTTTACTTTATCGGTGCCCTGGTATGAGCTGGCCAGAATCTCCCAGGCCTACGTTGCTTTGGTGGCTGATGCAATCCATGGGAAGATTGTCTCATCGACCGCTTGCATGATGTAGAAGAGGGCCTTCTTGTCCTTCTTCATGTTCTCTTTCAACAGATCCTTGTCTACTTGAGAGAGGGCATCTAGTGCTACTGCATCTGCCGATTCTGGGTAGCCATTCTTGACTAACTCCCATAGCTCCTGAGATCCAAACAAGATCTTCATCTGGATGCTCCAGTAATCATAATTTTTCTTTTTGAAGAGTGAGATCTGCAACTGCAAGTTATTTCTGGTAGAAGTCATTCTGCTTCAGTATCCACATCAAGGGATCAGTGGCTTTGATACCAATTTGAAGAAGTTTTAATTTTTTATTTTTTTCAAAGTCTGATCGTGAAAGCGAAGTGCAAACTTCGCACGGCATAGGGCAAAGTAGGGAGAATAAGCCAATTTTTTGCATCAGGAGCGAATAACGGAGTGTGCAGGGTGCAAAGTGCAACAGGGAATGTTTGTCGAAGTTCGTATGGTGCACAGTGGATAGTGAGCGAAGTGCAAGTGTCAGGAGAGAATTTGTCGAAGTCTGACTTCGGGGGTGAAGTGTGAACTTCGAACAGCGCACAGTGAAGTGCAAATGGTGCTTGAATTCAAGCTTCGCTTGCACACTCAAAGTGTGCTCAAACGTATTGCACAACCGAGTTGCACTTGCACACTCGAGATGCGCTCGTATCTCAGGCGCAGTTGGGTTGTGGCAGCAAAGTTGGGAAGACTCTTTCGAACTTAGCCAACTTTGGCCTTGCAATATTTTCTATCCAAAAGGCTTGCGTAGCTGTGGCAAATGCTTGCTTAGATGGGAGGAGAGAAACACTGAAACTGAGAACAAAGTCTCAGATCTAAGCTCTAACTATTAGAACCTGAACAAAATTGCTCTGAGGTGATTTGTACAGAGAACAACAAACTTTAGCACATAAAAATAACTGCAAACCCTAAAGATGCCGAAAAAAACAACAAACTTTATTTATATGAAACGAGGGTTATAGAATTCCTCAACTAAGGAAATAATAACATCTTTAGACTAAGCTACAAGATAAACTAAAAGGCAAAATGTTGAGTCGACTGCTCGGACATTAATTAGATGAGCCACACTGCTCACTAAAACGCTCTCCTTTCTTTCTCTGCTCTATTCTCCACATTTCCATGATCTTTTTTCTCTCCTTTGTCTAAAGACCCAAACTACATTATATAACCGTAGGTAGAGGAAGATAGGGTTTGTCCTCTGATAGGTTCTGATAGGCCCTCAACTAGGGTTTCTAACCAATCACCGAACTGGCATTAAATTGCCGAATTGGCATTAACTTCTGTGGTGATTAGATCTATCAGACATCACATCTATTAGAGGGTAAGTGTGATGTCAAGTCAAACCTTTTTTTTGGGATCCCCAACTACGCGAGCGTAGTTTGGCTTCACCCAAATTTAGAGCACAGTATGGCATAGGTGTGAAATCTGGGTTAATATTTCTAATAGGATAGCCTAGCAGGAATCGAAACTAATATATCTCTAAGATTTTGGAACCATTCTTGTGGCGTTTATGTTCCTCTCCATGCAATGACAATGTCATGTCATCCCAGTTTTCTTATCTCCTCTGCATCATTGCAAACCGCAATAAATCCAATCCAAGAACCCGTTTCACTCATTTTCTCTTCCTCACCAAAAACTTTGGTATTGGCGTATATGTATTTGGTGAATTGATAGCTACCGCCACATTGACCCAAACATAATATTTGAGTGAGAGAGCTTTTTTTGTGCTTGCAATTTCTATAGTATTTGGAAGAGAGACTATTGTCAAACCAATCGTAGCATTGCTATGCAAAATCACCATATCTCATTACCTCGGCTTTGAGAAGGGGATGAATGAGATCAAGCAAACCCTTCCAGTTCTTGGCACCTTGGATTTCTCTCCACATGTCACCAACACCACTTTCAAGCTGGTGCACTTGGCTTGATCTCATTATTTTTCTCTCCCTCTCGGCTTGCTGATACATGATCTTCACAATACTCCTTTCCTTTGCTAATGGCTATTAGAGGTATGGCCATATTGATGCTAATGCTGACGCTGGCACTTGCAATTTGATGAAGATGAAGATGAAGGATTTTGTTTCCTCTAAAATGAATATGAATAGGAATATCAATAGGTTATTGTGTTATAGTGGCTCTAATAAATGACTACTTAAATCAAAGTTATCTTATATTTGAGACCTCTTGCAAATGGTTTGCTTTGGAACACGCATGGGATGATACAACCATACCATTAGTAGGTAAGTATATAAATACTAGGACAATCTAAATATTTCAATTTTGACGGCCTTCTCATCCCTTATCTAAGTCTTGAGGCTTGAGGGTTGGACAGATTCATGGGCATTAGACTAGATAATTATCAATCCAGTCTAGTCCACCGTACGCGTTCTCGTTTCAGGTGTACTCGTTAATTATTGACTCGTCAAACCTGAAAATGGAACAGTAACAATACACCAATAAACTAATTTAGCTATTCGTGTCAAGAATCAAATTTGAATACTTCTCTTGTCTCTCCTCCTCTGAAAGAATCAAGAATCTCCTTATCCTATGGAAGTAGGAGAGGCAAAGTGTTGCATGGAACCAATGGTGCCAAATTATGTTGGCATATGCTGATTCTGTTCCTAATCGAACAAATCATATCTTCCTGATATATAATTTTAAGTAATTTATGTGTTACTTTAATGTTCGTATGCTCTAATTAATTATTTGATATATATCACATCATGATTTTTTAAAGGTGTTATAACAATTTAAAAATTTGATAAGAATTGAATTTGTTTCCTCAAAAATTGTAAGGTTGACTTAATACCATATTGAGTACATAAATTAATTAGATGCTCAAAAATACACCCAAGTATAATTACACCAATGATAATATGTCAAAGTCTACTAGATCACCTAATATGACAATGGAATTCATTGATTAGCTCTCACCATCCATGGGTCATCTCTACAATCACATGGAAATCATATTGTTAGATCATTATATATCATATGTATCATAATTAAACAAGATAATATAACTCTAGATATGTATGAAATAAAAAAGACATAAATACTAAGTTAATCTTGGGATTGGTTGGTCTATAGGAAATAATTCGATTTTTTATTCATCTTCTATGATTCTTAGAGGAATTGTTCTCTAGATCGACAATCTTCATGTAAACTTCATGCATGATTATGTTTTCTATTACAATACTCTTGTTTGAGTCCTATTCTAGTTTCATTAATGATGCCCTTCATCTAAATTAATGATGTCCTTGGTTACTACCTCCTTTGCAACCTCCTTCCCTAAAGACACATCACTACCACTATAGGCCTCTACTACTCTATATTGGGGTGCACATGCAATAGTAATCTACTAGCTTTTTCTATTATCTTCTCCTATCTATATATTTAATATGGAACTGAGAGAGGGAGTGACATCTTTAGATGTGGATCTCTAAGCTATCATGAAATTTGTTTTATCTTGTCTGACTCTACCACCTCATAGTGATGGTTTGATAGTAACACCATCAACTATACACCATACATTTGATGACAATCCCCATGTCTAGTTTAGCATAAATGGTGTAACAACATCCATAGGATTTGATGATATGGGATTTTTATCAAGGGAGGTACTTGAGGTCAACATTTCCACTGCAAATGCACCCATATTCTAGCCTAAATATCATTGTGTTATGTGTCTAGTGGTATATATGGTGGGTGGTACATAGTGAAATTCTTCCTAATATAAATAATCTAGTTCAATCCCTTATGATCTTCAATTTTAGATCAAATAAAGGTTACTATTTAGTATTGGTAGTATTCTCCATCACTAGGTGAAGCCCTTGTTTAATTTTCTTTGACCCTTTTCCAAAGTTGGATATAGTGGATACAAGAGCATGGTGGGGATCTTGTTCATGACATTGTGATATACAAAATAAAATAAGAGGATCCTTCCATATCTCACAAGTAGTATCCAACTAGCATGGAAAATGTAATCCAATAAAATAATTTATTGCATGTCCATCCTACACTCATCAGTCACCCACTCCACTAGCATCAATCAATTTTTCTATGTAGTAATGATCCATGAAATTTCTCCTATCATGATAGTCCAATATTATGTTATACTTCTAATGTAATTGTGGTTATTATATGCTCATCTATATTAGGATACCACATAATGGTGTTTGTTTTCATGCTTTATAAGAGAATAAAATTATAATAAAAAACTTGTTGGAGATGGACGTAAGGTTTATCTATCAGACTCACTAGCCTTGTCTCTATCAAGAGAATTCTTACCTCTACTATTATGTGTTTTTTGAGCTACCCTTGCGTCCATGGTGGATCCATTTGTTTCTAAATGGAATCATATCCTACCCAATTTTTACTTCTTGCCTTAGTTGCCCTAATCATACATTTATTAATGTTGTGTTATCCCTAGCCACATCCTTAGCTTCAGTGCCTCCCATGTTTGGTATCTCCTTGTTAGTCATTCTTAGAGGAATCTTAGTCTTAGTAAAGTGTATTTTTATAATGACTACTATCATTGGTTTCTAAGCAATAGTGTTGGTTGGGTCCAATATCACCCCGAATTGGATAAAACTATAGTCACCCCTTTTTTTGTAATCATGATTACCACTTTTATCTATAATTGTATAATTTAACAATTGTTTTGCTTTCTATCTTATTTATTAAATTTAGCCAACATTGCTACTTTTTAAAATATGGTAATCATGATTCACCTTGTTTTATAGGCCTTTGGGGTACTTTTGTTAGAGTATATTATATTATTTAGGTACGTATCAATGTACCACCTTTGGTACATTACTAGAGTAGGATATTACTTTATAGTAAAGTTATGTAGTTACTTCAGCATGTAATAAATGCACAAGTGTTAGAATGTGCAATGATGTAAATGTGCATGTAGTCCACATGTACATGAGTCATAGGATAGAGTCAAAGGTAGAGTGAGGGCCAAGGAAATTATATTCCTATATATAGGTCTTATAGTGAGTGAAGTAAAGAGGAGATAAGATAGAGAGTGCATAGTATATATTGATAGTGTGGTACAATGTAGCTCTTCCAAAATAATTTATAGAGTGTTCATGTCCTCCATTATATTGCATTATACAATTTTTGTAATCTTTCATTAATGGCATAATTGTGAGTTATTGCCAAAAAAATTCTTATCATTTTCCTCCTTATTATAGTGCTATTATCATATAGATATATTATATCATGTATCTTACATCTTGTGGTCATATTTATTATATTATATACTCATAAAAATCTAACAATGGTATCATAGCACATGGTATATCGATAGGAAATAGGGAGAGCCACAAGTGAGATTGAGAGAAATCCAAAAATCTTATTTACAAAAATTTTAAGATTACATTTGGATAGAGTCTTTTCAAAGGGTTATAAAAAAACTTGTGAAGACTAGGACTTAGCATTAATACCACTAGATTAAGAAATTAACTAGTGAAGATTCATCATCTCTAGATTTAGAGTATCTTTCATTTCAGTCCTAATACTTTGTTGCAGGAAAAGAAGATTCAAAGAAAATCAGGAAGCTTCCTACAAAATAGTTGGGAATAGTATCTTCTTTGGAATCAATCTAAAACCAAAAGCAACAAATAGAAGAATGAATATTTGGAGGCCTGAAGAAAATGTCCCATTACTATAGATTGCAAACCTGTAGATTCCAAAAGAAGAGAAGGCCATGAGAGCCTTATTGGATATTTAAGGAAAAATACTCTAGATAAGAGTCCAAGAGAATATTAGAGGTTTGTTATCTCCATTTAAGACTACAAATATAATATTGAAGAGACTCCAAAGAATAATCTAGGAGAAAATTAGAGGTTGGTGATCTCCATTGAAGACTATAAATAGTAGAGCGAAGAGACTCTAGAGAAGAGTCTTGATGAATATTAGATATTGGTGATATTAATTTAATATTGAATACTTCACCTTTAAGGAGTAGAATAAATCAGCCTAAGAATTTGAAGAGACCTACTAGAGATCCTCCTATTGAAGAACTTCCAGTTTTTGAAGAGATGGAGAAGGACTAGCAAAAGTAACATTCCTAAAGTAGCAAATTTTAGAGATCTAAGAGGGAGATATCATTGAAAAAAATTCATAGTATAATATTTAATAAAATGTCTCATTTGAAAGACACAAGAAGCTACAAGAGTGAATACCCTAGATAAGAGGTCTCAAGTAGAAATGAGGAGAAGGCTTGGTGAGCCTCAATGAAGAATATTTGAATAAGGCCATTAAAGGAGTTCCTAGGAGAACTCATTGGAGAAATTTACCACCAAGAAAAATTTCCTAATAAATTAAAATCTTGGGATAATTATCACCATCTGATAACAAGCCCAAGGAAGAAGGGTTTGGCAAGAAGCTTACCAAGTTTTGAAGAAGATTGTTGAAGACATCAAGACTTTTAGATTCTTGAGAAGAATATCTAGATTGAAATTAGAATTTTACAAGGAGTGTGAAGGAGAAATAAGCCAAACATTACTACCAAACCTAAGAGGTTTTAATATTTCCCTTGAAGGCTACAAGGCTTATTCAAAGAAACGAGATCTTCTAGTTTCTACAACAAAAAATTGAAGAGTTCTTGAAGGAAAATTTCAATTGCGATTTGTAGGATATCCCTAATTTTTTTTTAAGATTCAAGAACAAAATTTTAGTGGAGAGATTAACTACTTTGCAATATAAATTTTTTATATTTGAGGTTAGCAAGAAAGCAACAATCAGGATAGTAGTACTAGCTGCAAAACTTTAGATTTATAGAGTACATTATGAAGGATAATTAAAGTCCCCTGCTAGAGATTCATGGAAACAAGTTAGAGGTTTTTAAAGCTGTAAATAAGTGGGCTAAAAAAATATTTTTAATATTTAAGAAGAGTTGCATGTTCATCTAGTAAAGGCAACAATAAGGTAAATATAATCACCTTGTAATCCTTCATCTACAAATTTCGTTAAGGTAAGCAACTTTGGTGCAAAATTTTTGATTAGTTGAACTTTAGATTTTTGGTTCATTATTAAGATTCGTTAAGCACCATATTGGAGTTTAAAAAAATGCAAATATAATGTCACATATTATAATCTTCAAGGGAGTGCAAAAGATAATTTCTTTTAATTCTAATACCTACACATTAAATAGGAGATTAGATATATTTCGACAAGAAGAAGATATTACTTTAAGTTAAAGTTGTAGAGATTATAGTGCACTCAAGAGTTATTATTAGTGCATCTTACAAGTTGCTTTGGAGGATAAATAAGGTGAGATTAATAGTGCACTATATTAGTTATACTTAAGAGATATTTTTAAGTGAATTAAATATTGTTCAAAGGTGAAAATTAATGCAAAAGTAGAATTAAGTTGAAGTGTGAAAGGACACTATTGAGCACACAAAATCTGCAACATATATTGGTGAAATAAAGTCACCAAAATAAGGGTATATTATTTGCTTGAATTTGTTAGTGTAAAATATTCAAGCAAGTTATTTAGAGGTTAGTGTTATTACATCACTATATACCCTCAAGAAGTCATTTCATCAAAGAAGTTAGAAACTTGGAGAAGAAGAAATATGGCCTAAAAATTTGGTGCAAGTTAAGGTGTTCTATATTATCTATTATAGGGATGTTTACATTACAAGAGAAGCACCATTATTTTCCTTTCAAATATAGCCAAGAAGGACAAAATATGTAGCCTCCAAAAGGTATTACAATAGATAGAAAAACATAGTCTTCAAGCAACCATTTTAAAGTAAAGGAGAGAGCCAAGAAAAGGCTCATCAAAACAACATTCAAGCTATGAAATTCAGTGTCGATTGGTGTCATATTAAGCAACATTTGTGGTTTAATTCAATCTACATCACAAGGAGAATGATTTCGACATACGTAACCATATCAACAAGGTAAGTCTAACACAATATTTGCATAACGAAAAAATAGTAAAAATAAGGTGCAAGTAAGGAGCTTATTACCCAAGCAAATATGATCAAAATCTTGGCAGAAGAACAAAATTAGTGCTAAAAAAAAGCCTTAAAACCATAAGGAGTGAAGCACCTTGGAACCACCTGTGTTGTAGAATTCCACTATTAGGTAGAGGAATCTAAGAAAAAAATGTTGGAGAGCCACCATTAGCTAGAGAAATCTAAGCAATAAGTGCTAGAAAAAGTCACCATTAGTTAAAGAAATCTAAGCAAGAAAGCATTGAGCAAACAAATAATAGTTAGCAAGAAACGTTGGGCTAATAAGAAAACAAAAGGGTTTAGCTACATGCAAGGTTGAAGACGTCCACCTACCATATTGAGCAAAGAAACACCGTGCCACTTGGTACAATAATCAAGGAGCAAAGGAGAGTCACTAGAGTCTTTCATAATACCTTTGTTCATAACACCTGAAAAGAAAGAGGAACACCTAAGTAACGCTCTACACCAAATGATAGAGTTTAGTCATCATTCAAGTATATAGATGCTATATAATGCTTATGTTACCAAGAGTGATATTTTCTAACATACCTCATAGGTTGGTACCATCTAGCAAGGAGAGATAGGCTTGAGCAAAAACGTATATGCCATTTGGTATACATTACATAAGGAGGTAAGGTTTATTAAATACCTATACCAATAAGGATAACGTAGAAGGTTATCTTTGCTACATAGTCAAAAAATTATTAAGAAGGGAAAGAGTGTAGTCTAACAGATGTCAAGAACATCATCCAAAGCAGCACTTGATACCATACCTCATGGACCGTAAAGACCAAGGATTGAAGACATTGAAATTCATAGTCAAAACCTACATCGAATAGTGAATAATGAGCAAAAAACCATTAAAAGGTATAAGCCATAGTATATCATTAATTACTTTCTATAAAGGTTATTCAATTCCTAAGTTTGTTTTATTAATCATATAGGAAGAATAAGGAGATAAAATCTTAGACATTCTATTAAGTTCTAGAAAGCTAATTGAAGGGTGAAGTTTATTTTGGAAAAGCATTTCAAATTCTATTACTTGAAATTCCAATAACATAATATTTAAAAATAATTAAGTAGGATAAATAAGGTTTACCACTTTAGATAATTAAATATTATTTTTTGAAGTTTCAAAATAGGTAGATATAAGGTATACTACATCAAAATATTAGACAAATTAGAATTTAAAAAATTGATCTATTAAAGTTAAGGATAAATACGGAAGTTCATTAATTACTTGAAAGAGTTGGAACTATTTAATTATAATTGTCTCATACTCATACTAAAGAGATAAAAGAAATCCAACCATAGAGAACTTCATTAGATTGATAAATGCATAGTTCAATAGGAGAAATAAGGTGAACAAGAGTTGATTATTATTATTCCCAAAAAATTATCAAATCAATTCAAAAGGTGAACTACTACTTTATAATCACTAGGGAGACATAAGTATCCTAAAAAACCTAAATCTTGGAAAGGTTTTATCAAATTAATTCACATACTATAAACTAGGAAGTCATAAGGTAGACTTATTCAAGGGCTCTATCAAAAGTATTCTTAAAATACTAAATATATAAAGGAATCATATCATGGAAGAAATAACAAGAGGGATATTTCATCATAATGCACACTATAAGAGGGCTCAAGATCAAAATCCATACAATATACCATATCAAGATGCAAAATCGCTTAAAACCCAAAAAAAATCATAGGTCAAAATAAAAAGGATATTTGGTATATTGATTCTGGTGTAAGTCATTACATGATAGGAAATCTATAATGGTTTTACTATCTTGAAGTCACTAATAATTATAGGATGAAAATTGCAAATAGAAAATTCTATCACATATATAGATATGGTTGTGTAAGACCTATTAAACCTTTTCCAAATTTTCTACAACATAATGTAATTTATGTCGTGGGATTATAATCGTATCTTATTTTAGTAGCAAATATAGTAGAGAGAAAAAGGATAATTGATTTTAGATGCATAAATGGATTTAATATGTGCCACATTATAAATTATTCAAAATAATACTAAGGCATTTCCCGAGGAACAAATTGGTGAGAATGAAGAACCTTTATATCATAAAAGTAAAATAAGAAATAGAAGGTTTAAAATTAAAAGAGTGAAAGGACGAAAAAACTTCACACTATTTGGCCATCTACAAACTAAAGAAGAAGAATAACCTAAACAAGATGCTCATCCAAATTCAAAAAAAAAAAATAATGAAGGAAGTAAGAGAGAAAAGCTCATATTCCAAAACCAAAATGAAGATCCATATTAAAGACCAAAGTCTTCAATACCCAAATAATGTAATATAGGGGGGTGTTAGAGTATATTACATTATTTAGGTACATGTCAATGTACCACCTTTGGTACATTACTATAGTAGGAGTTTACTTTAGAGTAATATTATGTAGTTACTTCAGTATGTAATAATTGCACAAGTGCTATAATGTACAATGATGTAATGTAGTCCACATGTACATGATTCATCAGATAGAGTCAAAGGTAGAGTGAGGGCTGAGGAACTTATCTTCCTATATATAGGTAATATAGTGAGTGAAATGAAGTTGAGAGAAGATAGAGAGTGCATAGTATATATTGGTAGTGTGGAACAATGTAGCTCTTTAAAAATAATATATAGAGTGTTCATGTCCTCTATTATACTACATTGTACTATTTTTGTAAGCATTCATTAATGGCATATTTTTGAGTCATTGTAGGAGTTTCTATCATCAATTTATTGCATATTATAGTGTCATTATCATATAGATATCTTAGATTGCTTATTTTACATCTTGTGGTTGCATTTACTATATCATATACTCATCAAAATCTAATAAATTTTAGGTCATTCTTTATTGCCTTACTTTGATCCCACCACCTATGTGACATGGAAGTCTTGATAGCACTAGTTTCCTCACCCTAACTACTCCCTAGATAGCCTAATTAAGTTTTTAGTCATTTTCTTTGAATTTGGGTTTTTGTTTATGTAGACACCAAAATAGCACCAATTTGATTATGTGACTGTAAACACTGATTGCATTGACACACACAACTCCCAGGGCAGCCCCCAGAGGTTAAACAGTGGTCCTAACCACTCACACAATAGTTTTGGAAGTTTAGAGGTCAATTTGGCACCTTCAAAAACTCTTCTCCATACTTGTTCCACCCAGGGACGATTACAAACTGGTATTCGTTCCACCTAGGGACGATTAGCAGTATTCGCTCCAGGGTGGGGCAAATAGTAGTTTGATGGGAAAAAAGTTAAAATTTGACAAATGGTAGTCAGATCTACCATTTAACTCTTCCTTCATTACATGGGAGTGTGAGTGACTATTTTCAAGCATTAGAGGCAGTTACAGGGGCAGTCATGGAGCCCCTAATCAGTGAGGAATCTTCTCCCCCCTGGGAAGGCATGATTGCCAAGTGGCGCCTCTACATGCTCAATCACAAGAGACCTCCAAGTCTTTAAATTGGTGAGTTTTATCACCACAAAATATAAATAGAAGGAGCATTTTGAGCAATGAAGTGCTTCTATTTTACTTCCACACACACCTTTCGATTTGTGCCTTTCACATCCTTGATCTCTTTTGGAAGAGAGGTCATAGGGTGGGTATTGGAAGCACAAATCCGAAATAAAAACCTGACATTTCATCACAAAATCCTACCAATTTTTTTTAAAATACCCCACAAGAGTTTTTGGACCTATCCCAAGTGTATTGGTGCCAAAATCAAGCCCCAAACGATGGGCGTCCTGCCCCTGGGCACCCCCCGCACTACTGCAGTCCTAATCGCCCCGTCTCGGAGTGATTAGAAATATATGGCAGATTTCCTTTCTATTATTTTTGCATTTTATTCTATGCTACTTAGATAGGTTGTAATTTAAATCTCACATCATTTTGAACATTTTTTATCATGTTTCTATCATTTCCCGCCTTTACTAACATGTAGGTAGCATCATCAAATTCTTGGTGATAGAGGCCAAATTGGGAAAATATGACCTTTTGGGTCTTCCCAAAATACCCCCAATTAGCTAAAACCCAAATTTTTAGGTGATTTGGAGCTTCTCGGATGTGACATTTGGGACAGTGCTTTTTGATGCTTTGTTGTAGGTCTATTCGTCCCACCCCGGAGCGAATACGAATCTGTGGAAAAAATTTTGATTGTTCTTTTTGCAGTGCCTTCCTAGTGATTTTTTGATGCCCTTTTCAAGTTTTTAGTTCATTTGGATCTATTTTAGTTATCATTTTATTTATATTTTGCATGCACTAATTGAAGGCGTGGGGATTGCATGTTTCATTTTATCTACAGGTGCTACTGATTGTTTCTTTTTTCCTTGAATATGGGGTCTTAACATTAGAGGAGTATAAATGAGTCAAGACTCATCAACGCAAGTGGCGACGATGTTTGTTCTGCCCACTTTACATGTGGGCATGCGGAAGAAGGAATCACATCCATTGATGTGACAAGAACACATTTTAACGCTCCTAGACCCTAAAAAGGGAGGAGAGGAATTGTAACCAATTTCTAAAGTATATTAATAAAAAGGGCTGTCTTCCATATGGATTTCTATTTGGTTTTGATTTGTTTGTGCTTCTCTCCTTTCATGTATTTTCAATTCATAGGATTTAGCGTTATCTTTTGTTTTGTTTGCATCGCATCTTGGATTTTCCTTTTTGTTTTCATATCCTCATGCTTTCATTTTATTTCAACCAAAGATTGATAAAATGAGTCAAAGGAACCACCTCTCTAGCACTGCTTCCTCATCTACTTATAATTTACTATCTCTAGATGTTAATGTAGTCTCATATGTATGCATAATGGTCATGAGATGTTTACATATGCAAGTGAAAATGAAAATTGAAAATCGAATATTTATCACCTATTTATAATATTTAACTGTGAAAATGATTTTCTATATATTTTTAAAATTTTGTAGAGATGTTATATGGGTAGTGCTTCTAATGATTTTTCTCGCTTTAGAATTAGTTGTGTACTTTTTATTTTTACTCATTATGTACCAATGTTACGTATTTCAATGGTTGGGTATATTTGTAGGTAAATTTCTTTGAAGCCCCATAGAGCAAGCAAAGATTATTTTTAGTTGGCCAAAATTATTAGGGGTGCATATAGGTAAGTATCATAGATGTTTTCATTTGCTTTAAAATTATTTGAATATATTTTTGTATTTTCTATTGTTAT
Organism: Wollemia nobilis; assembly: GCA_028583015.1. NCBI lineage: Eukaryota > Viridiplantae > Streptophyta > Pinopsida > Araucariales > Araucariaceae > Wollemia > Wollemia nobilis. The sequence continues at coordinate 710,456 of JAQPPZ010017051.1, forward strand.
TTAAATTATATATATTTTTAATAGACAAAATATTGAACCAAAAACTCAGAACCAGCAGATTTTGGTAGAGAATAGGTAAGGGTCCTAAACACCTTTTGTCAGTTTTTGCTTTCATTTTTTTATTTTCTGGTTACTTGTTTGCTTAGGGAAATTTTTACCACGTGTTTACTTTCTTTCATGCAAAATAAAAAGAATGCCACACACCATTGGCAATATAAACACCAAGGAGATGGTTGTAAAACCCCAACCCTTGATCAAGACCAACGGTGGATTTCATCACCACCTTGGATTGAATTCTTGCATCCATAACCCCGATCGCTACTATTTATAGACGTAAATCCTGATGGAAGCTAACCAAGTGTAGCTGGGGTGATTCCCAGTGCATGAGGATGTCTTCTATGGTAGGTGTCAAAAATAGTGTGATTACCCTTACGTACCGCCTACGTTCCATGTACCATCTGATCTCATGTACCAATAGTTTCCCTCACGTAAGGGTGGGTATATAGAGAGGTTGGTATATTGGCCTAGCAATGGTATATCGAAGGGGCAACTATTTTTGGGATTCATAAGAGCCATCATATTGCATTTAAGCGTTCTTTACAAAATATTTCAAAACAAAAATCAAAACACACTAAACTAGATTTAGGGCACACTTTTAATCTTTAAACGAGATAATCATTGCCTTGTGTGTGATATTTTCTGTTTAGTGTAGCATAAAAATCATAAAAAGAAATATAAATCTACGCATCTTGTAGGAAAACACCACCATGGTGTACACCGTAGCCAAGCCCAATCATGGGCGAGAGCTGTGGAGAGTGTACAAGGGGGCATAAGTCACCTCCACTATAGCCTCAAGGACTTTGTCATACCGTCTTATCGGCCTGACCCACAAGAGAGTCCACATCATGCCTTTTCAGAATGGGACTATAGAGGCACCCCCTCGAGGGGCATTCCCATCCAACATAGACCCTTTCAGGAGGAGTCCTTACACATGGCACTCAATATAAATAGGAAGGCTCCCTTAGAAGCTTGGTATGAGTGGCCACTATGTGATGAAGCGCTAGAACAACATAGTGTCCATGAGGAGAGGCCACATGAAAATGTCATCCCTCCTTTACCCCCCATCACTGTTAGGAATAATAAGCCAAATTTAGAGCTCAAGGTTCTTCAAATAGGGCGAGCCAACTTTTCTCGCCCCTTTCACATATACAAAAGGGAGCACGAGGAAGACCATTACATTCCTCAAGAGAAATACATAGTGTGGGAGCAATACGCCTCTGCACTTGCTATCTACCAGAATCACCTACTCAGGCCAGAGCCTCGAGTGAATGCCACCAACCTCGATAGAGGGAAGCAACCTATAGAGATCTCGGATCATCGCGACCGAGATAAATGTGTAGGAGAGGCATCTAGGCCTCCTAGACTCAAGATGGAAAAATATTTTTGACCTGGAAGTCACCAGAAATGTCGTCCACCAAGCGTAGATCACGCAGCTTGAGCAAGACCAACAGCAGCTAGAGCATCAGTATCGCCTTAGCAAAGAGCTCATTCAGTGCTAAATAGATGAGCTACTCCACAACACTATGTTTGAGAGGGTTTTGACCCCTCACACCCAAAGAGTAGAGCTGTATGAGAGGTGCAACCCCTTGGTACGAGATAGGTCCCCACGACCTTACCAAGTGCTGCCTCCAAGACCTCCTAGGCCTAAGCGGGAGCCACTCCCAGGAAAAATGATGGGCACCCCTCGTGGGGACCCACCAATGGTTATAGGTCTCATCTAGAAACTCCTCAAGAAGCTTATGATTAGTATGAGCAAGAAGAAGAGCGGGCCGAAATGCCCTACCAAGGCAGAGGGGCTGCTATCCGACCATCCCTCCATAGGCCTCAAGTTTCCCACAACCCATAATGGGAGCAAACTAAGGAGGGCGAAATTAAATCTTCTGATGCATATAAAGTGTTGTTAGAGCTCTTGGAGTCTATGGAGACCAAGACTTCTGGGCCCCAAAAACCCACTTTATGCCAACTCCGTAGCCATCCTGTGCATCCATCAGTACCGGCCCCCCCTTACCCTGAACACTTTAAACTGCCTCAGTTGGCAATATTTAGAGGGGAGGAAGATGCCCAAGAGCATGTGACTATATTTCTGAGCCAATGCTTTGGCATTCAAGACAATGATGCTTTGCTATTAAGAAAATTCATCACCACGTTCGTAGGCCCTACCTCGGATTGGTTCACTCAATTTCCAAAGCACAACATTAGTAACTTAGATCAGCTAGTGGATGCATTCCTTGAATGCTTCACCTTCAAAACCAAGAATAAGGCATCACTAAGCGACCTAGCCAACCTCAAGCAGTATGAGGAAGAAACCATGGTAGCCTATGGGAACCGGTGGAGGACTTTGCTTTCCAAGCTACCCTACCTCCCTCTTATGTTTGAACTCACACAAATGTTCTCAAAGAGCTATTTGAGATCGATCTCTATGCTATTGTAGCTACAACAATATGCCACTTTAGAGGAAGCTCTGGCACAAGCCAGAATAATTAAGGAGATCAAGATTCAGGGTGGTGATATAGCCAAGCCAAAGAAGAAATAATGGTCTAAGAACACCAAAATAGGGACAATGCAACAAAAACCCACTGTGGTCAATCAGGTTACTATAAATGTCCCTAAGCCTGCACAAGCAACACAACCCCAAAATGCAAACTATCAGGTAGTGCCTCTTAACAGTTATGATAGAGAAAATTAGAGGCAAGAAAAAAATTAGCAACATCACCCTAGGCAACAATTCACACCTTACACAGAGTCCAAAGACTCCTTGTTTGATCGCTTTTCAGTAGAAAACTTGATCAACCTGCCTGAGATTCAACCCATAGACCCCAATGCACCAAAAACTAAGGGCTATAGGGAATATTTGTACTGTAGGTTCCATAGATGGAGGGGACATGACCTTAATGCATGTTGGAAGTTTAAAGGCTTGGTGCAAGACTTAATAGATAACAAGACATTAGCGGTGGATAATCTCGTGGCACCAAGTAATCAAAAAATGGAGGTATTCAAAGACCCCTTGCCTTCCCATGAGGTGTAGGGAAAGACCCTAAAATTCAATGAGGTCAATCAGAACTGCCCCATGCAAGAGTATGTAGGTATGATTAGTATAGTGAGTTGAAATAGGAGGTACCTGAGCACAGATTCCCCCACGGTAGCTATAGGAGAGGTTCCAACAATGTCACAACCATAACATCACCTTGCACCATGTCCTCCACCAAGACTAGTGGCCAAAATTTGAACCAAACTCACCCAGAGTTTGAGGACCACATCGGCTAGGCTCTCCATCTATGAGCTCATACAACAATCATCGCCCCATCGGTAGGCTCTAATGGAGATACTAAAAGCCATCGAGTTGCAGCCCCATGAAGAAAACTCCTTCAAAAACTTCATGGGACATGTCAAACGATGCACTGAGCCAGTCATCACCTTTCAAGAGGACGAATTGAAATCAGTGGTTGGTGACATGGCGGATCCACCCTTGCACGTCATCGCACGGGTCAACAGTATTCCATACAAAAGGGTATTGGTGGACACTGGATCATCTAGTAATATCATTACAACAATGGCCTTGAAGCACCTCAAGTTGCTCGCATCTCACATAGTTGCCTCCACCTATACACTACGAGAATTCAATGATGCAATATGCTCGACAGTTGGCACAATTGTCCTACCCATCCAAGTGGGACAAAATACTATACCTACATTGTGCCACATTTTAGAGGGTGAGATGGCCTATAACATCTTGCTGGGTTGGCCATGGATCAGGGACATGAAGTGTGTCCCTTCGATAGCTCATCAGTGCTTAAAGTATACATTCAAAGGGCAGGTGCATGTAGTCTCGGTGGAATTGGAACCCTTCAAGTATTGCAATACAATGCATTTGCTGCCATAATCAACCCTTCCATCAACGCATTTGGATTTTTAGTTGAATCCATCTAAACAGGGTTCGATTTCGTAGGCATCCCCATTGACAAGTCCATCAAAACCCCAACCGGGTCCATCTTCATCATCTGGTCCTTCACCAATGACACCACCTATGGTGGCCACACAAAAGGACAAGGGGAAGAAACCTCTAGAAGAGGTACAACCTTTGGAAGAAGCATCGCAATTAGTCTTAATCATCTCTACTGAGGAGATGCCTAGAAGAATGGAAGTCGAGGCTCCTAGTTCACCTGACATGGAGTGGACTCAGGAAGAACATCCATTCCCCTCCCCCTTAATCACCAAAAATCACCATTGAAATGGTCAATACAGGCTTGGGGGAGTATCTGGTGTGAAATATTGTAGCAACACCCGCACTGGAGTCCATGCAGGACATGGGGAGACCTTGCCTCCCCATTGGTACCATTGTTCCTCTAGGCTACCCACCGAACCAGACAAATTTTGTGTATGGGGGCCTTGATCATGGTATTAAACCATACATGCAAGAGGACAAAGATGAAGAGCCTTTTACTGAAGACATCAATTATTTGTCCAACCTAGAATTTGCTTTGAGATACCTTGGCCAATGCAATTGGCATGGATATGGGTTAGGCAGATATGAGCAAGGAGTGCGTGTACTTTGCCAACCAAGATACTAAATGCCATACGACAAGTCAGGAGTAGGGTTCAACCATCCCCTACGCTTGGAAATCTTGGTAGAGAACATGCAAGGCCTAGGGATAGGCAACAAGGGGGGATTGGCATTAGATCCATATGCCAACCCCAACACGACATATACATTGGGGGATTATCTCCCATTGTTGACGACCAACCTTGTTGACCTCAACAACCCTTTCCCTTCGCTCGAGAGAGGAGAAAGTTTGAGAACTCACCTACAAGAGAGGTATAGACAAGGTCAAGAAATATCTTCTGAAGACGAGTTAGAATATGAGGTAGCACCATGGGACCCCTTTGAATCGGATATCAATCAGTCACAAGTGACCCCCATGGATGATTATCAAGAAAGCCTCTTGGAAATGTTCCCTTTGGATGCTCCAATTGAGCAAGTGCCACCTCAAGAAAATTAGGTCCCCTCATAGAGAGCGAAACAACCCCAATGGGGCTAGATAAATTTGCTCGAGCAAGATGAGCCCTTGCTGTCACAAATAGTTGTTGGGGCCAATGAAGGCCTTTGGATCTCTGACAGTGATTATGAAGATGAAATTGAGATGGCATATCTCAATCACATGTGAAAGATGCAGCAAAAATACCCCCTAGATATTGATGACATGTTTGAGCAAATAAATATAGTTCTAGGGCATGAGTGGCATATAAAACTAGCGTAGTGGGACCAAGTGTTGAATCCACCACTTTGGGAATACGGAGAGCACCTACCTCTCAAAGACCCTATAGATACATCAGTGTCGATGGAAGACCCTATCCTCCCATCTGCACATAGGGCCTATCCATTCATGCCAATACCTCCAGAGCCGGATCCAGAGCACAAAGATCATCCAAAATTTTTGAGTCATCACACCCATGGTAATGGAGACCAAAATAATTTCATCAACATGATCTCCATTGACTTAACCGCCCCCATCCACAATCCAACCGATCCAACACAGTCATTGTATCTAGACATAGATGCCATAGACTAGGATTGCGTCAATTCACCACCATCCCCATTAGAGTACTAGCCTTTCGGTGAGATGCTTCATTTCACCCCAGGGCCAACTCAGGATATCTTCCATACTGAAGAGGCACCCAAGGTTCCTAAAGATGATCTAAACTCAATAAATGATATCCACTTGATCCTAGCTCCACACCAGTTGGAGGATAGATCCCACATGTCGGTCGAGGAGATGATTGACGTAGATATCAGCTCAGATCCAATGAATCCATAGATTATCAAGTTGGGGGTAAGTCTATCCCCCGAAGAGCAAGTCGACTACATTGCCCTTCTCAAAGATAAGAAGGAGGTTTTTGCATGGTCCTACAAAGACATGTTGGGGCTAGATTCATAGCTAGTCATGCATAATCTAACTCTTGATCTGATAGTCAAGCTAATTAAGCAAAAAATATGCAATATGCACCCAACAGTGGCCTTAATGGTCAAAGATGAATTACAAAAGTTGTTGGATGCACAGTTTGTCATCTATGTGGATTACCCACCATGGTTGTCCAACATGGTGCCCATCAAAAATCTTGACGGGAGGATTTGCATATGCACTAATTTTCGAGATCTAAACAAGGTGAGTCCTAAGGATCATTTCCCCTTGTCGAGCATTGATGCATTGGTAGACGCTACAGTGGGCCATGAAATGCTTTCCCTCATGGATGGTTTCTCGGGATACAATCAGATTCGTATCAATCCCGAGGACCAACTAAAAATGGCGTTCATAATGCCTTGGGGGACATTTTGCTATAAGGTCATGCCATTTGGCCTTAAAAATGTTGGCGCCACCTACCAACGTGCCATGACGTACATCTTCCATGATCACATGCACAAAAATTTGGAAGATTACATGGATGATTTGTTGGCCAAATATCTTTTGCACCTAGATCATCTCGATGACTTAAGCAAGATCCTCGATCGCATCATGGAACATAAAGTCACATCTGGAAAACTCTTGGGTTTCATAGTCCCAAAATGAGGCATCAAGGTGGACCCAAACAAATTCAAGGCAATCCTTGAAATGCTTCCCCCAACTACCATAAAGTAGCTCAGAAGCCTACAGGGAAAGGTCACATCAATCAAGCGCTTCATAGCGTAGCTATCTGACAAGTGTCAACCCATGAATAAATTATTGCACAAGGGGGTCACATTTCACTGGGATGATGAGTGCTAGTCAGCATTTTATGACATTAAACAATACTTGGCTTCACCGCCAGTATTGGCACCACCTAGACCAGGAGTGTCATTCTACTTATACATCTCAGCTACTAAGGTGGCACTGGGCGCCATGCTAGCCCAAAAAAATGAACTACACAAAGAACATGCTACTTACTATCTTAGCCGCACCCTGGTCAGTTATGAACTTAACTATGCATACGTCGAGAAGCTCTACTTGGCAGTGGTGTTTGCTACCAAAAATCTATGCCATTACATGTTGAGCAATAAGATGTATGTTGTGTCTAAGGAGAATCCATTATGGTACATGATGAGTCATACTTATCATAGTAGCCGCACGACAAAATGGATCATGTTGTTGACGGAGTTTGACATAGAGTTCATTGGACAAAAATCCATCAAAGGTCAAGTCATAGCCGATCAACTAGCAGAGGCTCCTCTCAAAGACGATCAGCCTCTGATCATAGAACTACCCGATGATGGGGTCTTCCATGTCTCAAAATCGCCAGATTCTGATGAGCCTAAGTCATAGGCTGACATAACCCTATTCTTTGATGGTTCTAAATGTGAGCAAGGGGGTGGCACGAGAATTGTATTATTCACACCACAAGGGGCTCCAATGCCTTTGTCATTTAAATTAGATTTCTCGTGCACCAACAACAATGCAAAATATGAAGCCTTGCTCATAGGTCTTCAGACAACAATCACCATGAACATCAAATGATTAAACATCTTTGGTGATTCGCTGTTAATTGTCAACCAAGTCAAAGGGGTATTCCAATGTAAATGCCCAGTTCTGTAGGCCTACAAAGCCCTTGTGGACAAATTCCTGGCAAATCTTGAATGGTACAACATCGAGGCACTCCCTTGATCATCGAATCATTTTGTGGACACTATGGCCTCCTTGGGGTCACTAATCCCACAAGACATTTCTGGTGATATGACAACCATTCAAGTCAGAACACTATCGCAATCAGCGATGGAGCGTGCAAGCTCTGACTTAGCACCAGGAATCCACTTGATCCAAATTGAACCATCCTCGGACAAGTTCTATAGAATCCATGATTGTCTAAATCATGTCAATTGGGGGTCCTTGTTCTCCCCTACTCCCCTTAATAGCAACACAACGCTATTCTTACAAGTTCTTTCTCGATCAGCTTTTTCTAGGGATGAACTTCAAGAGGGATTGGTTGTTCAGACTATCAAGGTTTTCGATCAGCAAGATTGGTATACACCTATAAGGGACTACCTCAAATTAGGTAACCTCCCACTTGGATTGACGCATGCCACAAAATGATCATTCAAACAAAAAGCGGCAAAGCATGTCTTGTTAGGAGATATTTTGTACCATCGTAGCTACGAAGGAATCCTCCTTCATTTCTTGGACCAACAAGAGTCCACTTGGGCGATCACCCAAGCGCACGATGGTACATGCGGTGGCCACTTCAGTGGTATGGCCATCACAAAGTGCATTCTCTGCATGGGCTATTATTGGCCATCTTTAGAGTGAGATTGTTGCGCATATGTAAGGAAGTGCATGAAGTGTCAACACCATGCCAATTTGACACATGTACCTTCTCAGGCCTTGCAGCCGATCCAATCGGATTGGCCATTTTTGCAGTGGGGCTTAGATCTAATTAGAAAGATCTCCCCTACGTCGTCAGGTCATCACACGTTTATCATAACGGCCATAGAGTACTTCACCAAATGGGTGGAAGCAATTCTGCTTACCTCTACGACTGGAACCCACATTTTGGAGTTCATTTTACATAATATCATATGTTGTTTTGGTATTCCATCCAAGATAATATTGGATAATGGGACGTCATTCAAGAACAAAGACGTGCGTGCTTTGACCACAAAGTACAAAATTTAGCATAGTTTTTTGACACCCTATTATCCGTAGGCAAATGGGCAAGCAGAGGCGTCAAACAAAATGCTAGTTGCCATCCTCAAAAATATAGTTGTAGACAGTCATAAGGATTGGCACATTCAGATCCCACTTGCCCTGTGGGCTTATCGCACTAGCATTCGGACGCCCACTAGGGCAACTCTATTTTTGCTCGTGTATGGCTTCGAGGCTGTCATGCCTCTCGAGTTGGAAATTCCTTCCCTACGCATATCAATGCAAGAGTTCATCAATGATGACACTGCATGGTAGGCCTAGTTAGACCAGCTTACGTTGCTCGATGAACGATGCGTTAATGCTCTCGAGCATTTACGTATCTATCAAGAGTGACTTAAGAAGGCATACAACATGAAGGTTCACCTGAGGGACTTTTAGGTTGGTGACTTAGTCTTAAAAGAGAACCAGCAAAATTCTAACTTGCCGCCCCATCTAAGGGACAAGTTCATGGCAAACTGGTTAGGTCCTTATGTCATCGATAGTAAAGTAGGACCTAGAACGTACCGGCTAGCCTCTCTTGATGGAATCAAGGAACTAGAACCCTTGAATATCAGTCATTTGAGGCCATTCCATATTTAAAAGAGCCATAGCCCAAACCAAAAGCTCCAAGGATTCCATATCCTGACAACTCTTCTATATCACTTGGTTAAACCAAAAAGCTCCAAGGATTCCCGCAATCGCTTGGTCAACCCCAAAACGCCCCAAAGGTGCCCATTACCCCTTTTGTCAAACCAAAAAGCTCCAAGGATTCCCGCAATCGCTTGGTCAAACCCAAAATGCCCCAAAGGTGCCCATTACCCCTTTGGTCAAACCAAAAAGCTCCAAGGGTTCCCACAATCGCTTGGTCAAAGATAAGAAAATTCAAAAACAATAAAATCATCAAAAATAACAAAAATTTGCATCTCATTTCCATGCATGCTCAAAATCATCACAATAATAAAAAGCTCTTTTTTTTGCATCTCATCTTCATACTCACAAAAATAAATCCATTAAAAACACAAAAATAATAGCTACATTACGCAACACATCCATACATTACATATTTGTGATCATACGGGTCAAAGGCACCATAGACTGTAATTATTCAGCAAATTCATCATTTTCCACATTTCTCCATTCTATAAATAGTCCATCCAAAATAAACGCTATTCACATCCTTTTTCATATCATAGTCGGTTGTCTTCTAATGTATTAAGAGTTTTCGTCATTCAGTTGTCATTAGCTTTCTAGCCATATACTGTACAAAGTCAGATAGATTTTACAAAGGTAGAGTTCTACTTGGATCACACCTTGTTACGTAGCATCCCAACACAAATTAAAACACATAAAATAATTCCCAAGTTGTGTGAACGAAGGATGAAATCTGTAAAGTAATCCAGGTCACCATAAGCGAAATGGTTATCTTGCTCATCCCCCTGTGCGAATAACCCCAAGAATGTTGAGAGTTGGCAAAAGGACAAGCATCTTCCCTACCCAATTCCCCAAGAATCCCAAGTTCTCAAAAAGATTGCAAAACATCAAAAATTTGCAAAAGTCAAAACTCCAAAAAATTTGACACCACAACCAAAGTGCATACATCAAAAAGCACATAAAATAGTGATTCTCATCACTCAATATTCAAAATCCCTTGCTCAAAAGAGAAAACAAAAATAAATAGTGATTTTTATCACTACAAAAGAGCAAGTATCCCAATACAATTGAAGAAAAGAAGGGAGTCGAACTTGAATCCTTGGAACTCTCAGCATTCAAAAGGTCATGAAGTAAACCTCAGTACCGGTTTGGTGGATAGCCTATCGGTCACTGGTGGTAAACCTCTCGCATGACGATATATCTGTCACATTAACTTGTGTATAGATCAATGTTTGCATGTGGACGAGCTAGCTTATGGTATCCTAGATAGCACCACAGATTAATCCGACTAAATACAACAAAGGAGTTAGTGGAGCTAATTAGGTGATCCTCGATACAGTGTTTGGTTGACATCCTATCTGGAACTGGCGGTATCCTGACAAATACCACATAAACGAACTCAATTGCACACACAAGGATGTGAAATAACTTGGTCAAAGACAAGTTCGATTCATACCTTGTCCAAAAGTCTTGTAAGATAAAAATACAGTATTGGCTAGTTAGTTAAAACATCTGAGTCTCAGAAAACCTTAACTACATTCTAAACCAACTGTGCAATCTTTCATCCTCGAATTGCCATCAAAAAATACAAAAATAGCATGTATACATAAAAAGTCATTTACCACAGCAATCGCCTAGGACAAAAAGCCATAAGTTCTAAACAGTCTATGGTGCCACCGCCAAAAATCACAAATTTAATTCATCCATTCCATTTGCATATCATAAAAATTAGAAACATTTGCATTCATCATAACATATGCATCCATCACCATAAATTAACATGCATACATACACATTCAACAATCATTGTGCATAACATCAAATGTCGACACGTGTATAAACAAAATAAAGTCATCTGTATATATATCATCAAAAATGCCCGCAGGCTACAATAACCGGTCCTCTGACCCCGCAACAAAGAAAAAACTCAAAAACCCCCAAGCCTAGGGCTTCGACCACCATGATCATGCAGGATCGGTGCGACGGGAACTACCCCCCGTGGTGTGGGTCCTATGGGACCTCTTAGGGTGGTTGCTGCTCGCCCCCGCATCATGACCACTAGCGCCCCCCTCATCCAATCGCCTACGACGAGATGATGTTGACTACTCAATATCGCTGCCCCTCATCTAGCGCAAAGACCCACCTCCATAGGGCTCAGGTATCCGCCCCTCGAGGTGGATTATCTCTCCCTCCAAATCCATCCGGTGTCGAAACCACTCCACCTCCCATCGATGATACAAAGCTACTACATTGTCGCACTATGCCAATGCCTTCTCCCTCTTCGCCAGCTGCGTTCGCAGAAGATCCCTCTCCCATGTAGCATCTGTGTCCCCATCCCACCGGTGGTACGTAGCAAATGCATTCTCTCGCTTAGCCAACTGAGTCCATAGGAGATCCCTCTCCTGTAGAGCCTCCCCCAGCTCCTCATCTTGCCTCCATAGTAGGTCCTCCAATCATGCTATCTCAGCGCGATGCCTCACCTCCACACCCTCCGGGACTGCTTGGTGCATAGGCGAATCTGGGACTGCGGGCTGCTCAGGCTCCCACTGCTCCGGGACATCCTGCATCTCCGACTGATTTGGAACCCCAAAATCCACACCCACATCATCCACCTCCACCATATCCGCATCCTCCAGCGGAGCTCCCCAATCATCTCCTGGTGCCTCTCCACCCTCCTTGCCTATTGTTGCTACCTCTGCACCTCCTAGTGGTCCCTCTCCCCACCATCATCATAGTGTCCTCCACATCCGGGACATCAATCATTGTATCCGAATCCTCACCCAATGGTGCAATGACTGGCCAAACTAGAGTCCTCTCGTCCCCTCGACACCGATAGACCAAGGGCTCACTAGGAAACCCCTGGCGCACCCCAAACTATCGTGTCACCCGATAATAAGGAAAGAACTCCTGCTCGGTCCCATGTCACCCAATCAACCACCACCCCCTGTGAACCCATCGAAGCCACTCTCTAGCCTCAGCCCAGGCTGGACAGTCCCGATAGGGGTGCCAGAACACCTCCCCTAGAGTAAGCCGAGCGAAGGCATCAGCATAGTGCCCTATGGCACCTACCCATCATCGACTCTACCCTTGCTCCTCAGACCACCGCCATAGAGCCACATAACCTATATCCCTATCCACCATCTCTGCCCGAGTAGTCCATGGCAACCCCATCGGCCTCTCCATCGCTATGTGCTGCCAAGCCCAGCTCTGCAATAGATAGCTATAGCCAATCCCCTTCTACCTCCGGCAGTGGACCTCATACAACTCATCATAGAGCTGTGCTAGTAGTGTCTAGCCCCACCTCATAATCAAGGGCTCATGCATCGGATAGTCCACCAGCAAAAATACCACATCCAATAGGTTCCATGGGAACCTCGCACTCGAAGAGTCGGGTAGCAGCATGTTGGAAATGAGGCCCATCAGTACCGCGTGCCTCACTCCCAACATGCCCCTCTCTAGCCACCATCGTACCAAAATGCCACCAATCTAGCAGTCGCCCTCTGCCCTCTCCACTGGGCTATCCACATCCACCTCCTCCCCATGCCCAAAGCAACGTGTCAGCACTACTATCTGCTAATCCCGTGATGTCATCCTGATCAGTACTCCATCTATCAGAATCCGTAGAATCCGATAAATGTCCTCCAAGGTCACTGTCATCTCCCCTATTGGGAGATGGAAGGTGTTGGTCCGGGGATCCCACAAGTTGATCAGGGTCGTCAGATAGGCCCGATCCCCGACCACAGGCTCCAACCGAGTCACCTGCTTGAGCCCAAGGGCATCAAGCCACTCCCAGTCAGCCAAATTCAGTGCCTCCTGCGCTTCTAAGAAAATCGTAGGCACACGATACCGGCTCTTCACAATCTGCAAAAGAAAACAAGACAAAAACATTAAAAAAACATGATAAACTGTACAACAAACATGAATATACAACAATGCATAAAACAATGTACAACTAAAAATAGACAAATAACGAGCGACAAAATTCACAAAAATTCAAAAAATAAACAATTTTTCAGTCCCTAGGGTTTTTCACTCTAAGTCTAAACTGATAAATTGAAAACAAAAAAATTCAAAAACACCGTTTGTTAGTCCTAGGGTTTTTAACTCTACGGTCAACTGATAAATTAAAAAAAAAACAAAAATACAAAAAAACAAAAAATTCAAAAACACCATTTGTCAGTCCTAGGGTTTTTAACTCTACGGTCAACTGATAAATTAAAAAAAAAAACAAAAATACAAAAACAATTCAAAACCAATTTTTCAGTCCTAGGGTTTTTAACTCTACATCTAAACTGATAAATTAAAAACAAAAAAAATTCAAAAACACCGTTTTTCAGTCCTAGGGTTTTTAACTCTACGGTCAACTGATAAATTAAAAAAAATACAAAAATACAAAAAAAATTCAAAACCAATTTTTCAGTCCTAGGGTTTTTAACTCTACATCTACACTGATAAATTAAAAAAAAAATCATAAATAATTTTTCAGTTCCTAAGGTTTTTAAATCTAAACGGTCAACTGATAAATTAAAAACAAAAATACAAAAAAATTCAAAAGCAAATTTTCAGTCCCGTGGGTTTTTAACTCAAAAAGTTAACTGATCAATTCAAAAAAAAACAAAAACAACCACAAACAACTAGGGTTACACTAAGTTTTAAGCTAAGTTTTGGTCTTTGTTAAACTCGGGTTAGGCCAAGTTTTTAAGCAAAGTTTTAAACAAAATCTTTTTAAGTTAAGTTTTGATTTTTGTTAGACTAGGGTTTCTTTTAGTTTATCACAAATTCCAAATAAACATGGTTTCCACTAGGGTTTCAACCTAAGTTTTAATGAAGCCATACAAAAAAAAAAAATCACACATAATCACACACATACAAAAAAAAACTTCTTTTTAAGGTTTCATTTTTAATTTGAAAAACAACCTACAAAACAAACAAATAAATTACGGTTTTAAAACTGCAACACAAACAATAAAGAGGAGGCGCACTCATCGGTCTCGCATCGGCTCCACCACCTGATGACCCGGTCCGTGCACTCATGATGTTTGCAAAAATTTTGACAGTGCTTCGCTTCGCAGAATCGACCTCCTCCTCCTCAGAGCTCCAAATCGCCAAAAAAAAAGAATGCAAATGAGCCCAAACCCTAGTTTTGGCCCTTAAATAGGCTTTTTAGCCTGTAATCATTCCACCCTAGGACAAGCACGCTAGATACCACTCGTCCCACCCTGGGATGATTACTAAACTGGTATTCTTCCCACCCAGGGACGATTACAGAGCAAAAATTTCAAAAACAACAAAAAAATGCACCAAAATGCACAAAAAATAGCAATAAAACTATCCAATGAGAGTGCTTTTGCACCTGACATTTCGGGCATGCAAAATCAACGTCGGGGTCACAAATCCTCACCATCCTACTCCCTAAGAAGGCTACCATAGCCGGACCACTCCACGGGAGGACGGATTACCAAGAATTTCATCCCCAAGCGACATCCCAAAAAGGGTCCAAACCCACCCAAAAATAGCAATAACATTGCCGAACAAATGCACCTTTGCGCCCGCCATTCACTGGCATATAAAACCAATGCTAGGGTCACAAATTGTCACTATCCTATTCCCTAAGAAGGCTACCATATCTGGACCACTCCATGGGAAGACGGATTTTTGACAATTTTAGCTCCAAAAAGTGTCACAAAAAGGGTTAACACCCACCAAAAATAGGTCTAAATGTCAAAAAACTGCACACACATTCAATGATAAACATCTGAAGGCACCCTTACACAAGTCATCTTGGGTCAAGTGACTCATTTCTTTTCTCATGTAGGTCATTCCCTCATCGATTTGTCGCTTGAGGGGGTAGTCACACTTAGTCACCAATCAACAAATACACACCCAATTAAGGAAATGGCACGCATTCAAAGAATCATTGACAAAGACAATCGCGCTCCTGCTTGGGGTAGAAAACAAGCAAAAATCACAAGATGATCAAACACTTGGCATTCGTGAATCATGAACTCAAGGTTCCCACAGAAAAAAGGTTGTGCCCTTTGCCTATTCATGACTGATCAATGTCCAAGATCAAGTAACACCTCACCAAAAAAGGTTAACACTTGAATTGAGTTCCTTCGCTCGTCAGAAGCAAGGATTCAAGAATGCATGCCCTTTCCATACTTGGGGCATCAAAAGTTGGTTAGGTTACTAAGAAACCCTAATCATTAGTGCTTTGGTTATCTATTTTTTCTCAACGCTACGCCACACATAGCGCATCCCAAAAAGGGGCATCTATAGACACCAAAATAGCACCAATCTGATTATGTGACTGCAAACACTGATTGCATTGACACACACAACCCCTAGGGCAGCCCCCAGAGGTTAAACAGTGGTCCTAACCACTCACACAGTAGTTTTGGAAGGTCAGAGGTCAATTTGGCACCTTTCAGGCACTCTGCTCCATACTCGTTCCACCCAGGGACGATTACAAACTGGTATTCGTTCCACCCAGGGACGATTAGCAGTATTCGCTCCAGGGTGGGGCGAATAGCAGGTTTGATGGGCAAAAAGTCAAATCTTGACAAATGGTAGCTCAGATCTACCACTTAACTCTTCCTTCATTGCATGGGAGTGTGAGTGAGCATTTTTTAGCGTTAGAGGTAGTTACAGGGGCAGTCATGGAGCCCCTAATCAAGGAGGAATCTTCTCCCCCATGGGAAGGCATGATTGCCAAGTGGCGCCTCTGCATGCTCAATCACAAGAGACCTCCAGGTCTATAAATTGGTGAGTTTTCTCACCATAAAGGGGATAGAGAGAAGGAGCATTTTGAGAAATGAAGTGCTGCCATTTTATTTCCACACACACCTTTTTGATTTGTGCCTTTCACATCCTTGATCTCTTTTGGAAGGGAGGTCATAGGGTGGCTATTGGAAGCGCAAATCCGAAACCAAAACCCGAAATTTGGCAACAAAATCCTACCAAATTTTCTGACAACACCCCACAAGAGGTTTTGGACCCATCCCAAGTGGATTGGTGCCGAAATTAGGCCCACAACGACGGACGTCCTGCCCCCGGGCACCCCCCGCACTGCTGCAGTTCTAATCGCCCCGCCCCAGAGCGATTAGAAATATGTGGCAGATTTCATTTATGTTATTTTTGCATCTAATTCTATGCTTCTTAGATAGGTTGTCATTCAAATTTCACATCATTTTGAGAATTTTTTATCATGTTTCTATCATTTCTCGCCTTTACTAACATGCAGGTAGCATCATCAAATTCTCAATGATAGAGGCCAAATTGGGAAAATCTAACCTTTTGGGTCTTCCCAAAATACCCCCATTTAGCTAAACCCCAACTTTTTAGGTGATTTGGAGCTTCCCAAATGTGAAATTTGGGACAGTGCTTTTTGACGCTTTGTTGTAGGTCTATTCGTCCCACCCCGGAGCGAATACGAATCTGTGGTGAATTTTCTGACTGTTCTTTTTGCAGTGCCTTCCCGATGATGTTTTGATGCCCCTGTCAAGTTTTTAGTTCATTTGGATCTATTTTAGTTATCATTTTATTTATATTTTGCATGCACTAATTGAAGGCGTGGGGATTGCATGTTTCATTTTATCTACAGGTGCTACTGACTGTTTCTTGTTTCCTTGAACGTAGGGTCTTAACATCAGAGGAGCAGCAAGGAGTCAAGACTCATCAATGCAAGTGGCGGTGATGTTTGGTCCACCCACTTTACATGTGGGCACGTGGAAGTAGGAATGGCATCCATTGATGTGACAAGAACACATTTAATGCTCCTAGCCCCTAAAAAGGGAGGAGGTGAATTGTAACCAAGTTCGGAAGCATATTAATAAAAAGGGTTGTCTTCCATATTGGCTTTCTATTTGGTTTTGATTCGTTTATGCTTCTCTCCTTTCATGCACTTTCAATTCATAGGGTTTAGCGTTATCTTTTGTTTCGTTTGCATCGCATCTTGGCTTTTCCTTTTTTTTTCGTATCCTCGTGCTTTCGTTTGTTTCAACCAAAAAAAAAAAAAAATGTTGGATTCTTCCTTTTTCAATGGGACCTTCTATTATTTTTCTCATAGAAATTTGACAAAACTTGATTGTTTTTGCTCATTATGTACCAAGTCATTTCAAACACGGTTGGTATATTTGTAGAAATCTTTGAAGCCCTATGAGCAAGCAAAGATTATTTTTAGTTGGCCAAAATTATTAGGGGTACATATGAGGTAATATCATAATGTTATTCATTTCTTCACCACTATTTGAATATATTTTCATATTTTCTATTGTTTTTTTAGGATAAAAAAAACAAGAAACTCAAAACCAGCAGATTTGGACAGAGAAGAGGTAAGGGTCCTAAACACCTTCTGTCATTTTTTGCTTTCAGTTTCCTATTTTTTGGTTACTTGTTTGCTTAAGGAAAGTTTTACTACATGTTTGCTTTCTTTTATGCACAAATAAAAAGAACTCCACACATCATGTGGCAATATAAACACCAAGGAGCTGGTCGTAAAACCCCAACCCTTGATCAAGACCAACGGTGGATTTCATCACCACCTTGGCTTGAATTTTTGCATCCATAACCCCGATCGCTACTATTTATAGATGTAAATCCTAATGGAAGCTGACCAAGTGTAGCTGGGGTGATTCCCAATGCATGAGGATAAGTCTTCTATGGTAGGTGTCAAAAATAGGGTGATTCCCCTTCCGTACCGCCTACGTTCCATGTACCATCTACTCTCACGTACCAATAGTTTCCCTCACGTAAGGGCGGGTATATAAGAGGTTGGTATATCGGCCTGGAAATGGTATATCGAAGGGGCGACCATTTTTGGGAGTCATAAGAGCCATCATATTGCATTTAAACGTTCTTTACAAAATCTTTCAAAATAAAAATCAAAACACACTAAACCAAATTTAGGGCACACTTTTAATCTTTAAATGAGATAATCATTGCTTTGTGTGTGTGATATTTTTTATTTAGTGTAGCATAAAAATCATAAAAAGAAATAAAAATCTACGCATCTTGTAGGAAAACACCACCATGGTGTACACCCGTAGCCAAGCCCAATCACGGGTGGGAGCTACGAAGAGTGTACAAGGGGGCACAAGTCGCCTCCGCTATAGCCCCAAGGACTTGGTCATACCACCTTGGCGGCTCGACCCACAAGAGAGTCCACATCGTGCCATTTTAGAATGAGACTATAGAGGCACCCCTTCGAGGGGCACTCCCATCCAACATAGACCCTTTCGGGAGGAGTCCTTACATGTGGCACTCAATATAAATGGGAAGGCTCCCTTAGAAGCTCGGTATGAGTGGCCACCGTGCGATGAAGTGCTAGAATAACATAGGGTCCATGAGGAGAGGCCACATGATTATGTCATCCATCCTTTACCCCCCATCATTGTTAGGAATAATAAGCCAAATCCAGAGCACAAGGCTCTTCAAACAGGGCGAGCCAACTTTGCCCGCCCCTTTCACATATACGAAAGGGATCATGAGGAAGACCATTACATTCCTCAAGAGCAATACACATCATGGGAGCAATGCACCTCCGCACCTGCTATCTACCAGAATCACCTACTGAGGCCAGAGCCTCGAGTGAATGCCACCAACCTTGATAGAGGGAAGTGACCTATAGAGATCTCGGATCATCGCGATCGAGATAAATGCATAGGAGAGGCATCTAGGCCTCCTAGACTCAATATGGTAGAACAAATTGACCTGGAAGTCACCAGACATACCGCCCGCCAAGTGTAGATCACGTAGCTTGAGCAAGACCAAAAGCAGCTAGAGCATCTGCCTTAGCAAAGGCATTCGGCGCCAAACAAATGAGCTGCTCCATAACACGATGCCTGAGAGGGTTCCAAACCCTCGCACCCAAAGAGGAGAACCATATGAGAGGTGCAACCCCTTGGTACGAGATAGGTCTCCATGACCTTACCAAGTGCTACCTCTGAGACCTCCTAGGCCTGAGTGGGAGGCCACTCCCAAGAACAACGATGGGCAACCCCCACGGGGACCCACCCATGGTTATAGGTCTCATCCAAAAACTCCTCAAGAAGCCTATGAGGAGTATGAGCAAGAAGAAGAGTGGGTCGAAATGCCCTACCAAGGCGGAGGGGATGCTATCCGGCCACCCCTCCATAGGCCTCAAGTTTCCCACAACCCACAATGGGAGAAAACTAAGGAGGAAGAAATTAAATCTTTTGATGCATATAAAGCATTGTTAGAGAGCTTGGAGTCTATGGAGACCAAGACTTTTGGGCCCCAAAAGCCCACTTTACGCCAACTCCGTAGTCATCCTTGGCATCCGTCAGTGTTGGCACCCCCTTACCCTGAACACTTTAAATTGCCTCAGTTGGCAATCTTTAGAGGGGAGGAAGATGCCCAAGAGCATGTGACTAGATTCCTGAGCCAATGCTTTGGTATTCAGGACAATGATGCTTTGTTGTTAAGAAAATTCATCACCACGTTTGTAGGCCCTACCTCGGATTGGTTCACTCAATTGCCAAAGCACAACATTAGTAACTTAGATCAGCTAGTGGATGTGTTCCTTGAATGCTTCGCCTTCAACACCAAGAAGAAGGCATCACTAAGCGACCTAGCCAGCCTCAGGCAGTATGAGGAAGAAACCATGGTGGCCTATGGGAATTGGTGGAGGACTTTGCTTTCCAAGCTACCCTACCTCCCTCCTATGTCCGACCTCACCCAAATGTTCTCAAAGAGCTATTTGAGATCGATCTCTATGCTATTGTAGCTCTAACAATATGCCACTTTAGAGGAAGCTCTAGCGCAAGCCAAAATCATTGAAGATATCAAGATTCAAGATGGCGAGATAGCCAAGCCAAAGAAGAAATAATGGTCTAAGAACACCAAAATAGGGACCACACAACAAAAACTTGTTGTGGTCAATCAGGTTGATATAAACGTCCCTAAGCCTACACAAGCAACACAGCCCTAAAAGGCAAACTATCAAGCAGTGCCTCTTAACAGTTATGACAGAGAAAATCAAAGGCAAGAACAAAATCAGTAGCATCGCCCTAGGCGACAATTCACACCTTACACAGAGTCCAGAGACTCCCTGTTTGATCGCTTATTAGCGGTAAACTCTATCAACCTGCCTGACATTCAACCCATAGACCCCAATGTGCCAAAACCTAAGGGCTACAAGGAATATTTGTACTATAGGTTCCACAGACGGAAGGGACATGACCTTAATGCATGTTGGAAGTTTAAAGGCTTGGTGCAATACTTAATAGATAACAAGACATTAGCGGTGGATAATCACGTGGCACCAAGAAATCAACAAATGGAGGTCTTCAAAGACCCCTTGCCTACCCATGAGGCACAGGCAAAGACCCTACAAGTCAATGAGGTCACACAAAACTACCCCATGCAGGGGTATGTAGGGATGATCAGTATAGTGACTCAAAATAGGAGGTACCCAAGCACAGCTGCCCCCGCGGTAGCTACAGGAGAGGTGCCAACAATGTCACAACCGCAACAGCACCTTGCACCACCTCCTTCGCCTAGACCAATGGCCACGATTCAAACCAAACTCACCCAGAGTTTGAGGACCACATCGGCTAGGCTCTCCATCTATGAGCTCATACAACAATCAATGCCCCATTGGGAGGCTCTAATGGAGATACTAAAAGCCATCGAGTTGCAGCCCCATAAAGCAAAATCCTTCAACAACTTTGTGGGACATGTCAAATGATGCATTGAGCCATTCATCACCTTTCGAGAGGATGAATTGAAATCGGTGGCTAGTGACATGGTGGATCCACCCCTGCACGTCATCGCGTGGGTCAACGGGATTCCATACGAAAGGGTATTGGTGGACACTGGCTCATCTAGTAATATCATTACAACGACGGCCTTGAAGCACCTCAAGTTGCCCATATCTCACATAGTGGCCTCCACCTATACACTGCGAGCATTCAATTATGCAATATGCTCGATAGTTGGTACAATTGTCCTACCCATCCAAGTGGGACAAAAGACTATACCTACATTGTGCCACATCTTAGAGGGTGATATGGCCTATAACATCTTGCTGGGTCGGCCATGGATCAGGGACATGAAGTGTGTCCCTTCGATAGCTCATCAGTGCTTAAAATATACATTCGAAGGGCAGGTGCATGTAGTCCTGACGGACTTGGAACCCTTCAAGTATTGCAATACGGTGTAGCTGATGCCGCAATCAACCCTTCCATCAACACATTTGGATTTTTAGTTGAATCCATCTAAATAGGGTTCGATTCCATAGGCATCCCCATTAACAAGTCCATCAAATCCCCAATCGGGTCCATCTTCATCGTTTGATCCTTCACCAACGATGCCACCTATGATGGCCACACAGAAGGACAAGGGGAAGAAACCTCTAGAAGAGGTACCACCATTAGTATCAACCATCTCTACTAAGGAGATGCCTAGCAGAATGGAAGTCGAGGCTCCTAGTTCACCCGACATGGAGTGGACTCAGGAAGAACTTCTATTATGCCCCCATCAACCACCAACAATCACCATTGAAATGGCCAATATGGGCCTGGGGGAGTATCTGGTGTGGAATATTGTAGCAACACCCACACTGGAGTCCATGCAAGACATGGGGAGACCTCGCCTCCCCATCGGTACCATTGTTCCTCTAGGCTACCCATCGAACCAGACAAATTTTGTGTATGGGGGCCTTGATCATGGTATTGAACCATACATGCAAGAGGACGAAGATGAAGAGCCTTTTGCAGAAGATGTCAATTATTTGTCCAACCCAAATTTTGCTTTGAGATACCTTGGCCAATGCAATTGGCATGGATATGGGTTAGGCAGATATGAGCAAGGAGTGCGTGTCCTTTGCCAACCAAGATACCAAATGCCATACGAAAAGTCAGGAGTAGGGTTCAACGACCCTCTACCCTTGGACATCTTGGTAGAGAACATGCAAGTCCTAGGGATAGGCAACAAGGGGGGATTGGCATTAGATCCATATGCCAACCCTAACACAACATATACACTGGGGGATTATCTCCCATTGTTGATGACCAACCTTGTTGACCTCAACAACCCTTTCCCTTCGCTCGAGAGAGGAGAAAGTTTGAGAACTTACCTACAAGAGAGGTATAGACAAGGTCAAGAAGGATCTTTCAAAGACGAGTCAGAATATGAGGTAGCACCATGGGACCCCTTCGAATCGGATAGCAATCACTCACAAGTGACCCCCATGGATGATTACCAAGAAAGCCTCTTGGCAATGTTCCCTTTGGATGCTCCAATTGAACAAGTGCCACATCAAGAGAATCAGGTCCCCCCATAGAGAGCGAAACAACCCCAATGGGGCCAGATCAATTTTCTCAAGCAAGATGAGCCTCTAATGTCACAAATAGTTGTTGGGACCAACGAAGGCCTTTGGATCTTCGACAATGATTATGAAGATGAAACTGAGATGGCATATCTCAATCACATGCGGAAGATGCAGCAACAATACCCCTTGGATATTGACGATATGCTTGAACAACTAAACATAGTTCTAGGGCATGAGTGGCACATAAACCCAACATAGTGGGACCAAGTGTTGAATCCGCCACTTTGGGCATACAAAGAGCACCTACCACCTAGAGACCCTATAGAGATATCAGTATCGAGGGCAGACCCTGTCCTCCTATCTACACATAGGGCCGATCCATTCATGCCAATACCTCCAGAGCCGGATCCGGAGCACAAAGATCATCCAGAATGTTCGAGTCATCACACCCACGGTAATGGAGACCAAAATCATTTCATCAACATGATCTCCATTGACTTAACCGCCCCCATCCATAATCCGACCGATCCAACACGGTCATTGTATCTAGACATAGATGCCATAGACTGGGATCACGTCAATTCACCACCATCCCCATTAGAGTACTGGCCTTTCGGTGAGATGCTTCATTTCACCCCAGGGCCAACTCAAGATATCTTCCATGCTGAAGAGGGACCCGAGGTTCCTAACGATGATCTAAACTCAACAAATGATATCCACTTGATCCCAACTCCACACCAGTTGGAGGACGGATCCCACATGTCGATCGAGGAGATGACTGACATAGACATTGGCTCGGATCCAATGAATCCACAGATTATCAAGCTAGGGGTAAGTCTATCCCCCGAAGAGCAAGCCGACTACATTGCCCTTCTCAAAGAGAAGAAGGAGGTTTTTGCATGGTCCTACAAAGACATGTCGGGGCTAGATCCGTATCTAGTCATGCATAATCTAACGCTTGATCCGACAGTCAAGCCAGTTAAGCAAAAACTATGTAAGATGCACCCAAAATGGCCTTAATGGTCAAAGATGAATTACAAAAGTTGTTGGATGCATAGTTTGTCATCTATGTGGATTACCCACCATGGTTGTCCAACATGGTGCCCATCAAAAATCTTGATGGGAGGATTCGCATATGCACTAATTTTCGAGATCTAAACAAAGCGAGTCCTAAGGATGATTTCCCCTTGTCGAGCATTGACGCATTGGTATACGCTACAGTGGGCCATGAAATGCTTTCCCTCATGGATGGTTTCTCGGGATACAATTAGATTCGTATCAATCTCGAGGACCAACTAAAAATGGCGTTCACAACGCCTTGGGGGAAATTTTGCTATAAGGTCATGCCCTTTGGCCTTAAAAATGTTGGCACCACCTACCAACGTGCCATGATGTACATCTTCCATGATCACATGCATAAAACTTTGGAAGATTACATGGATGATTTGTTGGCCAAATATCTTTTGTGCCCAGATCATCTTGATGACTTAAGCAAGATCCTCGATCACCTCATGGAGCATAAAGTCAGACTTAATCCCAAGAAGTGCGTATTTGGCGTTACATCTAGAAAACTCTTGGGTTTCATAGTCTCAAAACGAGGCATCGAGGTGGACCCAAACAAATTCAAGGCAATCCTTGAAATGCTTCCCCCAACTACCATCAAGCAGCTTAGAAGCCTACAGGGAAAGGTCGCGTTAATCAAGCACTTCATAGCGTAGCTATCTAACAAGTGTTGACCCATGAATAAATTATTGCACAAGGGGGTCGCATTTCACTGGGATGACGAGTGCTAGTCAACCTTCAACAACATTAAACAATACTTGGATTCACCTCCAGTATTGGCACCACCTAGACCAGGAGTGTCATTCTACTTATACATCTCAGCTACTAAGGTGGCACTGGGTGCCATGCTAGCCCAAAAAAATGAACTACACAAAGAACAGGCTACTTACTATCTTAGCCGCACCTTGGTTAGTTATGAACTTAACTATGCATACGTCAAGAAGCTCTACTTGGCAGTGGTGTTTGCTACCAAAAAGCTATGCCATTACATGCTGAGCAACAAGATGTATGTTGTGTCTAAGGAGAATCCATTGCGGTACATGATGAGTCATACTTATCATAGTAGCCACACGGTGAAATGGATCATGTTGTTGATGGAGTTTGACATAGATTTCATTGGACAAAAATCCATCAAAGGTCAAGTCATAGCCGATCAACTAGTAGAGGCTCCTCTCGAATACGATCAGCCTCTGATCATAGAACTACCCGATGATGGGGTCTTCCATGTCTTAGAATCACCAGATTCTGATGAGCCTGAGTCACAGGTCGACATAAACCTGTTCTTCGATGGTTCTAAATGTGAGCAAGGGGGTGGCGCGGGAATTGTATTCTTCACACCACAAGGGGCTCCAATGCCTTTGTCATTTAAATTAGATTTCCCATGCACCAACAACAATGCAGAATACGAAGCCTTGCTCATAGGTCTTCAGACAATAATCACCATGAACATCAAATGATTAAACATCTTTGGTGATTCATTGTTAATTGTCAACCAAGTCAAAGGGGTATTCCAATGTAAATGCCTAGTTCTGTAGGCCTACAAAGACCTTGTGGACAAATTCTTGGCAAATCTTGAATGGTACGACATCGAGGCACTCCCTTGGTCATCGAATCATTTTGCGGACACTATGGCCTCCTTGGGGTCACTAATCCCGCAAGACATTTTTGGTGATATGACAACCATTCAAGTCAGAACACTATCGCAATCAGCGATGGAGCGTGCAAGCTTTGACTTAGCACCAAGAATCCACTTGATCCAGATTGAACCATCCCCGGACAAGTTCTCTCAAATCCATGATTGTCTGAATCACACCAATTGGGGGTCCTTGTTCTCCCCTACTCCCCTTAATAGCAACACAATGCTATTCTTACAAGTTATTTCTCGATCAGCTTTTGCTAGGGATGAACTTCAAGAGGGATTGGTTGTTTAGACTGTCAAGGTTTTCGATCAGCAGGATTGGTATACACCTATAAGGGACTACCTCAAATTAGGTAACCTCCCACTTGGATTGATGCATGTTGCAAAATGATCATTCAAATAGAAAGCGACAAAGCATGTCTTTTTAGGAGACATTTTGTACCATCATAGCTATGAAGGAATCCTCCTTCGTTGCTTGGACCAGCAAGAGTCCACTTGGGCGATCACCCAAGTGCACGATGGTACATGCAGTGGCCACTTCAATGGTATGGCCATCGCAAAGCGCATTCTCTGCATGGGCTATTATTGGCCATATTTAGAGCAATATTGTTGTGCATATGTAAGGAAGTGCGTGAAGTGTCAACACCATGCCAATTTGACACACATACCTTCTCAGGCCTTGAATCTGATCCAATCGGCTTGGCCATTTTCATAGTGGGGCTTAGATCTAATCGAAAATATCTCCCCTGCATTGTCATGTCATCACACGTTTATCATAACGGCTATAGAGTACTTCACCAAATGGGTGGAAGCAATTTCGCTTACCTCTATGACTAGAACCCACATTTCGGAGTTCATTTTACATAATATCATATGTCATTTTGGTATTCCATCCAAGATAATCTCGGATAATGGGACGTCATTCAAGAAAAAAGACGTGCATGCTTTGACCACAAAGTACAAAATTCAGCACAGTTTTTTGACACCCTATTATCCGTAGGCAAATGGGCAAGCAGAGGCATCAAACAAAATGCTAGTTGCCATCCTCAAAAATATAATCACAGACAGTCATAAGGATTGGCACATTCAGATCCCACTTGCCCTGTGGGCTTATTGCACTAGCATTTGGACGCCCACTAGGGCAACTCCATTTTTTCTTGTTTATGGCTCCAAGGTTGTCATGCCTCTCGAGTTGGAAATTCCTTCCCTATGCATATCAATGCAAGAGTTCATCGATGATGACATTGTGCGGTAGGCCTGGTAATACCAACTTACGTTGCTCTACGAATGACGCGTTAATGCTCTCGAGAATTTATGTATCTATCAAGAGCGACTTAAGAAGGCATACAACATGAAGGTTCACCTGAGGGACTTTTAGGTTGGTGACTTAGTCTTAAAAGAGAACCAGCAAAATTCTAACTTGTCACCCCATCTAAGGGACAAGTTCATAGCAAACTGGTTAGGTCCTTATGTCATCGATAGTAAAATAGGACTTGGAACATACCGACTAGCCTCTCTTGACGGAATCAAGGAACTAGAACCCTTGAATATCAGTCATTTGAGGCCATTCCATATTTAAAAGAGCCATAGCCCAAACCAAAAGCTCCAAGGATTCTCATAATCTCTTGGTCAAACCAAAGCTCTAGGGATTCTCATAATCACTTGGTCAAACCAAAAGCTCTAAGGATTCCCGCAATCGCTTGGTCAACCCCAAAATACCCCAAAGGTGCCCATTACCCCTTTGGTCAAACCAAAAAGCTCCTAGGATTACCACAATCGCTTGGTCAAATCCCAAAATGCCCCAAAGGTACCCATTACCCCTTTGGTCAAACCAAAAAGCTCCAAGGGTTCCCACAATTGCTTGGT
This sequence comes from Wollemia nobilis, assembly GCA_028583015.1. Classification (NCBI taxonomy): domain Eukaryota; kingdom Viridiplantae; phylum Streptophyta; class Pinopsida; order Araucariales; family Araucariaceae; genus Wollemia; species Wollemia nobilis. The sequence goes on from JAQPPZ010017051.1 coordinate 737,673, forward strand.
CAAAAAATAAGAAAATTCAAAAACAATAAAATCATCAAAAATAACAAAAATCTGCATCTCATTTCCATGCATGCTCAAAATAATCACAATAATAATGAGCTCTTTTTGCATCTCATCTTCATACTCACAAAAATAAATCCACAAAAAACACAAAAATAATAGTTGCATTAAGCATCACATCCATACATTACATATTTGTGGTCATGAAGGTCAAAGGCACCATAGACTGTAATTACTCGAAAAATTCATCATTCTCCACATTTCTCCATTCTATAAATAGTCCATCCAAAATAAACACCATTCACATCCTTTTCGCCATATCATAGTCGGTTTTCTTCTAATGTATTAAGAGTTTTTGTCATTTAGCTGTCATTAGCTTTCTAGCCACATATTGTAAAAATTCAGATAGATTTTACAAAGGTAGAGTTCTACTTGGATCACACCTTGTTATGTAGCATCCCAACACAAATTAAAATACATAAAATAATTCCCAAGTTGTGTGAATGAAGGATGAAATATGTAAAGTAATCCAGGTCACCATAAGCGAAACGGTTATCCTGCTCATCCCCCTGTGCGAATAACCCCAAGAATGCTGAGAGTTAGCAAAAGGACAAGCATCTTCCCTACCCAATTCCCCAAGAATCCCAAGTTCTCAAAAAGTTGCAAAACATCAAAAATTTGCAAAATTCAAAACTCCAAAAAATTTGACATCACAACCAAAGTGCATACATCAAAAATCACATACAATAGTGATTCTCATCACTCAATATTCAAAATCCCTTGCTCAAAAGAGAAAAACAAAAATAAATAGTGATTTTTATCACTACAAAAGATCAAGTATCCCAATACAATTGAAGAAAAGAAGGGAGTCGAACTTGAATCCCTGGAACTCTCAACATTCAAAAGGTCATGAAGTAAACCTTAGTTTCAATTTGGTGGATAGCCTATCGGGCACTGGTGGTAAACCTCTCGCATGACGATATATCTATCACATTACCTTGTGTACAGATCAATGTTTGCATGTGGATGAGCTAGCTTATGGTATCCTCGATAGCATCGCAGATTAATCTAACTAAATACAACAAAGGAGTTAGTGGATATAATTATGTGATCCTCAGTACAGGTTTGGTTGACAGCCTATCTGGCACTAGCGGTATCCTAACAAATACCACATAAATGAACTTGTTGTGGCTGTTCCAAAACGTACCCCAAAATTGGGGACCCACCTTTCTTGTTTTGATATTCAGCTATGTTTGTCTTATTGGCATTCTACCACATCATTTTTATTGTTGCTGCTCACGCAAAATCTTGCATGGTGGGTTGAAATACTTACTCCTCTATGTTTCCCTACGAGTTTTTGTGCCAGAACGAGTAAGTTCAAAGTTGTCATGAAATCATGACATGTCGTGAAATCGTGACACGTCGTGAAATCACGACCCCAAATGCAATAGAAGGTACAAAAGCAAAATGCGTCACAAAATCATGACATGTCAGAAAATTATGACATGTCAAGAAATCGTGACATGTCACAAAATCGTGACCCAAAGCGCAATGGCAGGTACAGAGGCAAAACACATCGTGAAATCGTGACCCAGATGCAATAGAAGGCACGAAAGCAAAATAGGTCACGAAATCGTGACATGTCACAAAATCGTGACATGTCACAGAATCACGACCCAAGAGGCAATAGAAGGCATGGAGGCAAAACACATTGCAAAATCGTGACATGTCGCGAAATCGCGACCCAAATGCAATAGAAGGCACAAAAGCAAAACAGGTCACGAAATCGGGACATGTCATGGAATCGTGACATGTCGCAAAATTGCGACCCAGATGCAATAGAAGGCATGAAAGCAAAACAGGTCAAAAAATTGTGACATGTCACGAAATCACGACCCAAGAGGCAATGGAAGGCACAGAGGCAAAACACATCGTGAAATCACGACTCAAAATGCCATGGAGGGTATGGAAGTAAAATCGTCGTGAAATCGCAACACATCATGAAATCATGACTCAAAAGGCCATGGAGGGTACAGAAGCAAAATCGTCACGAAATCATGATAGGTTGTGAAATCGCGACCCAAAATGCAATGTAAGATAAACAAACAAAGCATGTCGCGAAATCGTGACATGTCACGAAATCGCGACCCGAAAGCAAAGCATGTTGCAAAATCGCGACATGTCACGAAATTGTGACTCAAAATGCCATGGAGGGTATGGAAGTAAAACCGTCGTGAAATCATGACCCAAGAGGCAATAGAGGACACGAAAGCAAAGCAGGTTGCGAAATCACGACATGTCGCGAAATCGCGACAGGTTTCAAAATAACAAGAGCCGAGAAGGAGAAAATCAAGCTGACATGTAACGAACATTAAGATTTGAATTGATAATAGGAAAATTCTAACTTTTGCCTTTATCTTTTGTAGGAAGACAGAAAGATGTCACGAAATCGTGACATGTCGCATTTTCGCGACTTGTCGCGTTTTCGTGACTAATGAAGACAGAAGAACGGAGCAAGAGGAAAGTGTCACGATTTCGTGGCACGTCGCATTTTTGCGACCAAGTGCAACCAAAGAATATGAAAGTGCCAACATGTCGCGATATCGCGACATGTTGTATTTTTGCGGCTACCAACAAGAGAAAAGACAAGAGAAGGAATGTTGTCGCGATATCGTGACTTGTCATGAAATCGTGGTCAAAGCAACAAAAGAAACAGTCAGTGCAAAGTTGTAGCGATATCGTGACTTGTCATGAAATCACGATCAAAGCAACAAGAGGAACAGTCAGTGCAAAGTTGTAGTGATATCGCGACACTTTCTAGTGCTTATGTTGTGGGTCCCAGGAAAGTCCGTTTTATGTTTTTAATACTGCAAGAAGGCAGATTTCGACGGATTGTCCCTCTTCTCTAGTACCTGTTTTATGGGCTTTATATTTTAATACTACAGAGAGACAGATTTCGACGGATGGTCCCTCTTCTCCGGTACCTGTTTTATGGGCGTTATATTTTAAATATTACAGAGAGACAGAAAGTGGAGAGAGATTTTAAAACGTTGCATAGAGGCGAGCTCGATAAATATCGAGAGAGATCTCAAACAAAGGGGGGAAACTACTGGAGCAAATTTGCAGTGACAAAGGCGAGAGGCCATTCTAGACCTGATTCTTTGGGGTTTTTCTCCCACTTGTTCTATTTTTTGGGAAAGATTAGAAATCTCTGTTAGATTAAATGACAAATCTTTAATACAGAGTTGTTTTCAGAAATTTGTATCTTGTGGGCAAGAAAGAAGGAGATTCATCTTTGCATGCTACGGATTTAATGTCTATTTCTTTTCTTTTTTAGATTTCGAGTTTGTAGATGAATTTAAATGCAAGTTCACTTGGTTTCTTCATATGAATACCCGAATCTGAAATTTATCTTAAACCCTAGGAGCTAGCACTTAGTCTATGGGGATTGTGCTGGTTTTGGCAGGTCCAGTAGGTTAGGTTGCATGCATGGAAACCTCGCATCTTCGGTTTTGTCGAAACAAGATAGCATTATACTGAACGCACTTTATTTTTAATTTCCTGCATTTGTTTTCGATTACTTTCTGCATTTTATTGATTCCAAAAATTCTACATTTTAATTTTCACAGACATTAAAATAAAAATAAAAAAATAAAAAACTTCAAAGCCAAAAAACAATTTTATCATTGCAGGCTGAAATTTCATTTCCTCTATTTCATGTTTCATTCACAAGCCTATGATGACATTCCCTTCATGAAAATCCTGATTTCATCGAAGGAGTTATGTTTTATGGCCTTTTCACAAAGTTCCATTTGAAGCTACATCGTGGTCACATGAGGGCCAACTCACATTGGCTTTATTTTGGTTCAGTGAACAATCACTAAAGCTTCACGGTAAAATAAACCAACATTGCCCCTTGTTTACAGTTACTTGTAAGCACTAAGGTGTTCCAAGTATTTACATTGAGTATCTTTATTTAAGATTATTAATACATATACGTGAAATGCTAATATAGCGGAGACCTTGGAGAAGTTGTGTGTTTAACTTCTTTGCAAGAGGGGATTTGGGAACCCAAATCCTAACGGAGAGTGTACTTTCACAACTGGTGAAAATACCACTCAACAGATTGGCACTAGAAGGAGGGCATGAACTGGTTTATTACAGTATGATTTAAATACTATAGGGATTTAAATGTTCAATATTTCATGCCCTATTAATTAGCCCTCTTTTAACAATACAACCCTGTAAGTGTTAAAAGGAGGACATAAAATGCGATGCATTATTCTAAGTCTTTTTGTTTGATTATTCATACAGGAATAATGTGTTTCGAGTTTATTTAAAATATATATATATATAATACCTCTGGTCATGACTAACGAGTTTGTCTCCATGCAATTATATTCATTTAATTTTATTGGATACATCTCTCGATTGATGTTACAGGAATTATTCTCTCTGAAATATATTGGTTGTCGGTATTATGCTCTTCACTTGCACGTAATGCGATCCTATGAATTAGAAAGCCTATAACCTTAGGAGTATGCTCTTCACTTGCGCATATGCGATCTGGTGAATCAAAAACTAATTTTATTTTCTTCTTTGATTGTTTCCTTCATCCAGACGTGACTAACAAATGGTTTCCAAAGTTGTTTTTGAATCTCATTAATGGCTATGACTGTAGGATTGTTGTGGTGTTGCAGGTTTTATTGGAGGTATTGAGAATTTTTGTCAAATTTTGTGGGGTGTCTCATTTGCAAGCTGGATCCACCGCATCATATCGCAACTAGGTCCAAAACAACTAAAAAAACCGAATTCCAAAGCCTCCCACTCCCTCACAAGAATCTGAGAAATAAAGCCAAGCAAACAGTAATCCCACCAGATATCCTTGTTATAGAAGATCCTTCTGTTTCAAGTGTATCTAGCGGGCTTGCACTAGTGGTTTCAGCTATCACTAGTGCACCAATTACAAGTACCATTTCCATGGTTCTTGTAGGGTTATCCCCATAAAATTCGAATCAAATGGCCCAACAGCAACCAATTTCGTGGTATGGAGCCCATAACATTCCTTTGAATATTGCAGGGGATATTCACGAGATCCCTAAGAATATAGAGATATTTTTACCCAAATACAAATCGGATGGCCCAAGGACCGCCGAAGAACATATTCAGGCCTATAGGGATGTTTTAATAAGATTGCAATTTGAACATGAGGATGTGGCTTGTAGACTCTTCCCCATGAGCCTAGACCCAGTGGCCTATGAATGGTATATCTGCTTACCTATTGGTTCCATTACATCATGGACACAAATGGAGAATGCTTTTGTCAACCAATTTAGGTCCCCATTAGATCCCACAATCATCTATAATCAATTCATTACATGCAAACATGTTCAAGGTGAGCCAATTCGAACGTTTAATCAAAGATTTCAAAAGTGCTATAATAGAGCAATTTGGCATTTTGCCATCGATCCCGCAGTAGCTTTACAAATATATTTTGGGGCATTGGAGCCTATGACGACAATGTTTGCAAGGTGAAATCCTCAAGTCAATACGCTCGCTTTAGCCTACAACAAAGCTATGACCATTGAACAATAGCTAACACCACAAGGCTATGGGTTGCCCTAGATACCTATGGCAGGACAATATGGTCCATATGGTCAGGCTCCTCTGATGAATAAAATCATGGCACCTCAAATGCCAAGCATAAATGCCTTGATGTATCAACAACCATGTCCATCAACACCCACTTACACACCCAGTTCAATTCAACCAATCACACCCATTCTCCCCATTCCTTCATTTTTGCAAAATAGTCAGCAGACTATGCAAGGAGCTAATCAGGTTAATCCTCAGGTTACAGTTCCTTTCTCGAGTCCAATTCTGATTCAAAGTATCAATCCATATGCAAATTAAATCACTCAAAATCTAGCTCAATTGGTAAGTCAAGTAAACCCTACTGGAGATGGCATTAACACACCAAGTCCAAAAGAGATTTATTTAGAGATGGAAGAGCTCAAAAATATGGTTCACAAATTGAGTAATGAGTCGATTCAAAAACAAAAGTATGAATCCCATGCCCCTCACCCAAATCGAAATTTCAACAATAGAGGGAGACATTGGAATACTAAGCCAAATAATTGGGACGTGCCTTCCCCTATTGCTAATCAAGTGGATACCCTTGCCGTACCAAGTCATTCTAATTCCATTCTTAATATTTTTTATTTTGCGTGGGAAAAGGGTTGTAGATTGCATAATACAAAGGAGCACAACGAAAGAAATTGTCCCGAAATTGCCAGGTATACCCATTGTCTTCAAGCTCAGGTAGATGATCTAGAACTTGTGCCAAACAAGGGTCCACCCCAACATCAACAAGGAGGTGACGATATTTTGGTGGTGGAAACCCTATACCATCAAGAAAGTGAGGATGAGGGAGAAGAGGATGAAATCTTGGAACAGGAAGTGCAAGTGTTTAGAGAGTTTAGAAAGGGGAACCAGGGATATCATTTGAGAAGTAAGTTCAAAACCCCTAATACATCCTCAACTCCATCGAGCAACTCTATCATTCCTCCTGATACTAAGGCGGATAATAATCCCCCTCCCCCACATAGAACAGAAATGTCTAAGGACGTGCAAAAAACACTGAAGTCGAAGAAATCAACTTATGACATAGTGGAATATTTGAGGAAGTCCAAATCTAGCCTGTCACTTTTAGAGGCGACTAGGTTGCCTGGCCAAAAGGAAGCACTGATAAAGGCTTTGGACTCACCTGGTCAAATGTGGGAAGGAAAGGAAGTTGAAACTCACATGGTCTTACAGAAGGAAAGATGAGATGTCCCTCCCTTTTTATTAACTCTAAGGATTGCTGGCAAAAATTTGCACAATTGTTTGGTGGACACAGGGGCCACAAGTAACCTCATGCCCTTAGAGATTTGCCAAATGTGAGGCCTAAAGCCTGTTGCCACTAAATGCAAGGTTTTTCAGCTGGATCGATCTGAGGTAAACGTGGTAGGGACCCTTTACGATGTTAAGATCCAACTCAATTCTGAACCTAGGGTCCAACAAGTGATTGACATTTTGGTTGTCAATATCCAAAGTCGGTATGGAATGCTCCTTGTGAGGGATTGGATGAAAATTCTGAATGGTTATTTCTCCACCAATTGCTCACACATATGGCTACCCTGGAGAGGGATTGCTAATCAAATTAGAGTGGAAAATGAGCCAAGGCTTAAGGAAATAATCATAGAATACAACAAGCCCAATGAAGTTCAATTTTTTGAACCCGAGTTAGGAACCTATGCTTTCGAGGTTGAAAGGGCTACCAAAGGACTTCAAAAGGAAACATTTGCTTATAGATCCTCTAAAGAGGATAATATCGTGTGGTTACTTAAGTTCGATGGGTCTAAGTTAAGACAAGGGGCAGGAGCTAGAGTTGAACTCACGTGTCCAGGAAGTAAACCATCGTTGGCTGCCTATAGATTGCAATTCCCTTGCACTAACAATGTGTTAGAATATGAAGCTCTTATCTTTGGATTATAATTGGCTTTGAGAAGGAATGTTAAGTGCTTGAAAGTATTGGGAGATTTGGAGTTGGTGGTTAAACAAGTTAAAGGACAATACACTTGCCGCGATAAGAGACTGAGCCTTTATAGAACTAGGGTGAGAGATATCATTGTAGAGTTTGAGGCCTTTAACATATCCCTTATTTCTGGGAAAGGAAACCACACAACTGATTCACTTGCAGTCGCTACGGGAATGCTAAACCTGGTTGACATAAAAAAATGCAAGAAGTTTTCCATTGAGTTGGTCCCTTGCCCATCAATACCTGATAACGTCAAAAACTTTCAAGTTTTCGAGAATGATAGAGACGTATTTAAATTTGTCACCAATTTAGGTGTTTTTGAGGACCAAGTGATTGATGAATATCAAAGATGACAAGAAGAAACAGAAGGAGAAACGGAAGCTGCATTCCAATCCAACAGAGTACCCAAGAACACTGTTTCATTTGAAAAAATGTTTGATGTAGGATATAAACCTAGAAAAGGAGAAAAGGTTCCACCCCCTAAGGACTCTTGTGACTTAATCAACATAGGGTGTACAGACAATCCGCATCAAGTATACATTGCAAATGCATGTACAATTGATGAGAGGGAAAATATAACGCGTACATTAAAACACTACATAGATTGCATAGCTTGGAGTTACAATGAATTGAAGACGTATGATCAAGACATCATCATGCACACCATTCCTCTGAAATCGGATTCTAAACCTTTCAAACAGAGACAACAACCTGTTAACCCATTACTTGAACCCTTGATAGAGAAAGAGGTTAAACGATTGTTGGATACAAATATAATATTTCCCGTTAGGAACTCAACGTGGGTCACTAATCTTGTCCCGATGAGAAAGAAGAATGGAGAAATAAGGTTGTGCATAGATTTTAGAAATCTCAACAAAGCCTCACAAAAGGATAATTACCCACTGCCGTCAATTGATGAAATCCTGCAAACAGTCAACGGGTCGGAAATGATGTCTTTTCTCGACGGGTATTCTGGATACAATCAGATCCTTATTCATCCTCAAGATGGAATGAAGACAACCTTCACGACCAAGTGGGGGACATTTTCCTATAGAAGAATACCTTTTGGATTATTAAACACAGGCACAACATTTCAACATGCCATGGATTATGCCTTTAAAGGGCTCATAGGTAAATGCATCATTGTGTATGTGGATGACATTCCTGTGTTTTCAAAGAAAAGAGAAGATCACGTAAAAGATCTGAGGAAGGTTCTCCAAAGAGGTAGAGAGAACGAAATTTCTTTAAATCCAAAAAAATGCATCTTTGGAGTGACAGAAGGAAGATTGCTGGGCCATATCATTTCAAGGGAAGGTATATCCATCGATCCAAAAAGAATAGAAGCTATCCAGAACTTTTCCCTCCCAGGTAGCAAAAAGGAATTGAAATCTTTCTTTGGGCAAGTCAATTTTGTGAGGAAGTTTATTTCTAGCTTCGTTGAGATAGCTAAACCATTGAATGAGATGCTCAAAAAGGATGTGGAGGTCAGATGGAATGAAGAAAGTAGGGTTGCCTTTCAGAGCATCAAAGATGCTATTTCTAGAGCCCCTATCCTTATAAGCCCAGATTATTCAAAGCCTTTCTTCATTTATGCTTTCGCATTTGAGCACTCTTTGGCAAGTGTCTTGACCTAGAAAGGTGAAGATAACACCAAAAATCCCATAGCTTTTATAAGTGCTCCTTTGAAGGATGCTCAGTTGAGGTATTCCATCCTCGATAAGCAAATGTATGCGCTATTCAAAATAGTAAAAAAATTTAGACACTACATTGTACGCAGTAGGGTATTTGCCATTTTGCCTGACCCTGCTGTCAAAGCCATGTTCATGCAAAATGATCTAGGGGAAAAAAGAGGTAAATGGATTGCTACCATCCAATAATTTGATCTAGAAATTCAATCTATGAAACTGGTCCATGGACAAGGACTGGTGAAAACAATTGCTGAGAATAATCCCCAAGTCACATGCCAGTATTCAAACACAGAACACATCTCCAAAGATGACTGGTATGTTGATATCATGTATTTCATGCTAAACGGTAAGTGTCCATCATATCTTAATCCTACTCAGAGAAGAGCCCTGAGACTTAAATCTACCAATTATCTCATTAGGTCTGGTGTTCTTTACAAGAAAAATCATGAGGGAATTTACCTACGATGCTTAAATCAAGAAGAAGCTCCCAATATTTTACAAGAGTTTCATGGTAAATATGAGAATGGCCATGGTTTGACAAACGCAACAACACATCAAATCTTAATAGCAGGATATTATTGGCCTCACATTTTTAAATATACCCATGCACACGTGCGATCTTGCCATTTTTGTCAAGTGGCTGCAAATAGAGAAAGGAATGCCGCCATGCCATTACAACCTGTAGTAGAGATGAGACCATTCGTGCAATGGGGATTAGAATTCATTGGGGTTATTAACCCAAATTCTTTAGGGTCTCATAAATTCATACTCACAGCTATAGATTACTGCACTAAGTGGACAGAAGCAATACCTACAAAACATTCCACTACAGATGTGGTAATAAATTTCCTCGAAGATCACATCGTGACAAGATTTGGAATGCCCGATTCTATTGTAAGTGACAATGGTAAGGCTTTTGTTTCCACTCAATTTACAAATTGGGATTATGATAATAAGGTAAATTTAAAATTTTTATCTAACTATTACCCTCAAGGCAATGGTTTGGAAGAATCTTCAAATAAAAAATTGTTAACCATCATTAAGAAGCTATTGGAAAAGAATCCTTGGGATTGGCACAACCAATTAAAATTTTCCCTCTGGGCAGATAGGACTAGAGAGAAAGAATCGATAGGGAATACACCTTATCATCTAGTTTACGGGCAAGATCCAATTTTTCTTGCTAATTTGAAGCTTCAAACCCTTCGTTTCACACATGAATACCTTGGGACTGATAATCACATAGAGGCTATATTAAGTCATATAATGCATCTCGATGAAAAAATAAATGAAGCCATGCTCCACATGAGCAAACATCAAGATGTGGTCAAAATATGGTTTGATAGAAGAGCCAAAATTAAATCCTTTAGGATCTCTGACTTGGTTTTATTATGGGATAAAAAACATGAGGAAAAAGGGGAACACAAAAAGTTCGATTGTCTGTGGTTGGGCCCTTATCAAATTTCCAAAATCCTAGGAGAAAATACTTTCAGACTCAAAACCTTGGATGGGAAAGATTTGATGTTACCGTTTAATGGGCAGGTTCTAAAGCATTATTTTAGCCCTTAAGCCATATGAGATTTGTATCATATTGTACATTAGTTTATAATTCCTGGTTTTTTGTGTGTGTTCAAGTTTTGCTTTCAAGGATTGTTTTTAAGATTGGTTCTAAGTTTTGTGTGTTGGTCCTTTGGACATTTTTGGTTTTTCTTCATAAAAAAAAATAATAATAATAAAACAAGTCGTCAGCTTATGTCCTTATGAATGTTGATTAGGACTAGGAGAATATGAAGTATTGGAATTATATTGCAGAGCTCCACAAATATTGCAAACTCATTAAATAGCATCGTTTGAAATTTGTGATGTGTGAAGTTGTTAGTTTTCTTTGACAAAGTATGACAAAACAAGTGGTAGACTCCATCCGCACTTCAAAAGAGCAATGCATCCATCCACATCGCGCATTACATCCCACTTTGCATGGTTTTTCTATCATCTCAGTTACATTTCAAGTACATTCATTGAAAAAGTGTCAAATCCTCTTAGGGTTACTGTATAACAAATATTAAAAGGATCCTAATGCTGGGGACGGGTGGCCCAAACTATCTTGAACCAAGCATGATCAACACATATTAAATAAGATCTTGAGCAAAATGGTCAAAACCTCACTTGGAAGAATAGGTAAGGCAAAAAGAATACTTCATGTCTATCCCATCATGCAACATAATTTTTTTAACAGTGGTTTTTACCACTCCCCTGAAGTTTAAAGCTCAAAATCAGAGTAGTAAGGATAGGGTTTAATTCTCATCTCGCTTAGGTTGAGAATCTGACTCCCCAAAGCTCCTATTTTTCTTTCATCATCAATATTGCATTGGAAGGATCGTACTATTTGTCCCTGGCAAGGATGGGTAGTCATCCCCAAGGTCCAAGAAAATCAAAAGTAAAGCCCAATCATGAATTATGGGGTTAATCTCCATCGGGGCTATAGATGCCTGTCTGACAATGGAGTATGCTCACGCGTGGCAACATGTCTTGCCTAAAAGCAAGACCGCTGACTGCTCAAAAGGATAGACTAGCCTAACGGTTTCATCCATAACAGGTTAAATCATTTTGTTCAAGATAAGGTAATAAACTCCAGATCATAGTAGTAAGGATAGGGTTAAATTCTCATCTCGCATAGGTTGAGAATCCGACTCCCCAAAGCTCCTGTATTTCTTTTACACATGGGTTCAAGATGGTAGTGGCGCATGACCAGCTTCGGGATCTAATAATTTAGTACACATGTATTTGATCCTGAGAGGGTTTGACAGTTTTTATATGTTTGTTCATGGACTAGACAGTTGTCATATTTTTCATGCATTAAAATCTGAACAAATCATTCATAGCCCCGCATATGCACTCAGGTAAAACTAACAGTGGAAAGCTAAATGAGTTTCAAACGATAAGGAATGAATCACGACACACACACATTGAGCTGATGCTGAGTAATTCTAATCCTTCATGTATTTCTTGTCTAGTTTCATTCTTTGGATATGTGATGATGCTAGTGTTAAAATTTTGAAGTTTTTCAAGTTTGGTTCTTACCGAAATGCTCAGGAGCATTTCCCAGAAGAGTCACCATTTGTTGTGGTTGTTCCACAACGTACCCCAAAATTGGGGACCCACCCTTCTTGTTTTGATATTCAGCTATGTTCGTCTTATTTGCATTCTACCACATCATTTTTATTGTTTCTTCTCACACAAAATCTTGCATGGTGGGTTGAAATACTTACTCCTCTATGTTTCCCTACGAGTTTCTATGCCAGAACGAGTAAGTTCAAAGTTGTCGCAAAATCATGACATGTCACGAAATCGTGACATGTCACGAAATTGTGACCCCAAATGCAATAGAAGGTACGAAAGCAAAACGTGTCACAAAATCATGACCCAAAGCACAACATAAGGTATGGAGGCAAAACGCATCGTGAAATCGCAACCCAGATGCAATAGAAGGCACGAAAGCAAAACAGGTCACAAAATCGTGACATGTCGCGAAATCGTGACATGTCACGGAATCGTGACCCAAGAGGCAATAGAAGGCACAGAGGCAAAATGTGTCATGAAATCGTGACATATCACAGAATCGTGACATGTTGCAAAATCACGACATGTCATGGAATTGCGACATGTCACGAAATCGTGACCCAGATGCAATAGAAGGCACGAAAGCAAAATAGGTCGCAAAATCATGACCCAAATGCAATAGAAGGCATGGAAGCAAAATAGGTTGCAAAATCATGACATGTCACGAAATCGCGACATGTCATGGAATCGCGACCCAAGAGGCAATAGAAGGCACGGAGGCAAAACGTGTCACGAAATCGCGACTCAAAATGCCATGGAGGGTATGGAAGTAAAATCATCGTGAAATTGCAACACATCATGAAATCATGACTCAAAATGCCATGGAGGGTATGAAAGAAAAATCATCGTGAAATCACGATAGGTCACAAAATCGCGACCCAAAATGCAATGCAAGATAAACAAGCAAAGCATGTCACAAAATCGCAACCCGAAAGCAAAGCATGTCACGAAATCGTGACATGTCGTGAAATTGCGACATGTCACAAAATCATGACTCAAAATGCCATGGAGGGTATGGAAGTAAAATCATCATGAAATCATGACCCAAGAGGCAATAGAGGGCACGAAAGCAAAACAGGTCACGAAATCGTGACATGTTGCAAAATCGCGATAGGTTTCAAAAGAACAAGAGCCGAGAAGGAGAAAATCAAGCTGACATGTAACAAACATTAAGATTTGAATTGATAATAGGAAAATTCTAACTTTTGCCTTTATATTTTGTAGGAAGATAGAAAGATGTCACGAAATCGCAACATGTCGCATTTTCGTGACTTGTCGCGTTTTCGCGACTAATGGAGACAGAAGAACGGAGCAAGGGGAAAGTGTCACGATTTTGTGACACGTTGCGTTTTCGTGACCAAGTGCATCCAAAGAAGATGAAAGGGCCAACATGTCATGATATCGCGACATGTTGTATTTTCACGGCTACCAGCAAGAGAAAAGACAAGAGAAGGAATGTTGTCGCGATATCGCGACTTGTCATGAAATCACGGTCAAAGCAACAAAAGAAACAGTCAGCACAAAGTTGTAGCGATATCGCGACTTGTCATGAAATCGCGGTCAAAGCAACAAGAGGAACAGTCAATGCAAAGTTGTAGCGATATCGTGACACTTTCCAGTGCTTATGCTATGGGTCCCAGGAAAGTCCATTTTATGTTTTTAATACTGCAGGAAGGCAGATTTCGGTGGATTGTCCCTCTTCTCTAGTACCTGCTTTATGGGCTTTATATTTTAATACTACAGAGAGACATATTTCAACGGATGGTCCCTCTTCTCTGGTACCTATTTTATGGATGGTATATTTTAAATATTACAAAGAGACGGAAAGTGGAGAGATATTTTAAAACGCTGCATAGAGGCAAGCTCAATAAATATCGAGAGAGATCTCAAACAAAGGGGGCAGAAACTGCTGGAGCAGAGTTGCAGTGACAAAGGTGAGAGGCCATTCTGGACTTGATTCTTTGGGGTTTTTCTCCCACTTGTTCTATTTTTTGGGAAAGATTAGAAATTTTTGTTAGAGTAAATGACAAATCTTTAATACAGAATTGTTTTTAGAAATTTGTATCTTGTGGGCAAGAAAGAAGGAGATTCATCTTTGCATGCTATGGATTTAATGTCTATTTCTTTTCTTTTTTATATTTCGAGTTTGTAGATGAAGTTAAATGCAAGTTCACTTGGTTGCTTCATATAAATACCCGAATCTGAAATTTATCTTAAACCCTAGGAGCAAGCACTTAGTCTATGGGGATTGTGCTGGTTTTGGTAGGTCTAGTAGGTTAGGTTGCATGCATGGAAACCTCGCATCTTCAGTTTTGTCAAAACAGGATAGCATTATACTGAATGCACTTTATTTTTAATTTCTTGCATTTGTTTTCGATTACTTTTTGCATTTTATTGATTCCAGAAATTCTGCATTTTTATTTTCATAGACATTAAAATAAAAATAAAAATAAAAAAATAAAAAACTTCAAAGCCAAAAAACAATTTTATCATTGCAGGCTGAAATTTCATTTCCTCTGTTTCATGTTTCATTCACAAGCCTATGATGACATTCCCTTCATGAAAATCTCGATTTCATCAAAGGAGTTATGTTTTACGGCCTTTTCACAAAGTTCCATTTGAAGCTACATCGTGGTCACATGAGGGCCAACTCACATTGGCTTTATTTTGGTTCAGTGAACAATCACTAAAGCTTCATGGTAAAATAAACCAACATTGCCCCTTGTTTATAGTTACTTGCAAGCACTAAGGTGTTCCAAGCATTTACATTGAGTATATTTATTTAAGATTATTAATACATATACACGAAATGCTAATATAGCGGAGACCTTGGAGAAGTTGTGAGTTTAAATTCTTTGCAAGAGGGGATTTGGGAACCCAAATCCTAACGGAGAGTGTACTTTCACAACTGGGTGAAAATACCACACAACAGAACTCAATTGCACACACAAGGATGTGAAATAACTTGGTCAAAGACAAGTACAATTCATACCTTGTCCAAAAGTCTTGTAAGATAAAAATACAGTATTGGCTAGTTAGTTAAAACATCTGAGTCTCAAAAAACCTTAAATACATCCTAAACCAATTGTCCAATATTTCATCCTCGAATTGCCATCAAAAAATACAAAAATAGCATGTATACATAAAAATTCATTTACCACAACAATCGTCTAGGACAAAAAGCCATAAGTTCTAAACAGTCTATGGTGCCATCGCCAAAAATCACAAATTTAATTCATCCATCCATTTGCATAGCATAAAAATGAGAAAAAATTGCATTTCATCATAACATATGCATCCATCACCATAAATTAACATGCATACATACACATTCAACAATCATTGTGCATGACATCAAATGTCGACACGTGTATAAACAAAATAAAGTCATCTATATATATATCATCAAAAATGTCTGCAGGGTACAATAACCGGTCCTTTGACCCCACAAAAAGAAAAAACTCACAAAAAAACCCCAAGCCTAGGGCGTCGGCCACCATGATCATGCAAGATCGGTGCGATGGGAACTACCCCCCATGGTGTGGGTCCTATGGGACCTCTCATGGTAGTTGCTGCTCTCCCCTACATCACGACCGCTAGCACCCCCCTCATTCAATTGCCTACGATGAGACAATGCTGACTGCTCAATATTGCTGCCCCTTGTCTGGCATGAAGACCCACCTCTATAGGGCTCAGGTATTCGCCCCCCAAGGTGGATTATCTCTCCCTCCAAATACATTCGATGCTAAAACCACTCTGCCTCCCACTGATGATACAAAGCTACTACATCGTCACGCTGCACCAATGCATTCTCCCTCTCTGCCAGCTACATCCACAGAAGATCCATCTCCTATGCAACATCTATGTCCCCATCCCATTAGTGGTATGTAGCAAATGCATTATCCCACTCAGCCAATTGAGTCTGTAGGAGATCCCTATCCCACAGAGCCTCCCCCAGCTCCTCATTTCACCTTCATAGAAGATCGTCCAATCGTGCTATCTCAGCGTGATACCTAGCCTCCACACCCTCTAGGATTACCTAGTGCATAGGCAAATTCGAGACTACGGGTTGCTCAGGCTCCCACTGCTCTGAGATGTCCTACATCTTCGACTGATCCAAAACCCCAAAATCCTCACCCACATCATCCACCTCCACCATATTTGCATCCTCCAACAGAGCTCCCCAATCACCTCCTAGTGCCTCTCCACCCTCCCCGCCTATTACTGCTACCTCTGTGCCTCCCAGTGGTCCATCTCCCCATCATCACTGTAGTGTCCACCACAGGTCGTACTCTGTGGTAGTCCCGACGTCATCCACATTTAGGATGTCAATCACTGTATCTAAATCCTCACATAGCGATGCAATGACTAGCCAAACTAGAGTCCTCTCGTCCCCATGACACCGATATACCAAGGGCTCACTAGGCAACCCTTGGTGCACTCCAAAATTTTGGGTCACCTGGTAATAAGGAAAGAACTCCTGCTTGGTTCTATGTCACCCAATCAGCCACCACACCCTATGAACCCACCGGAGCCACTCTCTAGCCTCAAGCTAGGCTGGAAAATCTTGATAGGGGTGCCAGAACACCTCCCTTGGAGTAAGCCATGTGAAGGCATCAACATAGTGCCCTACGACACCTGCCCACCACTGACTCTGCCCCTGCTCCTCTGATTGCCACCATATAGCCGCATAACCTATATCCCTATCCACCATCTCTACCCAAGTAGTCCATGGCAACCCCATCAACCTCTCCACCACTATGTGCTGCCAATCCTAGCTCTATAATAGATAGCTACATCCAATCCCCTTCTACCTCCAGTAGCGAACCTCATACAGCTCATCATAGAGCTATGCCAGTAGTGTCTGCCCCCACCTCATAATCAAGGGCTCATGCATTGGACAGTCCACCAATTGAAAGACCACATCCAATAGGTTCCATGGGAACCTCACACTCGAAGAGTCGGGTAGCAGCATGTTGGAAATGAGGCCCATCAGTACTGCATGCCTCACTCCAAACATGCACCTCTCTAACCACCATCATACCAGGATGCCACCAATCTGGCAGTCGTCCTCTGCCCTCTCCACTGGGCTATATACACCTACCTCCTCCCCATGACCAAAGTAGCATGTCAGCATTGTTGTCTGCTAATCCTATGACATCGTCCTGATCGACAGTTCATCTATCAGAATCTACAAAATTCGATAAACGTCCTCCAAGGTCATTGTCATATCCCTTGTTGGGAGATGGAAGGTGTCGGTCCAGAGATCCCACAAGTTGATCAGGGCCATTAGATAGGCCTGATCCCCGACCACAGGCTCCATTCGAGTCACCTGCTTGAGCCTAAGGGCATCAAGCCACTCCCAGTCAGCCAAAGTCAGCACCTCTCGTGCTTCTGAGAAAACCGTAGGCACACGATACTAGCTCTTCACAATCTGCAAAAGAAAACAAGTCAAAAACATTAAAAAAACATGATAAACTGTACAACAAACATGAATATACAACAATGCATAAAGCAACATACAGCTAAAAACAGACAAATAATGAGCGACAAAATTCACAAAAATTAAAAAAATAAACAATTTTTCAGTCCCTAGGGTTTTTCACTCTAAGTCTAAACTGATAAATTAAAAACAAAAAAATTCAAAAACACCGTTTGTCAATCCTAGGGTATTTAACTCTACGGTCAACTGATAAATTAAAAAAAAAAAATACAAGAAAACAAAAAAATCAAATTTGTCAGTCCTAGGGTTTTAACTTTACAGTCAACTGATAAATTAAAAAAAAAAAAACAAAAATACAAAAAAAAAAAATTCAAAACCAAATTTTCAGTACTAGGGTTTTTAACTCTACATCTAATCTGATAAATTGAAAACAAAAAAATTCAAAAACACCGTTTTTCAATCCTAGGATTTTTAACTCTACGGTCAACTGATAAATTAAAACAAACAAAAATACAAAAAAAAAAATCAAAACCAATTTTTCAGTCCTAGGGTTTTTACCTCTACATCTACATTGATAAATTAAAAAAAAAAAATCACAAATAATTTTTCAGTTCCTAAGGTTTTAAAATCTAAACGGTCAACTGATAAATTAAAAACAAAAATACAAGAAAATTCAAAAGCAATTTTTCAGTCCCGTGGGTTTTTAACTCAAAAAGTTAACTGATCAATTCAAAAAAAAAAAACAACCACAAACAAATAGGGTTACACTAAAGTTTTAAGCTAAGTTTTGGTCTTTGTTAAACTCGGGATAGGCCACGTTTTTAAGCAAAGTTTTAAACAAAGTCTTTTTAAGTTAAGTTTTGATTTTTGTTAGACTAGGGTTTCTTTTATTTTATCACAAATTCCAAATAAACATGGTTTCCACTAGGGTTTCAACCTAAGTTTTAATGAAGCCATACAAAACACACAAAAAAAAAATCACACATAATCACACACATACAAAACAAAACAACTTCTTTTTAAGGTTTCATTTTTAATTTGAAAAACAACCTACAAAACAAACAAATAAATTACAGTTTTAAAACTACAACACAAACAATAAAGAGGAGGTGCACTCATCAGTCACCCGATGCATGAACTCATGGTGTTCGAAATTCAATAGCACTTCGCTTCGCAGAATCGACATCCTCCTCCTCCTCAAAGCTCCAAATCGCCAAGAAAAAAGAATGCAAATGAGCCCAAACCCTAGTTTTGGCCCTTAAATAGGCTTTTAAAGCCTATAATCGTTCCACCTTGGGATTAGAGCTCTAGTTAGCACTCGTCCCACCCTAGTATGAATACAAAACTGGTATTCGTCCCACCCAAGTACAATTACAGAGCAAAAATTTTAAAAACAACAAAAAAATGCACCAAAATGCACAAAAACAAGCCATAAAACTGTCCAATGAGAGTGCTTTTGCACCTGACATTTCGGGCATGCAAAACCGACATCAGGGTCACAAATCCTCACCATCATACTCCCTAAGAATGCTACCATAGCCGGACCGCTCCATGGGAGGACGGATTACCGAGAATTTCACCCCCAAACAGCGTCCCAAAAAGGGTCCAAACCCACCCAAAAATAGCAATAAAATTGCTGAACAAAGGCACCTTTGCGCCCGCCATTCACTGGCATACAAAACTGATGCTGGGGTCACAAATTGTCCCTATCTTATTCCCTAAGAAGACTACCATAGTTGGACCACTCCACGGGAAGATGAATATTTGACAATTTTAGCTCCAAAAAGTGTCACAAAAAGGTTAACACCCACAAAAAACAAGTCTAAATATCAAAAAACTACACACACATTCAATGATAAACATCTAAAGGCACCCTTACACAAGTCATCTTGGGTCAAGTGATTCGTTGCTTTTCTCATGTAGGTCATGCCATCATCGATTCATCGCTTGAGGGGGTAGTCACACTTAGTCACCAATTAACAAATACACACCTAATTAAGGAAATGGCACGCATTCAAAGAATCATTGACAAAGACAATCATGCTCCTTCTTGGGGAAAAAAACAAGCAAAAATCACAAGCTGATCAAACACTTGGCATTCGTGAATCATGAACTCAAGGTTCCCACAAAAAAAAGGTTGCGCCCTTTGCCTATTCATGACTTATCAATGTCCAAGATCAAGTAACACCTCATCGAAAAAACACTTGAATTGAGTTCCTTCGCTCGTCAGAAGCAAGGATTCAAGAATGCATGCCCTTTCCATACTTGGGGCATAAAAATTTGGTTAGGTTATCTATTTTTTCTCAACGCTATGACACACACAGCGCATCCCAAAAATGGGCATCTGTAGACACCAAAATAGCACTAATCCGATTATGTGACTACAAACACTGATTGCACTGACACACACAGCCCCCAGAGGTTAAATAGTGGTCCTAACTACTCACACAATAATTTTGTAAGGTCAGAGGTCAATTTGGCACCTTTAGGCACTCTGCTCCATACTTGTTCCACCCAGGGACGATTACAAACTGGTACTCGTTCCACCCAGGGACGATTAGCATTATTTGCTCCAAGGTGGGGCGAATAGCAGGTTTGACGGGAAAAAAGTCAAATATTGACAAATGGCAGTTCAGATCTACCACTTAACTCTTTCTTCATTGCATGGGAGTGTGAGTGAGCATTTTCAAGTGTTAGAGGCAGTTACAAGGGCAGTCATGGAGCCCCTAATTAGGGAGGAATCTTCTCCCCCCTAGGAAGGCATGATTGCCAAGTGGCGCCTCTGCATGCTCAATCACAATATACCTCCAGGTCTATAAATTGCTGAGTTTTCTCACCACAAAATATAGAGATAAGGAGCATTTTGAGCAACGAAGTGTTGCTGTTTTACTTCCACACACACCTTTCAATTTGAGCCTTTCACATCCTTGATCTCTTTTGGAAGAGAGGTCATAGGGTGGGTATTGGAAGTGCAAATCCGAAATCAAAACCCAAAATTTCATCACAAAATCCTACCAAATTTTTTGAAAATACCCCACAAGAGATTTTGGACCCATCCCAAGTGGATTGGTGCCAAAATCAAGCCCCAAATGACGGACGTCCTACCCCCGGGTGCCCCCCGCACTACTAGAGTCCTAATCGCCCCGTCCTATAGCGATTAGAAATCTGTGGAATATTTCCTTTATATTATTTTTGCATTTGATTCTATGCTACTTAGATAGGTTTTCATTTAAATTTTACATCGTTTTGAGCATTTTTTATCATGTTTCTATCATTTCCCGCCTTTACTAACATGCAGGTAGCATCATCAAATTCTCGGTGATAGAGGCCAAATTGGGAAAATATGACCTTCTAGGTCTTCCTAAAATACCCCCAATTAGCTAACCCCCAACTTTACAGGTGATTTGGAGCTTCCTAGATGTGACATTTGGGACAGTGCTTTTTTACGCTTTGTTGTAGGTCTATTCATCCCACCCCGGAGCGAATGCGAATATGTGGTGAATTTTCTGTCTATTCTTTTTGTAGTGCCTTCTTGGTGATGTTTTTATGCCCCTATAAAGTTTTCAGTTCATTTGGATCTATTTTAGTTATCGTTTTATTTATATTTTGCATGCACTAATTGAAGGCATGGGGATTGCATGTTTCGTTTTATCTACAGGTGCTACTGATTGTTTCTTGTTTCATTGAATGTAGGGTCTTAACATAAAAGTAGAAGCAATAAGTCAAGACTCATGAACACAAGCGACGATGATGTTTGGTCTACCCACTTTACATGTGGGCACGCGAAAGAAGGAATGGCATCCATTGACGTGACAAGAACACATTTTAACGCTCCTAGCCCCTAAAAAGGGAGGAGAGGAATTGTAACCAAGTTCTGAAGCATATTAATAAAAAGGGTTGTATTTCATATTGGATTTCTATTTGTTTTTGATTCGCTTGTGCTTCTCTCCTTTCATGCATTTTCAATTCATAGGATTTAGCATTATCTTTTGTTTCGTTTGCATCGCATCTTGTCTTTTCCTTTTTGTTTCCGTATCCTCATGCTTTCAGTTTATTTCAACCAAAAATTGATAAAGTGAGTCAAAGGACCCACCTCTCTAGAACTGCTTCCTCATCTACTTATAATTTACTATCTCTAGATGTTAATGTAATCTCATATGAATGCATAATGGTCATGAGATGTTTACATATGCAAGTGAAAATGAAAATTGAAAATCAAATATTCATCACCTATTTATAATATTTAACTGTGAAAATGATTTTCTATATATTTTTTTATCATTTTGTAGATATGTTATATGGGTAGTGCTTCTAATGATTTTTCTTGCTTTAGAATTAGCTGTGCACTTTTTATATTTACTCATTATGTACCAATGTTACGTATTTCAATGGTTGGGTATATTTGTAGGTAAATTTCTTTGAAGCCCCATAGAGCAACAAAAAATTATTTTTAGTTGGCCAAAATTATTAGGGGTGCATATAGGTAAGTATCATAGATGTTTTCATTTGCTTTAACATTATTTGAATATATTTTCGTATTTTCTATTGTTATTTAAATTATATATATTTTGAATACACAAGAGATTGAAACAAACTAAATTTTGTTTTTTTACCATATCATAGAACTTTTATTTTGTTTTTTTTTGGTATCACATATTTATTTATTTTCCTAAGAAATCACAATTGGTTATCCCTTATGGTGTTTCACATGGTACTTAGGAAGGAGCAATATGAATTTGTAAGAAGAGTACTAACAACTAACTTTAGGTGGTAGAGAGTCTCATCCTCCTAATATGGGATAGGAATAGACCAACTTTGTTAATCCTTGGATAGGATGATGGTAAGACATGTTGGCTAATGTTTTTGTTTCCTTTCTCTCATCTAATTTGTCATATTTCTACTATCTTTCTTTGTCATTCAGGCTTTCTAACTTTTCCAAATATTTAAAATAAGGATAGAGGTATGATTTAAGGACATGCTTACACATATCCTTCAAAGCACTCATTCTAATATCAATGGTGTCCTCATTACCAATTTAAGTGGCAATCATGGTCATTGGCCAAATTTTAGGATTTTTGATGTATGATCATAAGTTTAATTGTTTAATACCTAGGGTTAAGATGGTAAATTGTTTTGACTGAGGATTTCAAATTTAAAGCTCTAATAAGAGTGTAATCCAATAGTTGATCTCAAAAGAAAAATATCTCTTCCATCTACTATAAATATTCATTTCATTAACTCATTTATTCACCCATCATTTATTTAGTAATCATCTTATTAACAAAGCATTTATCTACTTTTAACAAACTTATCTATATCATTGTATTGCTTCTACTACTCTCAAAACACATGATCTTCTTCTTGCTTGGAATTTTTCTCATCTTCTTGTAGGTGCTATGAAAACCATCGAACATTAGTTTATTTCATTTCAAAAAAAGTGAGGATACTCTACTTGAGGCTTTGTAGTTAAAGATTAAAAATGTTTCTTGAGGACCCATTTACAAGGCATCTTGATTCCATTTAAATATTAAGGTATATAGTGTATTAATTATTAAAATTGTGTGGAATAAATTATTTTTCCCACAAACACACTTAATTGTCAACTGTTATGCTTTATTTTTGTTATAGTAAAATTGTTGTATATACTTGTTAAAAATAAATTAATTTTTATAAATTATATGATATTAATTTTTTAGTAATATTTTGATCTCCTTACATTGCTTTTCATAAGATAATCATCTTTTTCAGAGTGAGAGAGCTTTTGTTGTGCTTACAATTGCTGTAGTATTTGGAAGAGAGACTATTGTCAAACCAATCATAGCATTGTTGTGCAAAATTGCCATATCTCATTACCTCGGCTTTGAGAAGGGGATGAATGGGATCAAGCAGACCCTTCCAGTTCTTGCCACCTTGGATTTCTTGCCACATCTCACCAACACCACTTTCAAGCTGGTGCACTTGGCTTGATCTCATTATTTTTCTCTCTCCCTCTCGGCTTGCTGATACATGATCTTCACAATCCTCCTTTCCTTCGCTAATGGCTATTAGAGGTATGGCCATATTTATGCTAACGCTGATGCTGGCACTTGCAATTTGATGAATATGAAGGATTTTTTTTCCTCTAAAATGAATATGAATAGTGTTAGAAATAATAATTCATATTTCACGTCTCCGTTGGATTGCACTCTAAAAATGGGTGAAGCCAGACTACGCTCACACAGTTGGGGATGTCGACAAAAAGTTTGACATGACATCGCACCTACCCTTTTGACAGATGTGACATCTGATAGATCAGATCGTCATAGAAGTTAATGCCAGTTCGACGATTTAATGTCAGTTCGACGATTGGTCAGAAACCCTAGTTGAGGGTGTGTTAGAACCTGTCAGAGGACAAACCCTAACTTCCTCACCCTACGGCTATATAAAGTAGTTCAGGTCTTCAGACAAGTAGGAGGAAGAAGTGGAAGACTGCAGGAGAAGAAGAGTGGAGAAAGTGCAGAGAACAGAGTAGAGAAAGAAAGGAGAGTGTTTCAGTGAGCAGTGTGGCTCATCTAATTAATTTCTAAGTAGTCGACTCGACATTTTTCCTTTTAGTTTATCCTACAACTTAGTCTGTAGATGTTTTTATTTCCTCAGTTGAGGACTTTTGTAACCCTCGTTTCCTATAAAAAAAGTTTGTTGTTGTTGTTTTAGGCATCTTTAGGGTTTGCAATTATTTTTATGTGCTAAAGTTTGTTGTTCTCTATACAAATTGCCTTAGAGTGATTTTGTTTAGGTTCTAATAGTTAGAGCTTATATCTGAGACTTTGCTCTTAGTTTCGATGTTTCTCTCCTCCCAGCTAAGCAAGCATTTGCCACATCCATGCAAGCCTTTCGGACAAAAAATATTGCAAGGCCAAAGTTGGCTAAGTTCGGAAGAGTCTTCCCAACTTCACTATCGCAACCCGACTACACCCGAGATTCGATGGCATCCCGAGTGTGCAAGCACAACCCGGTTACGTAATACATTTGAGCTCACTCCAAGTGCACAAGTGAAGCTTGAATTCGGGCACCGTCCACACTTTGTCATGCACTTTCCAAAGTTTGTACTTTGCCCCCAAAATCAGACTTCGGCAAATTCTTTATCGATGCTCACACTTCGTTCATTGTTCATTGTGCATCGTTCGAACTTCAACAAACCTCCCCTATTGCGCTCTGTGCCCTATGCACTTCGTTCTTCACCCCTGATGCTAGACTTTAGCTTATTATCTCTACTTTGCCTTGTGCTGTACGAAGTTCACACTTTGCTTCCGTGATCAAACTTCAACGAAAATAAAAAGTTAAAACTTCTTCAAATTGGTATCAGAGCTACTGATCCCTTGATGCGGAGACCGAAGTAGAATGGCTTCCAGCAACAAAAACTTGCAATTGTAGATCCCATGCTTCAATGGAAAAAATTACAATTACTGGAGCATCTAGATGAAGATCCTATTCAGATCTCAAGAGTTGTGGGAGTTAGTCAAGAACGACTACTAAGAACTAGCATATATAGGAGCACTGGCTGCCCTCTCTCAAGCAGACAAGGATCTGTTGAAATAGAACATGAAGAAGGACCAGAAGGCACTCTTATACATCATGCAAGTGGTCGAGGAGTCCATCTTCCCATGGATCACATTAGCCAACAAGGCAAAGCAAGCCTAGGAGATTCTGACCAGCTCGTACCAGGGCACCAATAAAGTAAAGTTGGTGAAACTGCAGATGCTCAGGAATTAGTTTGAAAATCTACAGATGAGTGAGTCCAAGTCATGAGTGATTTCTTCACCCAGACGATGAACATTATCAACCAGATGCGATTGAACGGATAAAATGTGTAGAGCCAGAGAATCATGGAGAAGATTCTCAAAAGTTTTCCCACCAAGTTTGACTTGGTTGTGATAGCAATCGAAGAGTCGAGGGATCTAACAACCCTCTTGACAAATGAACTCATGGGTTCATTGTAGACACATGAAGGCTGAGCCGTTCATCTCAGACCTCTCTAGAGCAAGCATTCAAGGCTTAGGTCTCATTTTGAGATAGCGACAAACAAGATTCCCACCATGGCACCTCTAGTTCTCATGGAGGAAGAGGCAAAGGTAGGCATGGGAAAGGCAACAAGCAAGGAGGAAGATAAAACCCAAGCGAAGGGGAGACCAACTGTAATTTCCATCAGCAAGGTGGAAGAGGCAGTTCGAGAAATTAGCAAACTGGATCTGGTCAGAAGGACATGTCAAAGGTCCAGTGCTATTTTTGTAAGAATTTTGACCATTACATCTCATAGTGGAGAAAACAGATGGCCACGGAGAACCAATAGCAAGCCCATTACATGGCTGAAACCAAAAATGTGGTAGGAGGAAATGTGTTGCTAACTTACAACATTGAGGAGTGCCAAAAGAATGTCTGGTATTTAGACAATGGGTGCAGCAACCACATGATGGTGAACAAAGAGATGTTCTCCCAATTGGATGAAACAGTCTAGTATGAGGTGAATATGGGGAACAACAACAAGGTTCCCATAATGGGGAAAGGAAAAATCCTCATTCGCACTAGGCATGGTTAATGGAAACACATCTGTGATGTCTACTATGTGCCTAGGTTGAAGCATAACCTATTGAGCATTAGACAGCTCATGCAGAAGGGACATACGGTCTAGTTAAAATATGAAGCTTACACCATCAGAGAAAAGTTGCATGGGTAGATTGCTATAGTGTCCATGACGAAGAACAATTTTTTTTTGCTATAGATTCAGAATGAATCATTGATGTCTCTGAGTGCAGTTGTAAAAGATGCTACCTGGTTGTGGCATCTTAGATTTTGTCACCTGAGCTTTAGTGGCCTTAATAAACTGCACAAGATGCAAATGGTGAAGGGCTTACCCCTGATATAGAAGCAAAATCAAGTTTGTGAGGGCTGCTTAGTTAGAAAACAACACAGGGATTCATTCCCTTCTGATCAGTCTTGGAGAGCATCACAGCCACTGGAACTAGTGCACTCAAACATTTGTGGTTCGATGTAGACTAGCATGTTTTCCAGCAACAAATACTTCTTAACATTCATAGATGACTTTAGCCGAAATACTTGGATCTATGCCATCAAGTTGAAGTCAGAAGCATTTGCCAGATTTAAGGAGTTCAAGGATCTGGTGGAGAAACAGAGCAGATATCAGATCAAGACTCTCAGAATAGATGGCGGAGGTGAATACATCTCCAAAAAATTCCATAACTACTACAAGCAACATCAAAGGCAGTTCACTACCAGATACACGCCACAACATAATGGTGTAGTTGAGAGGAAGAACCAGACCATCATGGAGATGGCATGAAGCATGATGAAGGTGAAGGGATTGTCACATGAATTTTGGGCAGAGGCTATAACATGTGTAGTCTACCTGTTGAACAGATGTCCCACCAAAAGTGTGAAGGACAAAATCCCTCAGGAGGCCTAGAGCAGTGTGAAGCCAAGTGTGGCTCACTTACGTGTGTTCGGGTGCATTGCATATGCACATGTTCTAGAAGAGAAGCGGTAGAAGTTGGATGATAGAGCTAAGAAGTGCATTTTCATAGGGTACAGTGAGCAGGCAAAGGCATATAGGTTGTACAACCCTGTGACGAAGAAGCTCATCATCAGCCGTGATGTGAAGTTTCTTGAAGATGAAGCCTAGAATTGGAAGTTAGAGATTGGCTAGTCAGAGCCAGTAGTAGTATAGTCTGTTGAATTGGAAGAAGGAAGTGTGTAGCTACCTACAACTTCCAGTAATAATAGTGGTGCCAGCAGTAGCACAACCACTCCATCTTGGTCGCCTCCATGTGCAAGTAGAATCCAGAACCTGGCAATGCCAGCGAAGACAAGGAGCTTGCAAGAAATCTACGAGGTAACCCAAACCCACATATATGAAGAGTACTCTGACTTTGCATTCTTTATTGAAGTTGATCCAGTAGATTTCAAAGATGCAAGTCATAATCAAAAGTGGGTGCATGCGATGGATGAGGAGATAGCAGCCATTGAAAAGAATGAGACATGGAAACTGGTTGATCTTCCAATAGGAAAGAAGACCATTGGGGTCAAGTGGGAGTATAAGACAAAGTTCAATGCCCAAGGAGACATTGAAAAGCATAAGGCCAGACTAGTGGCAAATGGTTACAAGCAAAATTCAGGCATCTATTACCATGAGGTATATGCGCCTATAGCCCAACTTGACATAGTCAGGATGATCTTGGTATTAGCAGCCCAACAAGGTTGGAAGATGTACCAGATGGATGTCAAGTCAGCCTTCCTCAATGGAGTGTTGGAGGAAGAGGTCTACATAGACCAGCCACCAGGTTACAAAATTGAAGGCTAGGAGGGCAAAGTCCTAAAGCTGAAGAAGACCCTATATGATTTGAAGTAGGTGCCCCAAGCTTGGTACAACTGGATTGACAACTATTTTTAGGAAAATGGGTTTGTAAAATGCCCATATGAGCACACCCTGTACATGAAGACAAATGAAGCAGGTGATCTCATTATCATCTGCCTATATGTGGACGATTTGATTTATACTAGCAATAGTAATGTCCTGTTCGACCAGTTCAGAACAGCCATGAAGAAGGAGTTTGAGATGACGAACTTAGGGCTGATGAGGTATTTTCTCAGAATTAAAGTTGACCAATCAGTAGATGGCATCTTAATTTCTCAGGGAAAGTATGTGAAGGATGTCCTAAAGCGGTTCAATATGGAGGACAACAAACTTGCCATCACACCTATAGCCATAGGTTTGAAGTTGAGAAAACTGGATTCAGGGAGGAATGTAGATCCAACCCTATTCAAGAGGCTAGTTGGAAGTCTGATGTATTTCATTGCAACTTGATCAGATCTGATGTTTGAAGTCAGTATGATCAACCATTTTATGGAGACTCCAAAGGACACGCACTGGCAAGCAGGTAAGAGGATCTTGTGCTATGTCAATGGGATGCAGAACAATGGCCTATTTTACACCAAATAGGACCAATTGGACCTGGTGGACTTCACAGATAGTGACTGGGCTGGCAGTACCGATAATAAAAAGAGCACCTCTGGGTATGCTTTCCATCTTGGATCAGGGGTAGTCTCATGGGCATCCAAGAAATAACCCATCATTGTGTTGTCCATAGCTGAAGCAGAATATGTCATCGCCACGTCAGTCGCATGCCAGGAAGTTTGGCTGTGAAGTGTTTTGAGTGAATTGAACTATCCTTTGGAAGGCATGACAATAATTTTTTGTCATAACAATTCGGCCATCGCTCTATCAAAGGATCTCGTGTTCCATGGCCGGACGAAGCACATTGATATTCATTATCACTTCATCAGAGAGTTGGTGAAGTCCAAAGAAATTCAACTGTAGTTTTAGAGATCCAAGGAGCAATTGGCAGATATCTTCATGAAGCCTTTGAAGGAGGAAGACTTCAGCAGATTGCGAGAGTAGCTTGGAGTCAAAGTGCTCGTGAAATCAAGCTTAAAGGAGGGTGCTAGAAATAATAATCTAGATTTCACGCCTCCATCGGACTGTGCTCCAAAAATGGGCAAAGCTGAAATGCGCTTGAGCAGTTGGGGATACCAAAAAATAGTTTGACATGACATTGCACCTACCTTTCTAATAGATGTGACATCTGATAGATCTGATCACCACAAAAGTTAATACCAGTTCGACAATTGATCAAAAACCCTAGTTGAGGGTGTGTCAGAACCTGTTAGAGGACAAACCCTAACTTCCTCACCCCATGGCATTTTAGTGAGTAGTGTGGCTCATCTGATTAATGTCCGAGAAGTCGACTCAAAATTTTTCCTTTTAGTTTATCCTGTAGCTTAGTCTATAGATGTTGTTATTTCCTCAGTTGAGGACTTATGTAACCCTCGTTTCATATAAATAAATTTTGCTGTTGTTTTAGGCATCTTTAGGGTTTGTAGCTATTTTTATGTGCTAAAGTTTATTGTTCTTTGTACAAATTGCCTCAAAGCGATTTTTTTTGGGTTCTAATAGTTAGAGCTTAGATTCAAGACTTTGCTCTAAGTTTTGGTGTTTCTCTCCTCCCAGCTAAGCAAGAATTTTCCACAGTAATGCAAGCCTTTCAGACAAAAAATATTGCAAGGCCAAAGTTGGCTAAGTCTAGAAGAGTCTTCCCAAATTCACTGCCGCACCCCAACTACGCCCAAGTTCCAAGCACAGCTCGAGTGCACAAGTGCAACCTAATTGCGCAATACATTTGAGTGCACTCTGAGTGTGCAAGCGAAGCTTGAATTCGAGCACTTTCTACACTTTGACGTGCGCTGTCCGAAGTTCGCACTTCGCCCCCGAAGTCAAACTTTGTAAAATTCTCTCTCAACGCTCGCACTTCGCTCGCTGTCCGTTGTGCACCGTCATGAATTCGAAAAACCTCCCTTGTTGCGCTTTGTGCCCTACACACTCGGTTCTTCACCCCCGATGACAAACTTTAGTTTATTCTCCCTACTTCACCCTGTGTCATACGAAGTTCTCACTTCACTTTCATGATTGGACTTCGGCGAAAATAAAAAATTAAAACTTCTTCAAATAGGAATATCAATAGGTTATTGTGTTTTAGTGGCTCTAATAAATGGCTGGCTACTTAAATCGGAGTTATCTTATATTTGAGACCTCTTGCAAATGGTTTGCTTTGGAACACGGATGGGATGATACAACCATACCATTAGAAGGTAAGTATATAAATACTGGGGCAATCTGAATATTTCAATTTTGACGGCCTTCCCATCCCTACTCTAAGTCTTGAGGCTTGAGGGTTGGACAGATTCATGGGCATTAGACTAGATAATTATCAACCCAGTCCAGTCCACCGTACGCATTCTTGTTTTAGGTGTACTCGTCAATTCTTGACTCTTCAAACCTAACAATGGAACAGTAACAATACACCAATAAACTAATTTAGCTATTTGCGTCAACCAACTATATCGTTATCACTGTTTGCTTCTTGAATCCGAATATTTCTCCTATCTCTCCTCCTCTAAAAGAGTCAAGAATATCCTTATCCTATGGAAGTAGCAGAGGCAAAGTGTTGCACGGAACCAACGGTGCCAAATTATGTTGGCATATGCTGATTCCGTTCCCAATCGAATGAATCATATCTTCCTTATATATAATTTTAAGTAATTTTTGTGTTACTTTAATGTCCATATGCTCTAATTAATTATTTGATATATATCAATGTATAATATTACATCATGATTTTTTTAAGGTGTTATAACAATTTAAGAATTTGGTAAGAATTGAATTTGTTTGTAAGGTCTACAAAAATTAATTTGATGCTCAAAAATACATCCAAAGTGTAATTACACCAATGATAATATGTCAAAGTCTACTAGATTACCTAATATGACTATGGAATTCATTGATTGGATCTCACCATCCATGGATCATCTTTACAATCATTGGAAACCATATTTTTAGATCATTATATATAATATGTATCATAATCAAACAAGATAATATAACTCTAGATATGTATGAAATAAAAAAGACATAAATACTAAGCTAATATTGGGATTGGTTGATCTTTAGGAAATAATTTGATTTTTAAATCACCTCCTATGATTCTCATAGGAATTTTTCTCTAGATCGACAATCTTCATGTAAACTTCATGCATGATTATGTTTTCTATTGCAATACTCTTGTTTGAGTCCTATTCTAGTTTCATTATGATGCCCTTCATCTAAAGTAATGATGTCCTTGGTTACTACCTCCTTTGCAACCTCCTTTCCTAAAGACACATCACTACCACTATAGGCCTCTACTAATCTAGATTGGGGTGCACATGCAAGATTAATCTACTAGATTTTTCTATATTCTTCTCCTATCTATATCTCTAATGTGGAACTGAGAGATGAAGTGACCTCTTTAGTTGTAGATCTCTAAGCTATCATGAAATTTGTTTTATCTTGTCTAACTCTACCACCTCATAGTGATGGTTTGATAGTAACACCATCAACTACACAATATCCAACTAATGACAATCCCCATGTCTAGTTTATCATAAATGGTGTAACAACATCCATAGGATTTGACGATATGAGATGTTTTTCAAGGGAGGTACTTGAGGTCAGCATTCCCATTGTGCATGCACCCATATTCTAGCCTAAATATCATTGTGTTATGTGTCGAGTGGTAGATATGGTGGGTGGTACATAGTGAAATTTTTCCTAATATAAATAATGTAGTTCAATCCCTTATGATATTCAATTTTAGATCAAATAAAGGTTACTATTTAGTATTGGTAGTATTCTCCATCACTAGGTGAATCCCTTGTTTAATTTTCTTTGACCCTTCTCCAAAGTTGGATATGGTGGATACAAGAGCATGGTGGGGATCTTGTTCATGATTTTGTGATATACAAAAGAAAATAAGAGGATCCTTCCATATCTCACAAGAAGTATCCAACTAGCATGGAAAATGTAATCCAACAAAATAATTTATTGCATGTCCATCCTACACTTATCAGTCACCCACTCCACTAGCATCAGTCAATTTTTATAGGTAGTAATGATCCATGAAATCTCTCTTATCATGATAGTCCAATATTATATTATACTTATTCTAATGTAATTGTGGTTATTATATGCTCATCTATATTAGGATACCACATAATGGTGTTGGTTGTCATGCTTTATAAGAGCATAAAATTATAATAAAAAACTTGTTTGAGATAGACGTAAGGTTTATCTATCAGACTCCCTAGCCTTATCTATATCAAGAGCATTCTTACCTCTACTATTATGTGTTTTTCAAGCTACCCTTGCATCCATGGTGGATCCATTTATTTCCAAAGGGAATCATCTCCTACCCAATTGTTACTTCTTGCCTTAGTTGCCCTACTCATACATTTATCAATGTTGTGTCATCCCTAACCACATCCTTAGCTTCGGTACCTCCCATGTTTGGTATCTCCCTATTAGTTATTCTTAGAGGAATCTTAGTCTAAAGAAAGTATATTTTTTATAATGACTACTATCATTGGTTTCTAGGCAATTGTGTTGGTTGGGTCCAATATCACCCCCAATTGGATAAGACTACAGTCACCCCTTTTTTGTGTGTAATCATGATTACCACTTTTATCTATAATTGTATAATTCGACAATTGTTTTGCTTTCTATCTTATTTATTAAATTTATCCAATATTGCTAATTTTTAAAATATGGTAATCATGATTCACCTTGTTTTATAGGCCTTTGGGGTACTTTTGTTAGAGTATATTACATTATTTAGGTACGTATCAATGTACCACCTTTGGGACATTACTAGAGTAGGATATTACTTTAGAGTAACGTTATGTAGTTACTTCAACATGTAATAAATGCACAAGTGTTAGAATGTGCAATGATGTAAATGTACATGTAATCCACATGTACATGAGTCATAGGATAGAGTCAAAGGTAGAGTGAGGGCCAAGGAACTTAAATTTCTATATATAGGTCTTATAATGAGTGAAGTAAAGTGGAGAGAAGATAGAGAGTGCATAGTATATATTGGTAGTGTGGTACAATGTAGCTCTACCAAAATAATTTATAGAGTGCTCATGTCCTCCATTATATTGCATTATACAATTTTTGTAAGCTTTCATTAATGGCATAATTCTGAGTTATTGCAAAATTTTCTCTTATCATTTTTCTCCTTATTATAGTACTATTATAATATAGATATACTATATCGTGTATCTTACATCTTGTGGTTATATTTTCTATATTATATACTCATCAAAAGCTAACAGTGGTATCAAAGCACATGGTATATCGATAGGAAATAGGGAGAGCCACAAGTGAGATTGAGAGAAATACAAAAATATTATTTACAAAAATTTTGAGATTACATTTGGCTAGAGTCTTTCCAAAGGGTTATAAAAAACTTGTGAAGACTAGGACTTAGCATTAATACCACTAGATTAACAAATCAACTAGTGAAGATTCATCATATTTTGATTTAGAGTATCTTCCATTTTAGTCCTAATACTTTGTTGCGGGAAAGTAAGATTCAAAGAAAATCAGGAAGCTTCCTACAAAATAGCTAGGAATATTATCTTCTTTGGAATCAATCTAAAACCCAAAGCAACAAATAGAAAAATGAATATTTGGAGGCCTAAAGAAAATTTCCCATTACTAGATATTGCAAACTTGTAGAGTCCAAAAGAAGAAAATGCCATGAGAGCCTTATTGAAAATTTAAGGGTAAATACTCTAGAGAAGAGTCCAAGAGTATATTGGAGGTTGGTTATCTCCATTGAATACTACAAATATAAGATTGAAGAGACTTAAAATAAAAATATAGGAAAAAATTGGAGGTTGGTGATCTCCATTGAAGACTGCAAATAGTAGAGTGAAGAGACTTGAGAGAAGAGTCTTGATGAATATTAGAGATTGGTGATCTTAATTTAATATTGTGAAAGCACAAGGATACATAAACAAAAAGGAAACTCCAAGTGCGATACAAACAGAACTAAACTTAACGCTAAGTCCTATGAATTGAAAGTGCATGAAAGGAGAGAAAGCATGAACGAATTGAAACAAAAAAAAAATCCAATAATGAAGATAGCCCTTTTATTGATGCATTTCAGAACTCAGTTACAATTTTCCTCCTCCCTTTTCAGGGGCCAGGAGCGTTAAATATGTGTTCTTGTTACATCCATGAATGTTATTCCTTCTTTCGCGTGCCCACATGTAAAGTGGGGCAGACCAACATGTCACCACCACTTGTGTATATGAATGTTGACTCCTTGGTGCTCCTCCAATGTCTAGATCCTGCATTCAAGGAAACAAGAAATAGTCAGTAGCACCTATAGATGAAATAAAACATGCAATCCCCAAGCCTGAGATTAGCGCCTGCAAAGAATTAAATAAAACAATGACTAAAATGAATCCAAACCAACTAAAAACTTCACAGAGGCATGAAAACATCACCTATGAGGCACTGCAAAAAGAACATTCAGGAAATTCCTCACATATTTGTATTCGCTCCGGGGCGGGACAAATAAACCTACAACAATTTTTCAGAAAGCACAGTCCCAAATATCTTATCCCGGAGGCTCCAAATCACCTACAAGTTAGGGTTAGCTAATTGGGGGAATTTTGGGAAGACCCATAAGGTTAAATTTTTCCAATTTGGCCTTTATCACTAGGAATGTGATGGTACCATCTGCAAGTTAGTGAAGGCAGGAAATGATAAAAGCATGGTCAAAAATGCTCAAAATGAAATGAAATTCAAACTACAGCCTATTTAGATAACCTAGAATCAGATGCAAAAGAAAAATTGTGGAAATCTACCATAGATTCCTAATCATTTTGGGGTAGGACGATTAGACCTACAATAGTGTGGGGGGCACCCGGGGGCAGGACGCCCGTCGTTTGGGACCCGATTTCGGCACCAATCCTCTTGGGATGGGTCCAAAATCTCTTGTGGGGTTTTGTCATCAAGTTTGGTAGGATTTTGTGGCCAAATATTGGGTTTGGGTTATGGATTTGCACTTCCAATAACCACCCTATGACCTCTCTTCCAAAAGAGATCAAGGATGCGATAGGCACAAATCAAAAGGTGTGTGTGTAGGAGTAAAATGACAACACTTCATTGCTCGAAATGCTCCTTCTCTGTTCTTTTTTGTGGTGAGAAAAATCACCAATTTATAGACCTAGAGGTCTCTTTGGATGAGCATGCAGAGGCATCACTTGGCAATCATGCCTTCTTAGGAGGGAGGAGATTCCTCCCTGATTAGGGGCCTCATGGCTACCTCTGTAACTGCCTCTAATGCTCAAAAATGCTCACTCACACTCTCATGCAAGGAAGGAAGAATTAAGTGGTGGATATGAGCTGCCATTTTTCAAGTTTTGACTTTTTTCCAATCAAACCTCCTATTCGCCCCACCCTAGAGCGAATACTTCTATTCATCCCTGGGTGGGGCGAATACCAGTTTTTAATCGTCCTTGGGTGGAACGAGTATGAAGCAGAGTTCCTGAAGGTGCCAAATTAATTCCTTACCTTCTAAAATTGCTGTGAGAGTGGTTAGGACCACTATTTAACCTTTGGAGGCTGCCCTTGGTGCTGTGTGTGTCAGTGCGATCAGTGTTTGCAGTCACATAATCGGATTGGTGTTGTTTTGGTGTCTACAGATGCCCCTTTTTGGGAAGCGCTGTACGTGGCGCAGTGCTGAGAAAAAATAGATAACCAAAGCACTAATGATTAGGGTTTCTTAGTAACCTAACAAAATTTTGATGCGCCAAGTATGGAAAGGGGCATGCATTCTTGAATCCTTGTTTTTGACAAGCGAAGGAACTCAATCCAAGTGTTAACCTTTTTCGGTGAGGTGTTACTTGCACTTAGACATCGATCAGTCATGAATAGGCAAAGGGTGCAACCTTTTGTATATGGGAACCTTGAGTTCATGATTCACGAATTCCAAGTGTTTTATCAGATTGTGATTATTGCTTGTTTGCTGCCCCAAGCAGGGGTGCGATTGTCTTTATCAATGATTCTTTGAATGCATACCATTTTCATGATTGGGTGTGTATTTGTTGATTGGTGACTAAGTGTGACTACCCCCTCAAGTGACGAATCAATGAAGGAATGACCTACATGAGAAGAGTGACGAGTTGCTTGACCCAAGATGACTTGTGTAAGGGTGCCTTCAGATGTTTTATCATTGAATGTGCATGCGGTTTTTTGACATTTAGACCTATTTTTGGTGGGTTTGAACCCTTTTGGTGATGCCATTTGGGGGTAAAATTCTTGACAATCCATCTTCCCGTGGAGCGGTCTGGCTATGGTAGCCTTCTCAGGGGATAGGATAGTTAGGATTTGTGACCCTGACGTATGTTCTGCATGCTCGAAATTTCAAGTGCAAAAGCACTCTCATCGAGCAATTTTTTTGCTTGTTTTGGTGCATTTTGGTGCAGTTTTTGTTGTTTTTGAAGTTTTTGCCTTGTATTCATTCCTAGGTGGGACGAATAATAGGTTAGTATTCATTCCAAGGTGGTACAAGTGCTAACCAAAGTGATCATCCCTAGGAGGAATGATTATAGGCCTAAAAGCCTATTTAAGGGCCAAAGCTAGGGTTTTGGCTCATTTGCATTCAAATTTTTTGGTGATTTGGAGCTCTAAGGAGGAAGAGGTTGATTTTGCGAAGTGAAGCACTATCGAATTTTTCCTGCTACCATGAGTGCACGAACTGAATCAAGTGGTGGAGCTGAAGCGAGACCAGTAAGTGACCTTCCTCATTATTGCTTGTATTTTGTGGTTATAGTTTTTAATACCGCAATTGATTTGTTGTTTCTTTTGTAGTTTGTGAAGAGCCGATACCGTGTACCTACTATTTTTACTCAAGCATGGGAGGCACTGACTTTGGTTGATTGGGAGTGGCTTGATGCCCTTGGGATCAAGCAGGTGACTCGATTGGAGCCTATGGTCGGGGATCGGGCCTATCTGACGACCCTGATCAACTTGTGGGATCCCTGGACCAACACCTTCCATCTCCCAATAGGGGAGATGATAGTGACCTTAGAGGATGTCTATCGGATCCTTCGGATTTTGATAGACGGACTACCAATCCGAAAAATGCCATGGTATCAGTGAACAATAGTGTTGTCATGCTATTTTGGGCATGGGGAGGAGGTGGGTGTCGATAGCCTAATGGAGAGGGTGGAGTGTGACTGCCAGATTGGAGGGATTCTGGTTCGATGGTGGCTAGAGAAGGGGGTGTTGGGAGTGAGGCACATAGTACTTATGGGCCTTATTTCCAACATGCTGCTACCTAAATCGTTAGGTGTGAAGTTCCCATGGAACCTATTGTATGTGGTATTTTGGTTGGTAGAGTGTCCTACAGATGCACCTATGATCATGAGGTGGGGGTAGACATTGCTGGCACAACTCTATGATGAGTTGTACGAGGTCCGCTATCGAAGGTAGAAGGGTATTGGGTGCAAATTTCTATTACAGTGTTGGGCTTGGCAACATATAGTGATGGAGAGGTCGGTGGGGATGACATGGGCTACTCTGACAGAGATGGTGGATAGGGATATAGGCTACGTGACTCTATGGTGGTGGTAAAATGAGTAGGGGCAAATTCGGCGATGGGCAGGTGTCGTAGGGTACTATGCCAATGCATTTGCCCGAATTACTCTAGGGGAGGTGTTCTGGTGCCCCTACCAGGACTATCCAGCCTGGTCTGAGGCTAGAGAGTGGCTCCAGTGGGTTCATAGAGGGCGATGGCTGATTGGGCAGCATGGGACCGAGCATGAGTTCTTCTATTATAGTCGGGTGACATGATAGTTTGGGTTGTGCCAGGGGTTGCCTGGGGATCCCGTGGTCTATCTGTGTCAGGGGGATGAGAGGTCTCTAGCATAGCCAATCATTGCATCATTGGGTAAGGATTTTGACATAGCTATTGACATCTCAGACATGGACGATGTCAGGACTACCACGGAGTACGAATAGTGGTGGACACTACGGTGATGGTGGGGAGAGGTACCACTAGGAAGTGTCGAGGTAGCAAAAGTAGGTGATGAGGGTGCAGAGGCACTAGGTGAGGGTTGGGGTTCTAAAGTAGCCAGAGATGCAGGACATCTCAGAGTAGTGGGAGCTAGAGCAGGCTACTATTTTAGAGATGCTAATGCCCCAAGCATTCATGGAGGACACGGAGGTAGGGTTATGCATTGAGAATGCACGATTAGAAGGGCTACTCCAAAGACGGGATGAGGAGCTAGGGGAGGCTCTATAGGAGAGGGATCTCTTGCGGACTCAGCTAGTAGAGTAGGAGACCACATGGGCTATGCACCATCGATATGAGGTGGATACTGATGCGACATGGGAGAGGGATCTTCTATAGGTGCATTTGGCATGGTGTAATGAAAATTTTGCTATGTATCGACAGTGGGAGATGAACTTGGTGTAGCATCAGTTGGAGTTGGAGGCAGATATTAGCCACCTCAATGGGTGGATCCTTGCACTTAGCAAATTTGGGTCATCGCGTCACTCGAGAGGGAGCAATACTGAGAAGTCAGCATCTTATCGACTCAAGTGACTAGATGAGGGGGGCTCTAGTAGGCGTGATGTGGGGGCTAGCTATAACCGCCCTGAGAGGTCCCATAGGAACCACACCATGGGGGGTAGTTCCCATCGCATCGATCCTGCATGATCATGGTGGACGATGCCCTAGGCTTAGGGGTTTTTGAGGTTTTTCTTTTGCGGGGTTAGATGACCGATTATTGTAGCCTATGGGCATTTTTGATGATATATATACAGATGACTTTATTTTGTTTATACACATGTCGGTATTTGATGTTATGCTCAATGGTTGTTGAATGTGTATGTATGCATGTTAATTGATGTTGATGGATGCATATGTTATGATGAATGCAAATGTTTCTAATTTTTAGGATATGCAAATGGAATGGATGGATTAAATGTGTGATTTTTTTTTTTGGTGGGGGCACCATAGACTGTTTAGAACTTATGGCTATTTGTCTGAGGCGATTGCTGGGGTAAATGACTTTTGTTGTATACATGCTATTTTTGTATTTTTTGATGGAAATTCGAGGATGACAGATTGCACAGGTGGTTTTAGAATGTAGTTAAGGTTTTCTGAGACTCAGATGTTTTAACCAACTAGCCAGTACTGTAATGTTATCTTCCAAGACTTTTGGACAAGGTATGAATCGGACTTGTCTTTGACCAAGTTATTTCACATCCCTGTGTGTGCAATTGAGTTTGTTTATGTGGTATTTGTTAGGATACCGCTAGTGCTAGATAGGATGTTAACCAAACCTGTACTGAGGATCACCTAATTAGCTCCACTAACTTCTTTGTTGTATTTAGTCATATTAATCTGCGGTGCTATCTAGGATACCATAAGCTAGCCCATCCACATGCAAACATTGATCTGTACAC
The DNA here is from genome assembly GCA_028583015.1 of Wollemia nobilis. Classification (NCBI taxonomy): domain Eukaryota; kingdom Viridiplantae; phylum Streptophyta; class Pinopsida; order Araucariales; family Araucariaceae; genus Wollemia; species Wollemia nobilis. The sequence continues at coordinate 777,419 of JAQPPZ010017051.1, forward strand.
GAGTTAATGTGATAGATATATCGTCATGCGGGAGGTTTACCACCAATGACCGATAGGTTATCCACCAAACCGATACTGAGGTTCACCTCATGACCTTTTGAATGCTGAGAGTTCTAGGGATTCAAGTTCGACTCCCTTCTTTTCTTCAATTGTATTGGGATACTTGCTCTTTTGTAGTGATAAAAATCACTGTTTATTTTTATTATATATATTTTTTCTTTTGAGCAAGGGATTTGAATTTTGAGTGATGAGGATCACTATTGTATGTGCCGTTTGAGGTATGCACTTTGGTGGTGATGTCAATTTTTTGGAGTTTTGACTTTTGCAAAATTTTATGATTTTTGCAACTTTTTGAGAACTTGGGATTCTTGGGGAATTGGGTAGGGAAGATGCTTGTCCTTTTGCCAACTATCAGCATTCTTGGGGTCATTCGCATAGGGGGATGAGCAAGATAACCATTTCGCTTATGGTGACCTGGATTGCTTTGCAAGCATCATCTTTCATTCACACAACTTTGGAATTTTTATGTGTTTTAACTTTGTGTTGGGATGTTACGTAACAAGGTGTGATCCAAGTAAGATTCTACCTTTGGAAAATATTTTTGACTTTGTATAGTATTTGGCTAGAAGGCTAATGACAGCTGAGTGACAAAAACTCTAGATACATTAGGAGACTACTGACTATGGTATGGTAAAATAACGTGAATGGTGGTTTATTACAGAATTGAGAAATGTGGGAACGGATGGATTTTCCGAGTAATTACAGTTCTATGGTGCCTTTGACCTGTATGACCACAAATATGCAATGTATGGATGTGATGCTTAATGCAACTATTATTTTTGTGTTTTTGATGGATTGATGAGGTGCAAGAAGAGCTCTTTATTTGTGATGATTTTGAGCATGTATGGAAATGAGGTGCAAATTTTTGTTGTATTTTTGATGATTTTATTGTTTTTGAATTTTCTTATTTTTGACCAAGCGATTGTGGGAATCCTTGGAGCTTTTTGGTTTGACCAAAGGGGTAATGGGCATATTTGGGGCATTTTTTTTTGTGGGGTTGACCAAGTGATTGTAGGGATCCTTGGAGCATTTTGGGATTGACCAAGCGATTATAGGAATCCTTGGAGCATTTTGGGATTGACCAAGCGATGATGAGAATCCTTGGAGCATTTTGGGATTGACCAAGCGATTATGAGAATCCTTGGAGCATTTTGGGATTGACCAAGCGATTATGAGAATCCTTGGAGCATTTTGGGATTGACCAAGCGATTATGAGAATCCTTGGAGCATTTTGGGATTGACCAAGCGATTATGGGAATCCTTGGAGAATTTTGGGATTGACCAAGCGATTATGAGAATCCTTGGAGCATTTTGGGATTGACCAAGTGATGATGAGAATCCTTGGAGCATTTTGGGATTGACCAAGCGATTATGAGAATCCTTGGAGCATTTTGGGATTGACCAAGAGATTATGAGAATCCTTGGAGCATTTTGGGATTGACCAAGCAATTATGAGAATCCTTGGAGCATTTTGGGATTGACCAAGCGATTATGAGAATCCTTGGAGCATTTTTGGATTGACCAAGTGATTATGAGAATCCTTGGAGCATTTTGGGATTGACCAAGTGATTATGAGAATCCTTGGAGCATTTTGGGATTGACCAAGCGATTATGAGAATCCTTGGAGAATTTTGGGCTATGGCTCTTTTAAATATGGAATGGCCACAAATGACTGATGTTCAAGGGTTCTAGTTCCTTGATTCCATCAAGAGAGGCTAGCCGGTATGTTCCAGGTCCTATTTTACTATCGATGACATAAGGACCTAACCAGTTTTCCATGAATTTGTCCCTTAGATGGGGCGACAAGTTAGAGTTCTGTTGGTTCTCTTTTAAGACCAAGTCACCAACCTGAAAGTCCCTCAGGTGAACCTTCATGTTGTATGCCCTCTTAAGTCACTCTTGATAGATACGTAAATGCTCAAGAGCATTAACACGTCATTCATCGAGCAACGTAAGCTGGTCTAACCGGGCCTGCCATGCAGTGTCATCATCGATGAACTCTTGCATTGATATGCGTAGGGAAGGAATTTCCAACTCGAGAGGCATGACTACCTTGGAGCCATACACTAGCAAAAATGGAGTTGCCCCACTGGGTGTCCGAATGCTAGTGCGATAAGCCCATAGGGCAAGTGGGATCTGAATGTGCCAATCCTTATGACTATCTGTGACTTTCTTTTTGAGGATGGCAACTAGCATTTTGTTTGACGCCTCTGCTTGCCCATTTGCCTACGGATAATAGGGTGTTGAAAAACTATGCTGAATTTTGTACTTTGTGGTCAAAGCACGCACGTCTTTGTTCTTGAATGACATCCCATTATCCGAGATTATCTTGGATGGAATACCAAAATGACATATGATATTATGTAAAATGAACTCTGAAATGCGGGTTCCAGTCGTAGAGGCAAGCGAAATTGCTTCCACCCATTTTGTGAAGTACTCTATGGCCATTATGATAAACGTGTGATGGTCGAACGATGCAAGGGAGATATTTTTGATTAGATCTAGACCCCACTGCAAAAATGGCCAAGCCGATTGAATCAGCTGCAAGGCCTGAGAAGGTACGTGTGTCAAATTGGCATGGTGTTGACACTTCACGCACTTCCTCACATATGTGCAACAATCTCGCTCTAAAGATGGCCAATAATAGCCCATGTAGAGAATGCACTTTGCGATGGCCATACCACTAAAGTGGCCACCGCATGTACCATCATGTGCTTGGGTGATCGCCCAAGTGGACTCCTGCTGGTCCAAGCAATGAAGGAGGATTCCTTCATAGCTACGATGGTACAAAATGTCTCCTAACAAGACATGCTTTGCCACTTTTTGCTTGAATGATCATTTTGCAGCATGCGTCAATCCAAGCGGGAGGTTACCTAGCTTGAGGTAATCCCTTATGGGTGAATACCAATCCTGCTGATCAGAAGCCTCGATGGTATGAATAGCCAATCCCTCTTGAAGTTCATCCCTAGAAAAAGCTGAGCAGGAAAGAACTTGTAAGAATAGCGTTGTGTTGCTATTAAGGGGAGTAGGGGAGAACAAGGACCCCTAGTTGGCATGATTCAGACAATCGTGGATTTGAGAGAACGTGTCCGGGGATGGTTCAATCTAGATCAGGTGGATTCCTGGCATTAAGTTAGAGCTTGCACGCTCCATCATGGATTGCGATAGTGTTTTGACTTGAATGGTTGTCATATCACCAAAAATGTCTTGCGGGATTAGTGACCCCAAGGAGGCCATAGTGTTCACAAAATGATTCGATGACCGAGGGAGTGCCTCGATGTCATACCATTCAAGATTTTCTAGGAATTTTTCCACAAGGGCTTTGTAGGCCTGTAGAACTGGGCATTTACACTGGAATACCCCTTTAACTTGGTTGACAATTAGCAGTGAATCACCAAAGATGTTTAATCATTTGATGTTCATGGTGATTGTTGTCTGAAGACCTATGAGCAAGGCTTCGTACTCTGCATTGTTGTTGGTGCACGGGAAGTCTAATTTAAATGATAGAGGCATTGGAGTCCCTTGCGGTGTAAATAATACGATTCCCATATTGCCACCTTGCTCACATTTAGAACCATCAAAAAATAGGGTTATATCGGCCTGTGACTTAGGCTCATCAGAATTTGGTGATTCTGAGACATGGAAGACCCCATCATCGGGTAGTTCTATGACCAGAGGCTGATCGTCTTCGAGAGGAGCCTCTGCTAGTTGATCGGCTATGACTTGACCTTTGATGGATTTTTGTCCAATAAACTCTATGTCAAATTTCGTCAACAACATGATCCATTTCTTCGTGTGGCTACTATGATAAGTATGACTCATCATGTATCGCAATGGATTCTCCTTAGACACAACATACGTCGTATTGCTGAGCATGTAGTGGCGTAGCTTTTTGGTAGCAAACACCACTACCAAGTAGAGCTTCTCAACGTATGCATAGTTAAGTTCATAACTGACCAGGATGCGGCTAAGGTAATAAGTAGCCTGTTCTTTGTGAAGTTCATTTTTTTGGGCTAGCATGGCACCCAGTGCCACCTCAATAGCTGAGATGTATAAGTAGAATGGCACTCCTGGTCTAGGTGGTGCCAATACTGGCAGTGAAGCCAAGTATTGTTTAATGTCATCAAATGCTAATTGGAACTCATCATCCTAGTGAAATGCTACACCCTTATGCAATAATTTGTTCATGGGTTGGCACTTGTCAGATAGCTACGCTATGAAGCGCTTAATTGACGTGACCTTTCCCTATAGGCTTCTGAGCTATTTAATGGTAGTTGGGGGGAGCATTTCAAGGATTGCCTTGAATTTGTTTGGGTCCACCTCGATGCCTCACTTTGAGACTATGAAACCCAAGAGTTTTCTAGATGTGATGCCAAATACACACTTCTTGGGATTCAATCTGACTTTATGTTCCATGAGGCGGTCGAGGATCTTACTTAAGTCATCGAGATGATCTAGGCGCAAAAGAGATTTGGCCAACAAATCATCCATGTAATCTTCCAAAGTTTTATGCATGTAATCATGGAAGATGTACGTCATGGCATGTTGGTAGGTGGTGCCAACATTTTTAAGGCCAAAGGGCATGACCTTATAACAAAATGTCCCCCAAGGCATTGTGAACGTCATTTTTAGTTGGTCCTCGGGATTGATATGAATTTGATTGTATCCTGAGAAACCATCCATGAGGGATAGCATTTCGTGACCTACTGTAGCGTCTACCAATGCATCGATGCTTGGCAAGGGGAAATCATCCTTAGGACTCGCTTTGTTTAGATCTTGAAAATCAGTGCATATGTGAATCCTCCCGTCAAGCTTCTTGACGGGCACCATGTTGGACAGCCATGGTGGGTAATCCATGTAGATGACAAACTGTGCATCCAACAACTTTTGTAGCTCATATTTGACCATTAAGGCCACTGTTGGGTGCATCTTACGTAGTTTTTGCTTAACGGGCTTGACTTTCGGATCAAGCGTTAGGTTATGCATGACTAGCTATGGATCTAGCCCCGACATATCTTTGTAGGACCATGCAAAAACCTCCTTCTTCTCTTTGAGAAGGGTAATGTAGTCGGCTTGCTCTTCAGGGGATAAGCTTACCCCCAGCTTGATGATCTGTGGATTCATTGGATCCAAGCCGATGTCTACGTCAGTCGTCTCCTCGACCGACATGTGGGATCCATCCTCCAACTGGTGTGGAGTTGGGATCAAATGGATATCATTTGCTGAGTTCAAATCTATGTTGGGAACTTCGGGTTCCTCCTCAGCATGGAAGATATCCTGAGTTGGCTTTGGGGTGAAATGGAGCATTTCATCGAAAGGCCAATACTCTGATGGGGATGGTGGTAAATTGACGTGATCCTAGTCTATGGCATCTATGTCTAGATACAATGGCTATGTTGGATCGGCCGGATTATGGATGGGGGCAGTTAAGTCAATGGAGATCATGTTGATGAAATGATTTTGGTCTCCATTACCATGGGTGTGATGAATCAAACATTCTGGATGTTCTCTGTGCTCCGGATCTAGCTCTAGAGGTATTGGCATGAATGGATCAGCCCTATGTGTGGATAGGAAGATAGGGTCTACCCTCGGAACTGATATCGCTATAGGGTCTCTGGGTGGAAGGTGTTCTCCATATGCCCAAAGTGGCGGATTCAACACTTGGTCCCACCGTGCTGGGTCTACGTACCACTCATGCCCTGGAACTATGTTTAGTTGCTCAAATATGTCGTTAATCTCCAAGGGGTATTGTCGCATATGATTGAGATAGGCCATCTCAGTTTCATCTTCATAATCACTGTCGGAGATCCAAAGGCCTTCGTTGGCTCCAACAACTATTTGCAACATTAGAGGCTCGTCTTGCTTGAGCAAATTGATCTAGCCCCATTGGGGTTGTTTCGCTCTCTACGACGGGGCCTGATTGTCTTGTGGTGGCACTTGCTCGATGGGAGCCACCAAAGGGAACATTGCCAAGAGGCTTTCCTGATAATCATCCATGGGGGTCACTTGTGAGTGATTGCTATCTAATTCAAAGGGATCCCATGGTGCTACCTCATATTTTGACTCGTCTTCTGATGATCCTTCTTGACCTTGTCTACACCTCTCTTTTAGGTGTGTTCTTGAACTTTCTCCTCTTTCGAGCGAAGGGAAAGGGTTGTTGAGGTCAACAAGGTTGGTTGTCAACAATGGGAGATAATATCCCAGTGTGTATGTCAGGTTAGGGTTGGCATATGGATCTAATGCCAATCCCCCCTTGTTGCCTATCCCTAGGCCTTGCATGTTCTCTACCAAGATGTCTAAGGGGAGGGGGTGGTTGAACCCTACTCCTGACTTGTCGTATGGCATTTGGTACCTTGGTTGGCAAAGAACACGCACTCCTTGCTCATATCCACCTAACCCATATCCATGCCAATTGCATTGGCCAAGGTATCTCAAAGAAAATTCTGGGTTAGACAAATAATTGACATCTTCTGCAAAGGGCTCTTCATCTTCGTCCTCTTGCATGTATGGTTTAGTACCATGATCAAGGCCCCCATACACAAAGTTTGTCTGGTTCTGTGGGTAGCCTAGAGGAACAATGGTACCGATGGGGAGGCAAGGTCTCCCCATGTCCTGCATGGACTCTAGTGCGGGTGTTGCTACAATATTCCGCACCAGATACTCCCCCAAGCCCGTATTGGCCATTTCAACAGTGATTGTTGGTGATTGAGGGGGAGGGAACGAAAGTTCTTCCGGAGTCCACTCCATGTCGGGTGAACTAGGAGCCTCGACTTCCATTCTGGTAGGCATCTCCTTAGTAGAGATAGTTGATACTGATGGTGGTGCCTCTTCCAGGGGTTTCTTCCCTTTATCCTTCTATGTGGCCACCATAGGTGGCATCGTTGGTGAAGGACCAGTCAATGAAGATGGACCCGACTATGGTTTTGATGGGCTTGCCAATGGGGATGCCTATGGAATCAGACCCTATTTAGATGGATTCAACTAAAAATCCAAATGCGTTGATGGAAGGGTCGATTGCGACATCAGTTGCACCGCATTGCAATACTTGAAGGGTTCCAAGTCCGTCGGGACTACATGCACTTCCCCTTCAAATGTATACTTTAAACACTGATGAGCTATCGAAGGGACACACTTCATGTCCTTGATCCATGTCCGACCTAGCAAGATGTTATAAGCCATCTCACCTTCCAAAATATGGCACAATGTAGGTATAGTATTTTGTCCCACCTAGATGGGTAGGACAATTGTGCCAACTATCGAGCATATCGCATCATTGAATGCTCGCAGAGTGTAGGTGGAAGCCGTGATGTGAGATGTTGGAAACTTTAGATGTTTCAATGCCACTATTGTGATGATATTACTGTACGAGCCAGTGTCTACCAACACCCTCTTATACGGGATCTCGTTGACCCGTGCGATAACGTGTAGGGGTGGATCCACCATATCATCAACCACTGATTTCACTTCATCTTCTCGAAAGGTGATGACTGGCTCAGTGCATTGTTTGACATGTCCCACAAAGTTGTTGAAGGAATTTGCTTCATGGGGCTGCAACTCGATGGCTTTCAATATCTCCATTAGAGCCTCTCGATGGGGCGTTGATTGTTGTATGAGCTCGTATATGGAGAGCCTAGCCGACATGGTCCTCAAGCTCTGAGTGAGTTTGGTCTGAATTATGGCCATGGGTTTAGGTAGAGGAGGTTGTGTAAGGTGCTGTTGCGATTGCGACATTGTTGGCACCTCTCCTGTAGCTGCCATGAGGGCAGCTACACTCGGATACCTCCTGTTTCGAGTCACTATGCTGATCATCCCTACATACCCCTGCATGGGGCAGTTCTGTGTGACCTCATTGACTTGTAGGGTCTTTGCCTGTGCATCATGGGTAGGCAAGGGGTCCTTAAAGACCTCCATTTGTTGGTTGCTTGGTGCCACGGGATTATCCACCACTAATGTCTTGTTATCAATTAGGTCTTGCACCAAGCCCTTAAACTTCCAATAGGCATTAAGGTCATGTCCCTTCCACCTATGGAACCTATAGTACAAATCTTCCCTGTAGCCCTTCAGTTTTGGCATGTTGGGATCTATGGGTTGAACCTCAGGCAGGTTAATCAAGTTTGCCGCTGACAAGTGATCAAACAGGGAGTCTCTGGACTCTATGTAAGGTGTGAATTGTCGCCTAGGGTGATGCTGCTAGTTTTGTTCTTGCCTCTAATTTTCTTGGTCATAACTGTTAAGAGGCACCGCCTGATAGTTAGCATTTTGGGGTTGTGTTGCTTGTGTAGGCTTGGGGATGTTGATAGCAACCTGATTGACCGTAGCGGGTTTCTGTTGCATGGTCCCTGCTTTGGTGTTCTTAGACCATTCTTTCTTTTTTTGTTTGGCTATCTTGCCATCCTAAATCTTGATCTCTTCAATGATTTTGGCTTGTTCCAGAGCTTCCTCTAAGGTGGCATATTGCTACAATTGTAATAGCACTGAGATCGATCTCAAACAACTCTTTGAGAACATTTGTGTGAGGTCGGACATAGGAGGGAGGTAGGGTAGCTTTGAAAGAAAAGTCCTCCACCGGTTCCCATAGGCCACCATGGTTTCTTCCTCATACTGCTTGAGGCTGGCTAGGTCACTTAGTGACGCCTTCTTCTTAGTGTTGAAGGTGAAGCGTTCGAGGAACGCATCCACTAGCTGATCTAAGTTGCTAATGTTGTGCTTTGGCAATTGAGTAAACCAATCCGAGGTAGGGCCTGTGAACGTGGTGATAAATGTTCTCAACAGCAAAGCATCATTATCCTGAATGCCAAAGCATTGGCTCAGGAATCTAGTCACATGCTCTTGGGCATCCTCCTCACCTCTAAATATTGCCAACTGAGGCAGCTTAAAGTGTTCAGGGTAAGAGGGTGCTGGCACTGACGGATGCACGGGATGACTACGGAGTTGGCGTAATGTGGGCTTTTGGGGCCCAAAAGTCTTGGTCTCCATAGATTCCAAGCACTCTAGCAGTGCTTTATATGCATCGAAAGATTTAATCTCTTCCTCCTTAGTTTGCTCCCATTGTGGGTTGTGGGAAACTTGAGGCCTATGGAGGGGTGGCCGGATAGCGGCCCCTCCGCCTTGGTAGGGCATTTTGGCCCACTCTTCTTCTTGCTCATACTCCTCATAGGCTTCTTGAGGAGTTTCTAGATGAGACCTATGACCATGGGTGGGTCCCCATGGAGGGAGCCCATCATTGTTCCTGGGAGTGGCCTCCCGCTCAGGTCTAGGAGGTCTCGGAGGTAGCACTTGGTAAGGTCATGGAGACCTGTCTCGCACCAAGGGGTTGCACCTCTCATATGGTTCTACTCTTTGGGTGTGAGGGGTTGTAACCCTCTTAGGCACAGTGTTATGGAGTAGCTCATCTGTCTGGCACCGAATGCGCTCTTTGCTAAGGTGATATAGATGCTCTAGCTGCTGTTGGTCTTGCTCAAGCTACGTAATCTATGCTTGGCGGGCGGCATGTCTGGCGACTGCCAAGTCGATTTGTTCTACCATCTTGAGTCTAGGAGGCCTAGATGCCTCTCCTATGCATTTATCTCGGTCGCAATGATCCGAGATCTCTATAGGTCGCTTCCCTCTATCGAGGTTGGTAGCATTCACTCGAGGCTCTGGCCTCGTTGGGTGATTTTGATAGATAGCAGGTGTGAAGGTGCATTGCTCCCATGCTATGTATTGCTCTTGAGGAATATAATGGTTTTCCTCATGCTCCCTTTCATATACATGAAAGGGGCAGGCAGAGTTGGCTCACCCTGTTTGAAGCACCTTGTGCTCTGAATTTTTTCTATTGTTCCTAATAGTGATGGGTGGTAAAGGAGGGATGACATAATCATGTGGCCTCTCCTCATGGACCCTCTACTGTTCTAGCACTTCATCACGTGGTGGCCACTCATACCAAGCTTCCAAGGGAGCCTTTCCATTTATATTGAGTGCCACATGTAAGGACTCCTCCTGAAAGGGGCTGTGCTGAGTGGGCATGCCCCTCGAAGGGGTGCCTCTATAGTCCCATTCCATCAAGGCATGAAGTGGACTACCTCGTGGGTCAGGCTTCCAAGGTGGGATGACCAAATCCTTGGGGCTATAGCGGAGGCGACTTGTGCCCCCTTGTACACTCTTCGTAGCTTCCACCCTTGAATGGGCTTGGCTATGGGTGTAAACCATGGTGGTGTTTTCCTACAAGATGCGTACAATTTTGTTTCTTTTTATGATTTTTATGTTACACTAAACAGAAAAGATCACACACGCAAGCAATGATTATCTCGTTTAAAGATTAAAAGTGTGTCCTAAACCTGGTTTAGTGTGTTTTAATTTTGTTTTGAAAGCTTTTGTGAAGAACATTTAAATGCAATATGATGGCTCTTATGGCTCCCAAAATTGGTCGCCCCTTCGATATACCATTGCCAGGCCGATATACCAACCTCTCTATATACCCGCCCTTACGTGAGGGAAACTGTTGGTACATGAGAGCAGATGGTACATGGAACATAGGTGGTACGGAAGGGGAATCACCTTATTTTTGACACCTACCATAGAAGACTTATCCTCATGCACTGGGAATCACCCCAGCTACACTCGATCAAATTTCATCAGGATTTACATCTGGCAACTGTAGCGATCGAGGTTATGAATGCAAAATTCAAGCCAAGGTGGTGATGAGATCCACAGTTGGTCTTGATCATGGGCTGGGGTTTTACGACCAGCTCCTTGGTGTTTATGTTGCCATGTGATGTGTGAGGTTCTTTTTATTTTGCATGAAATAAAATAAACATGTAGTGCAACTTTCCCTAAGCAAGCAAAGAACCAGAAAAATAGGAAACAGAAAATAGGAAATGACAGAAGGAGTTCAAGACCCTTACCTCTTCTCTGCCCAAATCTGCTGGTTCTGAGTTTTTATCCAGAAACTATACAGACAACTATTCATCCAGGGGTGGGATGAATAACGGGATTGTATTCATCACAGGGTGGGGCGAATGCCCATTCGTCCCTGGGTAAGATGAATTACAGCTTTGTATTTGCCACAGGCTGGAACAAACAGTAGTCCAACACTTGAAAACTCAATACCTGCAAGCAAAAACAATCAAGTTTTGATCTTAAAAATAGAGTACAAGGGTCTCATCGTGATCACCACTGGAAGCACGAGGATACAAAAATGAAAAGGAAACTCCAAGTGCGATGCAAATGGAACTAAACTTAATGCTAAGTCCTATGAATTGAAAGTGCATGAAAGGAGAGAAAGCATGAATGAATTGAAACAAAAAAAAAAGCCAATAACAAAGATATACCTTTTTATTGATGCATTTTAGAACTCAATTACAATTCACCTCCTCCCTTTTCAGGGGCCAGGAGCATTAAATATGTGTTCTTGTTACATCCATGAATGCTATTCCTTCTTTCGCGTGCCCACATGTACATCGTCATCGCTTTTGTATATGCATGTTGACTCCTTGCTTCTCCTCCAATTTCCATATCCTACATTCAAGGAAACAAGAAATAGTTAGTAGCACCTGTAGATGAAATAAAACATGCAATCCCCAAGCCTGAGATTAGCGCTTGCAAATAATTAAATAAAATAATGACTAAAATGAATCCAAACAAACTAAAAACTTCACAGAGGCATGAAAACATCACCTATGAGGCACTACAAAAAGAACAGTCAAGAAATTCCTCACAGATTTGTATTCGCTCCGGGGTGGGACAAATAAACCTACAATAATTTATCAGAAAGCACAGTCCCAAATGTCTTATCCTGGAGGCTCCAAATCACCTACAAAGTTGGGGTTAGCTAATTGGGGGAAATTTGGGAAGACCCAGAAGGTCAGATTTTCCCAATTTGGCCTCTATCACTATGAATTTGATGGTACCATCTGCAAGTTAGTGAAGGCGGGAAATGATAAAAGAATGGTAAAAAATGCTCAGAATGAAATGAAATTCAAACTATAGCCTATTTAGATAACCTAGAATCATATGAAAAAGAAAAATTATGGAAATCTACCATAGATTCCTAATCATTCTTGGGTGGGACGATTAGACCTGCACTAGTGTCGGGGACGCCCGGGGGCAGGACGCCCATCGTTTGGGGCCCAATTTCGGCACCAATCCACTTGGGATGGGTCCAAAATCTCTTGTGGGGTGTTTTAAAAAAATTTGGTAGGATTTTGTGGCCAAATGTTGGGTTTGGGTTCCGGATTTGCGCTTCCAATAACCACCCTATGACCTCTCTTCCAAAAGAGATCAAGGATGCGATAGGCACAAATCAAAATGTGTGTGTGTGGGAGTAAAATGATAGCACTTCATTGCTCAAAATTCTCCTTCTCCATTATTTTTTGTGGTGAGAAAACTCACAAATTTATAGACCTGGAGGTCTCTTTGGATGAGCATGCAGAGGCGCCACTTGGCAATCATGCCTTCCTAGGAGGGAGGAGATTCCTCCCTGATTAGGGGCCTCATGGCTGCCTCTGTAACTGCCTCTAATGCTCAAAAATGCTCACTCACACTCTCATGCAAGGAAGGAAGAATTAAGTGGTGGATTTGAGCTGCCATTTGTCAAGTTTTGACTTTTTTCCAATCAAACCTCCTATTCGCCCCACCCTGGAGCGAATACTTCTATTCATCCGTGGGTGGGGCGAATACCAGTTTGTAATCATCCCTGGGTGGAACTAGTATGAAGCAGAGTGCCTGAAGGTGCCAAATTGACTCCTGACCTTCCAAAACTATTGTGAGAGTGGTTAGGACCACTGTTTAACCTCTAGGGGCTGCCCTTGGGGCTGTGTGTGTCAATGCGATCAGTGTTTGCAGTCACATAATTAGATTGGTGCTATTTTGGTGTCTACATATTGAATAATTCACCTTGAAGGAGTAGAATAAATCAGCCTAAGAATTTGAAGAGACCTACTAAAGGTCCTATTGAAGAACTTCCAATTTTTGAAGAGATGGAGGACTAGCAAAAGTCATGTTCCCGAAGTAGCAAATTTTAGATATCTAAGAGGGAGATCTCATTGAAAATTTTTCATAGTATAATGTTGAAGGAAATGTCTCATTTGGAAGACCAAAGAAGCTGCAAGAGTGAAGACCCTAGAGAAGAGGTCTCGAGTACAAACGAGGAAAAGGCTTGGTGAGCCTTAATGAAGAAGATTCGAAGAATGTCATTAAAGGAGTTCCTAGGAAAACTCATCGTAGAAATTTACCATCAAGAAATTTTTTCTCATAAATTAAAATCTTGGAATAATTATCACCATCTAACAACAAGCCCAAGGAAGAAGAGTTTGGCAAGAAGCTTACCAAGTTTTTAAGGAGATTGTTTTTTTTTTTGAAAAATTTGAAAAAACTTGTATTAGAACAAAGATCAATTACAATTTGGGAAAAGAATTTTCCCAGTCGAAGTCAGAGAACACATGCTTACAATAGTAAAAGAAGATTTGCAATGGAGCCAAATATCTTGAACCATTAACTAGCTAACAGGGGTATCGGTTTGGTCTGTTGATGCAACTTGTCATGATATCGTGACATTCTGTCCTTCTTTTCTCCTTTGGCCACGAAAATGCAACATGTCACGATATCATGACACTTTTCTCCTTTGGCTATGAAAATGCAACATGTCACGATATCGCGACACTTTTCTCATTTGGTCACGAAAATGCAACATGTCGCGATATTGCGACACTTTTCTCCTTTGGCCATGAAAAAGCAACATGTCGCGATATCACGACACTTTTCTCCTTTGGCCTCAAAAATGCAACATGTCGTGATATCATGAAACTTTTCTCATTTGGCTGCAAAAATGCAACATGTCACGATATCGCAACACTTTTCTCCTTTGGCCGTGAAAATGCAACATGTCACAATATCGCAACACTTTTTCCTCTTTTGGCCATGATGATGCAACATGTCGTGATATCGCGAAACTCTTTCCTCCTTTGGCCGCGATGAAGCAACATGTCATGATATCATGACACTTTTTCTCCTTGGGCAGCGGCATTGCAACATGTTGCGAAATCACACCTTTTCCTCCTTTGACCGTGACGAAGCAACATGTCATCATATTGCGACACTTTTTCTCACTTGGCCGCGATGCTGCAAAATGTCGCAAAATCATGACACTTTGTCTCTTTTGGCCATGACGAAGCAACATGTCATGATATCACGACACCTTTTATCTTTCGATCACGACGAAGCAACATGTTGCGATATCGTGATACTTTTTCTCTCTTGGCTGTGATGTTGCAACATGTCATGAAATCGTGACACTTTTTCTCTTTCAGCCTTAATGAAGCAACATGTCGGGATATCATGACATTTACCTCCTTTGGATGCGATGAAGCAACATGTCGCTATATCACGACACTTTTTCTCCTTTGGCCGTGATGATGAAACATGTCATGATATCGCCATACTTTTCTCTCTTGATTGCGATGATGAAACATGTCGTGATATCGTGACACTTTTTCTCTCTTGGTCGGGACGATGCAACATGTTGTGATATCACGACACTTTTTCTCCTTTGGCCGCAACGATGCAACATGTCACGATATCGTGATACTTTTTCTCCTTTGGCCACGATGATACAACAAGTCATGATATAGCAACACCTTTCCTCCCTTAGTCGTGACGAAGCAACATGTCACGAAATTGTGACATATTTTCTCCATTGACCGTGATGAAGCAACATGTCATGAAATCATGACACCTTTCCTCCCTTGGTCACGATGAAGCAACATGTCATGATATCGCGATAGCTTTCCTCCCTTGGCCGCAATGGTGCAACATGTCACGATATCGTGACACCTTTCCTCCCTTGGCCACACCGATGCAACATGTCACAAAATCACAACACCTTTCCTCCAGTGACCACGACGGTGCAACATGTTGCGAAATTGCGACACCTTTCCTCCCTTGGTCACGATGAAGCAACATGTCACAAAATCATGACACCTTTCTTCCCTTTGTCGTTATGAAGCAACATGTCACGATATCACGACATTTTTCCTCCCTTTTCTTTTTCATTGATCATTAGCTCATGGACCTTTCAAGACCTTGCCTAATCACCTCATCCTCAATAGCCATGTCACTGTGCAACTGAACCCCTACCTCCTTCTCAGCACCCATATTAGCCAGGAATTCGGTCACTTTGTTTAAATATCTACTCACATAAAATGGAATCACATCATCTAATTCCCTCCATAATTCCTTAATTTGAGTGACAAGAATCCTCAACCTCCATGCTTTCAAGGTAAAGCTCCTCATGCAATCTAGAGCTCCAACCATTATTTGAGAATCTGATTCAAGTATTATCCTCCTGTGGCCCTATTTAATTGCCCAAATAGAAGCAAATTTGATAGCTAAGGCTTTTTCTTCATTGTTTATGGCTCTTCCCAAGCCTTGCAGTTCCCAATAGAGCACTGTTCCAATATTATTTCGACAAACCACTCCAATTTTGGATCTACCCGGATTGCCTTTTGCAGCTCCATCAGTATTAATTTTAATCCAAACTTCTGGGGGTGGTTTCCAACTAGCTCTATCCTATCCCTCTTGCACTTCAACTCTCTCTTCCATTGCCTCAATAACAACTTGAGTTTCCTCTTTAGCATAGACAGCCACAGTTTCTGTGACTTTGCTCCAAATGACCTACCAAACTCCATCTAACGAAGAAAAAGTTTCTCTAAAAATTCTAGCATTTCTCTCCAACCATACTTGCCACCAAATAAAGTTTAATAGAAGCTCCCAACCAATACGAAGAGCTTTAGATTTAAATCTATAGACACAAAAACAGCACCAATCCGATTATGTGATGACAAACGCTGATCGCATTGACACAAACATCCCCTAGGGCAGCCCCCAGAGGTTAAACAGTGGTCCTAACCACTTCCAAAAGTAGTTTTAGAGGTCAAAGGTCAATTTGGAACCTTTTTGGCACCTTTCTCTTTGCTCGTCCCACCCAAGGACGAATACAAACTGGCATTCATCCCACCCAGGGATGAATATCAGCATTCGCCCCAGGGTGAGGCGAATAGCAAGTTTGACTAGCAAAAAGTCAAACCTCGATAACTCCGCTAGTTAACTGAGGCTTCAGGCCATGTAATTGTGAGGAATAGCTTTTATTCAAGAAGAGAGACTTTAGTCATGAATGTCTTTATTTTAGAAACCTCATGCAAGGAGATTTTTAATCAGGGAGTTAGCTTTTCTCTGAAAATAGGAAAACAACTCAAGTGGTGCCCTCGCATGCACAATTCAAACAGAGAGACCTTAAGGTCTATAAATTGGTGAGTTTTCTCACCCAAAATAGATACAGAGAAGGAGCATTTGAGCAATGAAGTGCTACCAATTTACATACCTACTTGCGATTTGTGCCTTCACATCCTTAATCTCTCATTCGAAAGGGAGGTTATTGGGTGACTATTGGAAGCACGAATCTGGACCCAAAACCCAATTTTTGGCCACAACGATCCACAAAATTTTTTGACAACACCCCATAATCAATTTTGGACCCATCCCAAGTGGATTGGTGCCGAAACAGTGTCCCAAACAGTGGGCATCCTACCCTCGGGCGCTCCCCAAACTGTCATAGTCCTATTCGCCCCCCCGAGACAATTATAAATCTGTGATAGATTTCTCTAGTTTTTCTTTTGCATTTGATTCTAGATATGTTAACTAGGTTACAATTTAAATTTCATTTCATTCTGAGCAATTTTGACCAGGTTTTTGTCATTTCCTGCCTTCACTAACTTGCAGATGGCACCAACAAAATATGGGTCCTAGAGGCAAAATTAGAGAAATATGACCACCTGTGTCTTCCCAAAACACCTCCAATTAGCTAACCCCAACTTTGCAGGTCATTTGGAGCTTCCTAAGCATGACATTGAAGAGGGTGCTTTATGACAAATTATTGCAGGCCTATTCGTCCCACCTTGGAGTGAATACAAATATATGAGGAATTTCTAGACTATTATTTTTGCAGTGGTCTTCTGATAACATATTTATGCTTCTATAAAAATTTTAGGTTAATCCGAGGTCATTTGATAATCATTTTAATATTTTCATGCATACACTTACAGTAGGCCTTGGGAAATACATGCTTTATTTTATTTGCAGGTGCTACTAATATTTCCTGTTTCTTTGAACGCAGGTTTCCAACATCAGAGGAGCAGGAAGGAACAAATAATCACATACACAAGTGGTAGCTACATTTTGGTCCGCCCATATTACATGTGGGCACGCGAAAGAAGGATTGTTATCCATGGCTGTTGTGACAAGAAACGTATTTGACCCTCCTATCCCCTAAAAAGGAAGGAGACGTATTGTAACACAATTTACAAATCATATCAATAAAGAGATTACCATATTTCATATTGCTTTTATCTTGTGTCAATTCATATATGTTCTTTCTTGTTCTCTCATTTGGCATATTCCTTTTTGTTTCCGTATCCTCGTGCTTTCAGTGGCGATCACGGTGGGACCTTTGTCCCTTGATTTTTAAGATTAAAATTATTATTAAAGTTGCTTGCTCTTTTGATTACAGGTACCAAGTTTTCCAACACTAGACTATTTCAGAGCAAAAATTCAGAGACATCTGACTTGGGCAGAGAAGAGGTAGAGGTCTTAAACACCTTTTGTCAATTCTTTGCTTTATGTTCTATGGTTATTTGCTTGCAAGGGAGAGTTTGAATGCTTGCGTGCTTAATTTATGCAACTTAAAAGGAACCCCACACACCATGTGGTAACTAAAAAAACAAGGAGTTGGTCATAAAACCCCAACCCTTGAGCAAGACCAAAGGTGGATTCCATCATCACTTTGGCTTGAGATATTGCATACATTACCCCGATCACGACTGTTGCTAGATGTAAATCCTGACGAAAGCTGACCAAGTGTAGCGGGGGTGATTCCCAGTGCATGAGGATAAGTCTTCTATGGTAGGTGTCATAAATAGAGTGATATCCCTTCAGTACCACCTATGTTCCATGTACCATCTGCTCTCACGTACCAATAGTTTCCCTCACATAAGGGCGGGTATATAGAGAGATTGGTATATCGGTCTGGCAACGATATATCGAAGAGGCAACCATTTTTTGGGAGTCATAAGAGCCCTCATTTTGCATTTAAACGTTCTTTCAAAAAATATTTCAAAACAACATCACAACACACTAAAACCAGATTTTAGGGCACACTTTTAAATCTTTAAACGAGATAATCACTGCTTGATTGTGTGTTTCCTTTTTGTTTAAGTGTAGCATAAAAAATCCTAAAAGAGATAAAAATCTACTCGTCTTTAGGAGCACATCACCATGGGGTTCACTCATAGCCAAGTCCAATCACGGGCAAGTGCTGCAGAAAGTGCATCAAGGGGGACAAGTTGCCTTCGATGTAGTCTTGAGGACATGGTCATCCCGCCTTGGCAACCTGACACACAATAGAGTCCACATCATGCCATAACAGAACAAGACTATAGAGGCACCTCTTGGAGAGGTACCCCCACTCAATAGAGGCCCTTTCAAGAGGATAACCTACACGTAGCACTTAATGTAGACAGGAGACCTCCCTTAGAAGCCCGTTATGGGTGGCCTAGTGATGAAGTGCTAGAGCAACAGAGGGTCCAGACGGAGGGGCCACAAGATTTCGTCATCCCTCCTCTACCCCGCATTACTATTAGAAACACTAGATAGTATCCAAAGTATCAAGCTTTCTAGATAGGGCAAGACAATTCTGCCCGCACCTTTTATCCATATGAAAGAGAGGACAAGGAAGATTACCATGTTCCTCAAGAGTAGTACACAGTGCAGGAGTGATGTACCTCCGTACCTGCCATCTATTAGGATCACCCTTTGAGGCTACAGCCTTAGGTTAATGTAGCTAACCTCGATAGAGGAAAGCAGCCCATAGAGGTCTCGGATCATCATGACCAAGGTAGACATATAGGAGAGGCATCTAGGCTTCCTAAACAAGAGACGATGGAACAAAGTGACTTGGCGTTTGCCAAACATGCCACCTGCCAAGTGCAAATCATGCAGCTTAGGCAAGATCAAGAATAGTTAGAGCATATTTTTTGACTTAACAAAGAGTGCATTCAGCGTCAGAAAGCCGAATTGCTGCATAACAATGTGCCTGTGAAGGTTACAAACCCTCGCGTGCACAAAGTAGAAGTGTATGGGAGGCATAACCCTTTGGTATGAGAGAGGTCCATGCGACCTTATCAAGTATTGCCTCCGAGACCTCCTAGACCTGAGTGGGAGGCCACTCCCCGAAACAATGATGGGAACCCTCCGCGAGCACCTACCCATGTGCATAGGTGTCGGCCATCCACTCCTCAGGAAGCTTATGAGGAATATGAACAAGAAGAAGAGGGGGCTGAAATGTTCTATAAAGGTAGAGGGGGTGCTATCCAGCTACCTCTAAATAGGCCTCAAATTCCTCGTAACCCACAATGAGAGCAAACTAAGGAGGAAGAAATTAAATCCTCTAATGCATATAAAGCGCTGCTAGAGTGCTTAGAGTCTATGGAGATCAAGACTTATAGGCCCCAAAAGCCCACTTTATGCCAACTTCATAGTCATCCTATGCATCCATCAGTGTCGGCACCTCCATACTCGAAACACTTTAAGCTGCCCTAGTTGGCACTCTTTAGAGGGGAGGACGCCCAAGAGTATGTGACTAGATTCTTGAGCTGATGCTTTGGTATTCAGGACAACGATGCTTTGTTGTTAAGAATATTTATAACCACATTCGTAGGCTCTCCCTCGAATTGGTTCACCCAATTACCAAAACATAGCATCAGTAACTTGGATCAGCTAGTGGATGCGTTCCTCGAATGCTTTGCCTTCAACACCAAGAAAAAGACATCATTAAGCGACCTAGCTAGCCTCAGGTAGTATGAGGAAGAAACCATGGTGGCATATGGGAATCGGTAGAGAACGTTCCTTTCAAAGCTGCCTTTCCTCCCTCCCATGTCAGACCTGACCCAAATGTTCTTAAAAAGTTGTTTGAGATCAATCTTCGTGCTATTGTAGCTGTAGCAATATGCCAGTTTAGAGGAAGATCTGGTGAAAGCCAAAGTCATTGAAGAGATTAAGATACAGGATGGCAAGATCGCCAAACCTAAGAAGAAATAATTGACAAAGAACACTAAACCAGGGACCACGCAACTGAAACCTGCTACGATTAATCAGGTTGCCATCAATTTCCCTAAGCCTGCATAAGCAACACAACCTCAAAAGGCTAACTATCAGGTGGTGCCTCCCAACAACTATGAGAGAGAAAACCAAAGGCAGGAGAAAAATTAGCAGCGTCGCCCGAGGTGACAATTTACTCCTTACACAAAGTCCAGGGATTCTTTGTTTGATCGCTTGTCAGCGGTGAATTTGATCAACCTTCCAGAGATTCAAACTATATATCCCAATGCACCGAAGCCTAAAGGGTATAGAGAAGACTTGTACTGTAGGTTCCACAGGAATAAAGGACATGATATTAATGCATGCTAGAAGTTCAAAGGTTTGGTACTAGACCTCATTAAAAACAAGACATTGGTGGTAGACATTTGTAGCACCAAACAACCAACACATGGGAGTATTCAGAGACCCCTTGCCTTCCCATGAGGTGCTAGAAAAATCCCTTCAAGTTAATGAGGTGCAACAGAATTGCCCTATGCAGGGATATGTGGGGATGATAAGCATAGTGATTAGGAAAAAGAAGTACCCAAGAGCTGCTCCCGTGGCAGCCACAAGAGAGGTTCCAGCAATGTCACAATTTCAACAACACCCTATGCAACTTTCCCCACCTAGACCAGTGGCCATGATTTGAACTAGACTTACCCAAAGTCTAAGGACCACATTGGCTAGGCTCTCCATATACGAGCTAATTCAACAATCAGTTCCCCATTAAGAGGCTCTAATGGAGATTTTAAAAGCCATTGAGCTGCATCCCCACGAAGCGAACTCTTTCAACAATTTTGTGGGGCATGTAAAACAATGTACAAAACCAGTCATCAAATTCAGAGAAGATGAATTGAAAACAATAATTGGTGATGTGGTAGATCCACCCCTGCACGTTATCATGCGGGTCAATGGGATTCCGTATAAGAGAGTGTTGGTGGACACTGGCTCGTCCAGTAATATCATCACTATAGTAGCTCTGAAGCATTTGAAGTTGCCAGCATCTCATATCATGGCTTCCACTTACACACTGTGAGCATTCAATGATGCAATCTGCTCGATAGTTGGCACAATTGTCCTACCTATCCAAGTGGGACAAAATACTATTCATACATTGTGCCACATATTGGAAGGCGAGATGGCTTATAATATCTTGCTAGGCCGAGCTTGGATTAGGGGCATGAAGTGTGTCCCTTCAATATCTCATCAGTGCCTAAAGTATACATTTGAAGGATAGGTGCATGTAGTCCCGATGGACTTGGAGCCTTTCAAATACTGCAATACAGTGCAATTCATGCCGCAATCGACCCTTCCGTCAACACATTTGGATTTTTAGTTGAATCCATCTCAATAGGGTCCGATTCCGTAGGCATCTCTAGTGATTAATCCATCGAGTCCTCAGCCGGGTCCATATTCTTTTGCCAGTCCTTCCACAATGATGCCACCTACGGTGGCCACATCCAAGGACAAGGGAAAGAAACCCTTAGAAGAAGAACCACCTCTTGTCTCAACCATCTTGATAGAAGAGATGCCTAGCAGAATGGAAGTTGAGATGCCTAGTTCACCCCACATGGAGTGGACTCGGGAATGACTCCCATTCGCTTCCCCTCAACCACCAATGATCATCATTGAAATGGCTAGCATGGTCTGAGGGAGTATCTAGTGAGGAACATTATAGCAATGCCCACACTAGAGTCCATGCAAGACATGGGGAGGCCTCGACTCCCCATCGGCTCAGTGGTTCCTTTAGGCTACCCACCCAATCAGACAAACTTTGTTTATGGGGGCCTAGATAATGGCATTGAGATTTGCATGCAAGAAGATGAAGACGAAGAGCCCTTTGTTGAGAATGTAAACTATCTATCCAACCTTGATTTTGCTTTAAGATATCTTGGCCAATGCAATTGGCACAGATATGGGTTGGGTAGGTATGAGCAAGGAGTGCATGTTCTTTGCCAACCGAGATATCAAATGCCGTATGACAAGTCAGGAGTAGGCTTCAACCACCCCTTGCCCCTAGAAATCTTGGTGGACAACATGCAAGGCCTAGGGATAGGCAAGAAGTATGGGTTGGCATCAGATCCATATGCTAATACTCACACAAACTATACATTGGGAGATTATCTCCCATTGCTAACAACCAACCTTGTTGACCATAACAACCCTTTCCCTTTAGTCGAACAAGGATAAAATTCAAGGACTCACCCACAAGAAGGATATGGACAAGATCCAGAAGGGTCTTTAGAGGATGAGTCAGAGTACGAGGTAGCCCCTTGGGATCCTTTCAAGTCTGATACCAATCATTCGCAAGTATATCCCATGAATGATGATCAAGAAAGCTTCCTAACAATGTTCCCATTGGATGCTCCATTTGAGCACATGCCACTTCAAGAGAATCAGATCCCCCCATGGAGAGTGGAACAACCTCGCTGGGACCACATTAATTTTCTCGAACAAGATGAGCCTCACATGTCGCAAGAAACTATTAGAGCTAACGAAGGCTTTTGGATATTTGACAATGATTCAGAAGATGAAACTAAGATGGCCTATCTCAACCACGTTTGATAGATGCAACAAGGATACCCTTTGGACATATATGAAATGTTTGAACACTTACACATAGGTCCAAGACATAGGTGGCACCTCAACCCAGCATAGTTATAGCAATTACTGCACCCGCTACTCCGGGTACACAAAGAGCATCTTCTGCCTGGAGACCATATCAAACCATCAATGCCTAGGGTAGACCCTATCTTCATCTCTGTGCATAGGGCGAATCCATTTGTGCCAGTGCCCACAGAGCCAGATTCAAAGCACACAAATTGTCTAGGATGTCCGAGTTATAACACCCGTGGTAATGGAGACTACAATCATTTCATCAACATGATCTCCATTGACCTAACCACCCCCATCCATGATCCAGCCAACCTGACATGGTCATTGTATCTAGATTTAGATGCTATCGACTGAGATCATGCAGAAACACCACCATCCCCATCAAAGTACTGGCCTTGCAGAGGAATGTTCCATTTCACCCCAAGACAGACTTAGGATGTATTCCATGCTGAAGAGGAACCTGAAATTTTGAACGATGATCTAAATTTAGCAAACGATATCCATTTGAAACCAACTCCACACCAGTTGGAGGACGGGTCCCACATGTCGATCGAGGAGATGAATAACATAGACATTAGCTTAGATCCAATGAATTTGCAAATCATCAAGCTGGGGGTAAGTTTATCCCCCGAAGAGCAAGCCGACTACATTGCCATTCTCAAAGAGAAGAAGGAGGTTTTTGCATGGTCATACAAAGACATGCCGGGACTAGACCTATAGCTAGTCATGCATAATCTAATGCTTGATCCGACAGTCAAGCTAGTAAAGAAAAAACTATGTAAGATGCACCCAACAGTGGCCTTAATGGTCAAATATGAGTTACAAAAGTTGTTGGATGCACAGTTTGTCATCTGCATGGATTATCCACCATGGTTGTCTAATATGGTTCCCGTCAAGAAGCCCAACAGGATGATTTTCCCTTTCTGAGAATCGAAGCATTGGTAGACACTACAGTGGGCCACAAAATGCTTTCCCTCATGGATGGTTTCTCAAGATACAATCAAATTCGTATCAATCCTGAGGACCAACTAAAAATAATGTTCACAATGTCTTGGGGGACATTTTGTTATAAGGTCATGCCTTTTGGCCTTAAAAATTCTTGCGCCACCTACCAATGTGCCATGACGTACATCTTCCATGATTATATGCACAAAAATTTGGAGGATTACATGGATGATTTGTTGGACAAATATCTTTGGCACCCAGATCATCTCGATGACTTAAGCAAGATCCTCGATCGCCTCATGGAGCATAAGGTCAGACTAAACCCCAAGAAGTGCATATTTGGCATCACATCTAGAAAGATCTTGGGTTACATAGTCTCTAAACGAGGAATCGAGGTAGACCCACACAAATTCAATGCAATCCTTGAAATGCTTCCCCCAACTACCATCAAGCAGCTCAAAAGTCTGCAAGGAAAGGTTGCGTTGATCAAGCACTTCATAGCACAGTTATTTGACAAGTGTTGACCCACGAATAAATTATTGCATAAGGGGGTCACATTTCATTGGGATAACGAGTTCCAGTTAGCCTTTGACAACATTAAACAATACTTGGCTTCACCACTAGTATTGGCACTACCTAGACTAGAAGTGTCATTCTATTTATACATCTTAGCTACTAAGGTGGCAATGGGTGCCATGCTGTCCCAGAAAAATGAACTTAACTATCTTAACTGCACCCTGGTTAGATATGAACTTAACTATGCATACGTTGAGAAGCTTTGCTTGGCAGTGGTGTTTGCTACCAAAAAGCTATGCCATTACATGCTCAACAATATGACGTATGTTGTGTCTAAGGAGAATTCATTGTGATACATGATGAGTCATACTTATCATAGTAGCCGCACGGTGAAATGGATCATGTTGTTGATGAAGTTTGACATAGAATTCATTGGACAAAAATCCATAAAATGTTAAGTCATCACTGATCAACTGGCAAAGGCTCCTCTTGAAGACGATCAACCTCTGATCGTAGAACTATCGAATGATAGGGTTTTTCATTTTTTTGAATCGCCAGATTCTAATGAGTCTGAGTCACAGGATGATATGACCTTATTATTTGATGGTTCTAAATGTGAGCAAGGATGTGGCACAAGAATTGTATTCTTCACTCCACAAGGGGCTCCAATGCCTTTGTCATTTAAATTAGACTTCCCATGCACAAACAACAATGCAGAATATGAAGCCTTGCTCATAGGTCTTCAGACAACAATCACCATGAACATTAAACGTTTAAACATCTTTGGTGATTCATTATTGATTGTCAATCAAGTCAAGGGGATATTCCAATGTAGATTTCCAGTTCTACAGGCCTATAAAGCCCTTGTGAAAAAATTCTTGGCATAACTTGAATGGTATGACATTGAGGCACTCCCTCGATCATCGAATCATTTTGTGGATACTATGGCATCCTTGGGGTCATTAATCTCGCAAGACCCTTCTAGTGAAATGACAACCATTCAGGTTAAAACATTATCGCAATCCGTGATAGAGCGTGCAATATCTGACCTAATGCCAGGAATCCACCTGATCAAGATTGAACCATCTCTGAATAAGTTCTTTCAAATCCATGATTGTTTGACTCGAGCCAACTGGGGGTCTTTGTTCTCCTGAACCCTCTTAATAGCAACACAACACTATTTTTACAAGTTCTTTCCTGCTCAACTTTTGCTAGGGATGGACTTCAAGAGGGCTTGGTCGTTAATACTATCTAGGTTTCTGATTAGAAGGATTGGTACACACCCATTACAGATTACCTCAAGCTAGGTAACCTCCCACTTGGATTGACACAAGCCGTGAAAGTATCATTCAAATAGAAAGTGGAAAAATATGTCTTTTTAGGAGACGTTTTATATCATCAGAGCTATGAAGGAATCCTCCTCTATTGCTTGGACCAACAAGAGTATGCTTGGGCGATCACCCAAGCACACGATGGTACATGTGGTGGCCACTTCAACGGTATGGCCATTGCAAAGCACATTCTTCGCATGGGCTATTATTTGCCATCTTTAGAGTGAGATTGTTGCGCATATGTAAAGAAGTGCATGAAGTGTCAACACCATGCTAATTTGACACATGTACCTTATCAGGCCTTGCAGCCGATCCAAGCAGCTTGGAATTTTTAACAGTGGGGCTTCGACCTAATCAAAAATATCTCCCCTGCATCGTCTGGTCATCACACGTTCATCATAATGGCCACAGAGTACTTCACCAAGTGGGTGGAAGCAATTCCGCTAACCTCTATGATTGGATCCCGCATTGCGGAGTTTATTTTGCATAACATCATGTCATTTTGGTATTCCATCCAAGATCCTGTCGGATAATGGGACATCATTCAAGAACAAATATGTGTGTGCTTTGACCACAAAGTACAAAATTCAGCACATTTTTTCAACACCCTATTATCTGCAGGCAAATGGGCAAGCAGAGACATCAAAAAAAATGCTAGTCGCCATCCTTAGAAAGACAGTCACAGACAATCATAAGGATTGGCACATTCAGATCCCGCTTTCCCTATGGGCTTATCGCACTAGCATTTGGATGTCCACTAGGGCAACTCCATTTTTGTTGGTGTATGGCTCCGAGGCAGTCATGCCTCTTGAGTTGGAAATCCCTTCCTTGCGCATTTCAATGCAAGATTTCATCGATGATGACACTACACGGTAGGCCCGGTTAGACCAACTGATGTTGCTCTATGAATGATGCGTCAATGCTCTCGAGCATTTGTGTATCTATCAAGAGTGACTTAAGAAAGCATACAACATGAAGGTCCACCTAAGGGAATTTTAGGTTGGTGACTTAGTCTTAAAAGAGAACCAACAAAATTCTAATTTTTCGTCCCATCTACGGGACAAGTTTGTGGTAAACTGGTTAGGTACTTATGTCATTGACAGTAGAATAGGACCTGGAACATACCGGCTTGCCTCTCTTGAAGGAATCAAGGAAACAGAACCCTTGAACATCAGTCATTTGAGGCCATTCCACATCTACAGAGCCATAGTCCAACCAAATGCTCCAAGGATTCCCCCGATCGCTTGGTCATCCCAAAAATTCCCCAAAGGTATCTATAAACCCTTTGGTCAACCCAAAAGCTCCAAGGATTCTCATAATCGCTTGGTCAAACCCCAAAATGCCCCAAATGGGTCCAAAACCCTTTGGTCAAACCAAAAGCTCCAAGGATTTCCGTAATCTCTTGGTCAAACCAAAAGCTCCAAGTGTTACAATAACTGCTTGGTCAACATAAATATTCAAAAACAAACAAAAACAATAAAATCATCAAAAATAACAATTTTTTTTTCCAATTCCATGCATAACAATAAAATCATCAAAAATAACAAAAAAATTGCATTTCAATTCCATGCATACTGGTAAAAATCAAAATAACAAAAAATTTTGCATTTTAATTCCATGCATACTCATAAAAATAAAAAATAATAAAAAAAATTGCATTTCAATTCCATGCATACTGGTAAAAATCAAAATACAAAAATATAGGTTGCATTAGGCATCGCATCCATACATTGCATATTTGCTGGTCATACAAGTCAAAAGCACCATAGAATATCATTACTTGGCAATTCCATCATTTTCCACATCAAATCCATTTTCTAAACGCATACATCCAGAATAGCACCATCGCCATTTTTTTTAGCGTAGTCAGCTGTCTCCTAATGTATATAGGGTTTTCGTCATTCAGCTGTCTTTAAATTTCTAGCCAAAAACTGTACATAGTTAAATGGATTTTACATAGGAATTTTTTAATTGGATCATGCCTTGTTACGTAGCATCCCAACACAAATTAACACACATAAAATAATTCCTAAGTTGTGTGAACTCAAGAGAAGCCTACACAACAGTCTAGGGTACCATAGGTGAAAGATTAGCCTGTTCATCCCCCTGTGCAAATGGTTCTAGAATGCTGAGAACTGACAAAATGATGAGCTCTTCCCTATCCATTACCCATAATAAATAGTGGTTTTCACCACTCTCCCAAATCCCAATCATAGTTGGTCCCCAAAGTTGTAAGGATTCGTACTACACGTCCTTGCCAAGGATGGGTAGTCATCCCCAAGACCTAAAAGGATCAACGCCATTCAAAAACCAAATTCCAACAAACCATCATCACAACCATCTCCACTCACATTTGGTATCAAAGTTGTAAGGATTCGTACTACATGTCCTTGACTAGGATGTGTAGTCATCCCCAAGGCCTAAAATATCAATGCCCTTACTTCATAATCTCCATCATCCCCTTGGTTCGCAAAGTCATAAGGATTCGTACTACACATCCTTGCACAGGATGGGTAGTCATCCCCAAGGCCAACAGGATCAAGGCCATTCACAAGCTCAACCTTACAAAGCTCAAAATACAAAATCAAATAATCGTGGTTCTCACCACTATTCAAAATCCTTGCTCAAAAAGATAAACAAAGAGAAAAATAAATAGTGATGTTCATCACTATATAAATACGAGCAAGTATCCCAAATCATTGAGCAAACACACAACCTAAAATTGAATCTCTGGAATTCTCAGAATTCGA
The DNA here is from genome assembly GCA_028583015.1 of Wollemia nobilis. NCBI lineage: Eukaryota > Viridiplantae > Streptophyta > Pinopsida > Araucariales > Araucariaceae > Wollemia > Wollemia nobilis. The sequence goes on from JAQPPZ010017051.1 coordinate 805,800, forward strand.
CAAACCATTTGGGTGATCCTCATTACAGGTTTGGTGGACAACCTACTTGGCAATGGTGGTATCCTACCCGCATGACGATATTTTTGTCACATTAGATTTGCATGTGCATAGACCAATGTTTTCATGTGGATGAGCTAGCTTATGGTACCTTAGATTGTCACGTGGATTAATCTTGCTAAATACAACAACAAAGTTAGTGGAGCTAATTAGGTGATCCTTAGTACAGGTTTGGTTGATAGCCTATCTGGCACTGGCGGTATCCTGACAAATACCACATAAACGAACTCAATTGCACACACAGGGATGTGAAATAACTTGGTTAAATTCAAGTCGAATTTATACCTTGTTCAAAAGTCTTGCGAGATAAATGTATAGTCTTGGCTAGTTAGTTAAAATATTTGAATCTTAGAAAAGCTTAACTACATTTTAAAACAACTGGTACATTTCATTTCGTACATCACCATCAAAAAATATGTAAAGTACAAAACCAAAGTTTTCACATACAAAGTCCTACAAATTCATCCCATTAGTACAACAAGTCAGTCAAATATTGCACAGTCTATGGTGCATTGACAAGTTATCAACAACTCATTTCATTCATTCCATATGCATACATCATATAAGTTAGAAACATCGCATTCATAATCACATTTGCATACATCAATGTAAAAACATGTACATAAAAACAAACCATGAAAAGTGCATAAACATCAAAAAAGAGTCATCTGTATATATATCATAACAAAAATGCCTGCAGGCTACAATGAACCGGTCCTCTGACCCCACAAAAAAAATCCAAAAACTCAAAAACCCCCAAGCCTAGGGTGTCGGCCACCATGATCACATAGGATCGATGCGACAGGAACTACCCCCGTGGTGTAGGTCCTATGGGACCTCTCAGGGCAACTGTTGCTCACCCCTACATCATGCCCACTAGCACCCCCCTCATCTAGCCACCTACGACGGGCTGATGTTGTCTACTCAGTATTGCTGTCTCTCGTTCAACGTGATGAGCCACCTCCATGAGGCTCAGGTATTTACCCACCAAGGCAAATAATATCTCCCTCCATATCCAGTCGATGCCAACGGAATTCTTCCTCCCGTCAACCCCACTTTGCCTCCCATCGATGGTAGTAAGCTACTATGTCATCGTGCTATGCTAGCTATGCCCATAGGAGATCCCTCTCCTGTGCAACATCAGTATCCCCCTTCTACTGGTGGGACGCAGCTCATGCGTTCTCCCACTCCACCAGTTGAGTCCACAAGAGATCTCTCTCCTGCAAAGCCTCTCCTAGCTCCCCATATCGTCTTTGTAGTAGGTCCTCCAATCATGCTATCTCAGCGTCATGTCTTGCCTCCACATCCTCCAAACCTACCTAAGGCATAGGCAAATTTAGGATAGCAACCTGCTATGGATCCCACTGCTCTAGGACATCTTACATCTCCAGCTGATCTGGTACCCCAAACTACCCTCCAACATCCTCAACCTCCACCAAGTCTGCATCGTCCATTGGAACTCCCCAACCCTCTCCTGGTGCCTCTGCACCCTCATCTCCTGCTGCACCCCCTAGAGGCCCCTTGCCTCGCCATCACTGTAGAGTCCACCACTGATCATACTCGGTAGTCACCTTGACATCATCCACATCTAGGATGTCAATAGCTATATCTGAATCCTTGCCAAGTGGTGCAATGACTGGCTGGTCTAGAGTACTCTCATCCCCCCAGCATCGATAGACCACGGGCTCACCAGGCATCCCCTGGCACACCCCTAACTTTTGGGTCACCCGACCGTATGGGAAGAACTCCTACTAAGTCCCATGCCATCCAATCAGCCACCACCCCTCCATACCCATCAAAGCCACTCTACCACCTCAGGCCAGGCTGGGAAGTCCCAGTAGGTGCACCAGAACACCTCTCCATGAGTAAGCCGAGCAAAGGCATTGACATAGTGCCCTACAACACCTGCCCATCACCAAATCTATCCTTGCTCCTCTAACCTCTGCCATAGTACCCCGTATCCAATCTCTCGGTCTACCAATCTGGCAATCGCTCTCCACCCTCTCCATGGGGCTCTCCACACCCAACTCCTCCCCATGCTTGAAATAGCGTATTAGTACTACTGTCCTTCGATCCAGTGATGTCGTTCGGATCGATAGTCCATCTATTGGAATCCAAAGAATCTGATAGACATCCTCCAAGGTCACCATCATCTCCTCTATAGGGATATGGAAGGTATTGGTCCGGGGATCCCATATATTGATCAGGGCCATAAGATAGGCCCGATCCCCAACCAATAGCTCTAGTCGAGTCACCTGCTTGAGCCCAAAGGCATCAAGCCAGTCCCAGTCAGCCAAAGTCAGCACCACACGTGCTTCAGTAAACACAATGGGCACCCGGTACGGCTCTTCACAACCTGCAAAAGAAAACACCATAAAAACATTAAAAACAATAAAACAAACTGTACAACACTAACAATGAATATACAACAATGCATCAAAATGTACAGCCAAAATCATAACAAAAATTCAAAAACCTAATTTTTTAGATCTAGGGTTTTTAATTCTAACTGATAAATTAACAAAAACAAAAAAAAAATAAATTACAAAACAAAACAATCATTTGTCAGTCCTAGGGTTTCTAATTCTAACTGATAAATTCAAAAACAAAACAAAAATTTAAAATTAATTTGTCAGACCTAGGGTTTTTAACTCTAACTGATTAATTAAACAACAAAAAAACAACAGTCAACTAGGGTTCACGCTACGCTTTCTGCTTAGTTTTACCCTATGTTTTTAACCTATAGTTTTAATCTTGGTTCCATTCAAGTTCAACGTAGTTTTTAAGTTATGTTCTAAACTAAGTTTCTAAGCTCAGTTTTCAACTATAATTTTGATCTGTGTTTTAACTAAGGTTCAATTAAGTTTTCAGTTAAGTGTTCATAAACTAGGGTTTCCTTTTTACAATTTGAACAAAACCAGAAAAACAAAAACACAAGCAATAAACACAACTTGCGATTTTCCAGTTGTAATGTTAAATAATAAAGAGGAAGGGTACTCATGGGTATCACTTCGGCTCTGCTGCTCGATCTGGTGTGTGCACTCATGGTCGTAAGAAAAATTTGGTAGTGCTTCGCTTCGTAGAATTGATCTCCTCCTCCTTAGAGCTCCAAATCGCCAAGAAAAACAAATGCAAATGAGCCCATAACTCAATTTTGGCCTTTAAATAGGCTTTTTGAGCCTGTACTCGTTCCCCCTAGGACGAGCACTCTAGTTAGTGCTCATCCCACCCTAGGAGGAATACTAAATAGGAATTCATCCCACCCAGGGATGAATACAAAGAAAAAATTTCAAAAACATCAAAAAATGCACAAAAATACACCAAAACAAGCCCTAAAAGTGTCCGATAAGAGTGCTTTTGCACTTGACATTCCGGGCATGCAAAATAGATGTCGGGGTCACAAATCTTCAATATCCTATTTCCTCAGAAGGCTACCATAGCCGGATCGCTCCATGGGAAGACGGATTTTTGAGAATTTCATCCCCAAACGACGTCACCAAAATGGGTCAAAACCCATCCAAAAGTAGCAATAACATTGCCTAACGAAGGCGCTTTTGCGCCTGACATTCTTGGCATCCAAAATAGACATTGCAGTTACAAATTGTCACTATCCTACTCCCTAAAAAGGCTATCATAGCTAGACCACTTTGCGGGAGGATAGATTTTTATCAATTTTAGCTCCAAAATGCATCACAAAAAGGGTTAAAACCCACCAAAAACATGTCAGAATGTTCGAAAATTGCTTTCGCATTCAATGGTAAAAAATTGAAGGCACCCTTACCTAAGTCATCTTGGGTCAAGCAACTCGTCTATTTTCTCATTTCGGTCATTCCCTCATCGATTCGTCGCTTGAGGGGGTAGTCACACTTAGTCACCAATCAACAACAAAATACCCAATCATGGAGATGACACGCATTCAAAGGATCATTGACAAAGACAATCGTGCCCCTGCTTGGGGAAGCAAACAAGCAATTATCACAAGCTTATCAAACACTTGGCATTCATGAATCATGAACTCAAGGTTCCCATAGACAAAAGGTTGCGCCCTTTGCCTATTCATGATTGATCAATGTCCAAGCTCAAGTAACACCTCACCGAACAAGGTTAACACTTGGATTAAGTTCCTTAGCTCATCAGAAGCAAGGATTCAAGAATGCTTGCCCTTTCCATACTTGGGGCATCAAGATTTGGTTAGGTTACTAAGAAACCCTAATCATTAGTGCTTTGGTTATCTATTTTTGCTCAACGCTGCGCCTTGCATAGTGCTTCCTAAAAATGGGCATCTGTAGACACCAAAATAGCACCAATCCGATTATGTGATGACAAGCACTGATCGCATTGACACAAAAAGCCCCTAGAGCAGCCCCCAAAGGTTAAACAGTGGTCCTAACCACTTCCAAAAGTAGTTTTAGAGGTCAGAGGTCAATTTGGCACATTTTTGGCACCTTGCTCTCTGCTCGTCCCACCTAGGGATGAATACAAACTGGCATTTGTCCCACCCAGGGACGAATATCAGCATTTGCTCTAGGGTGAGGCGAATAGCAAGTTTGATTGGAAAAAAGTCAAACCTCAGTAACTCCACCAGTTAACTGAGGCTTCAAGCCATGCAATTGTGAGGAATAGATTTTATTCAAGAAGAGAGACTTCAATCATGAATGTATTTATTTTAGAAACCTCATGCAAGGAGATTTTTAATCAAGGAGTTAGCTTTTCTTTGAAAATAGGAAAACAACTCAAGTGGCGCCCTCGCATGCGCAATTCAAACAGAGAGACCTTAAGGTCTATAAATTGGTGATTTTTCTCACCCAAAAGAGATATAGAGAAGGAGCATTTGAGCAATGCCAATTTACATACTTACTTGTGATTTGTTCCTTCACATCCTTAATCTCTCATTCGAAAGGGAGGCTATTAGGTGACTATTGGAAGCACAAATCTGGATCCAAAACTCGATTTTTGTCCATAACGATCCACAAAATTTGTTGACAACACCCCATAATCAGTTTTGGACCCATCCCAAGTGGATTGGTGTCGAAACAGTGTCCCAAAAGGTGGGCGTCCTACCCCCGGGTGCTCCCCAAACTGTCACAGTCCTATTCGCCCCCCCCGAGATGATTAGAAATCTATGATATATTTCTCTAGTTTTTCTTTTGCATTTTATTCTAGATATGTTAACTAGGTTACAGTTTAAATTTCATTTCATTATGAGCAATTTTGACTAGGTTTTTGTCATTTCCTACCTTCACTAACTTGCAGATGGCACCAGCAAAATTTGGGTCCTAGAGGAAAATTTGGAGAAATATGACCATCTGGGTCTTCCAAAAACACCCCCAATTAGCTAACCCCAACTTTGCAGGTCATTTGGAGCTTCCTAAGCAAGACATTGAAGAGGGTGCTTTCTGACAAATTGTTGTAGGCCTATTCATCCCACCCTGGAGAGAATACAAATTTGTGAGGAATTTCCAGACTGTTCTTTTTGTAGTGGTCTTATGATAACATATTTATGATTCTGTCAAAATTTTAGGTCAATATGAGGTCATTTGATAATCGTTTTAATATTTTCATGCATACACTGATAGTAGGCCTTGGGAAATACATGCTTTATTTCATCTACAGGTGCTACTAATATTTTTTTTTCTTTGAATGCAGGTTTCTAACATCAGAGGAGAAAGAAGGAACAAATAATCACATACACAAGCGATGACTACATTTTGGTCCACCCATCTTACATGTGGGCATGTGGAAGAAGGATTGTTATCCATGGATGTCGTGACAAGAAACACATTTGACACTCCTATCTCCTAAAAAGGAAGGAGACTTATTGTAACACAATTTGCAAAGCATATCAATATATATATTACCATATTTCATATTGCTTTTATCTTGTGTAAATTTGTATAATTTCTTGTTCTTTCATTTGGCATATTCCTTTTTGTTTCTGTATCCTCGTGCTTTCAAAATCTACCCCTCTTCCTTCTTTCCCAGATATTAATCCGATTCAAGTCACCATTAACTTGAATTTTATAATATGAAAACCATCTCTTCCAAATCTGGCACGTGAAAGGGCACTCAAACATCAAGTGATCAATTGTTTCCTCGCTCTTGTAGCATAAGACACATTGAGAAGGACTGATGATTCTTTTACATCTAAGATTATCAAAAGTGAGAATTCCATTGGGCATGAACTGCCAGGAAAAAAAGTTTACTTTCAGCCAACCTTTGGAGTTCCAAATCTTTCTCCAATCCTCAACTTGATAAGTATGAGGGGGAGGCTCTGGAAGGATCTTGTCATATCCGTCCTTCACTGTGTAGACACCAAGGCTCCCATAGCCCCAAGCTAATTCATCCTCCTCGTCTCTACCTGTGAGAAATATTTCTATCAAGATTTTAGTCATGATGGGTGCCAAATCTAGAGGGATTGAAATTGGCCACTCATCCAATTTCTTAAACTGCTTAAACTTATACTCCCCCAGCTGACTAGTGGTGAAATAAATTTCAATTTGGACCCATCCCTTGGTTTCAATGTCTTCTTTTATTGGTTGCAATTCATGAAATTAAACAATGATAGGTGGGTATTGATCCCATGAATCTGTCCAAAATCATGCCTTCTCCCCTCTCCCCACTTTCCAAAATAATCAATATTTTACTACCTGAGATCCTAACTTGAGATCCTGCCACACTAAGGATCCAGTACCAAAGGGAAATGGCCCACCTCATTTGGGTTAACATGTCCCACATATTTACTAGTTAGGATTCTACTGAATAAGGAAGTTGGTTGGGAAATCCACCTCCAGTAAAGCTTTCCAGCCAAAGCTTTATTATTTATCTTGGATCTTCTCAATCCCAAACCTCCTTTTACCTTGGGTTGGGTTACTTTGTCCCAACCTACTAAGGACCATTTCCTCTCTCCTTTTACTCCTTCCCATAAAAATTTTCTAGCCATCTTGTCCAACTCTTTCCATATAGTATGTGGGGCAGCCAGGATAGATAATTTATAAATTGGCATAGCCTGAATGACTGACTGTAAAAAAGTTAATCTAAGACCATAGCTTAACCATTTGCGAGACCAAAGATTAATTCTATCCTTGATACAATCCAAAATATTCCTCCAGATATCTATTTTTAGTTTTTTAAAGTGCAAAGGGACCCCCAAGTAAACCACTGGGAGAGAAGTCCTTGTGAATCCCAAGATCTCTATAACTCTGTCCTGAAGCCTTTGATCAAGATTGAAAAAGACCACTTTGGATTTTTTATCATTGATGACTTGGTTTGTAGACCTAAGGTAGACACTAATAGTATCTATGATCATTATTGCTTCCCTAAAGCTGGCCACTCCCACCAATCCAGTATCATCCACAAACTGTAGGTGAGTCAAAACTTCCTCACCCACCTTGATACCTGTTAGCAAATCTTGTTGTATTCTCCTCAAGAAAAGTCTACCAAGCCCTTAAGCCAATATGAGAAAAATATAAGGAGAGCAAGGATCCCCTTGACGAAGGCCTCGAGTGGCACCAAATGGTTGTGAGGGAAGAACCTTGATTAACACTGAGTATGTCGGAGTAGAGACACAACTCATGACCCATTCTATCCAATCCCGAGAGAAACCAAAGGCTGCCATCATCTTTGCCAAGAAGCTCCACTCCACCCTATCATAAGACTTTGACATATCTAATTTTATGAACATTCCTTTATTACCAGATGTTTGCATTGAATGGATTGCCTCCTGAGCTAGAACCACCCCATCCAGGATCTACCTATCCTCTATAAAACCCCCTTGCTCTGAGGAGATAATGTTATGTAAAAGAGGTTTTAGCCACTCAGCCATTACCTTTGTGATTATTTTATATATCATATTGCATAAGGCAATAGGTCTATAATATAAAATATTTACCCCATCCTCCCCTTTTGGAATTAAGGTAATGAAAGTATGATTTAATGCTTTAAGCATTCTTTTACTACCTCTGGACTCCTCTATAACAGCCAGTACATCCTCCTCCAAGTTATCCCAAAAGTCCTGAAAAACTCAATTGGAAAGCCATCTAGACCTGGAGTTTTTTTTATGCTCATTCCAAAGACCACATTCTTCAGTTCCTCTCTATCAATGGGTTTAAGAAGGGTCTAATTTTCTTCTTCAGAGATAACAAAAGGTATGACAACAATAACATTTTTTTGAGCCTCTTCATCTTGCACCATACTTTCCTTAAAAAGTTTAGAAAAATAATCCATTGAATGGGAATGCATACTTGGAAGTGTATCAAAGGAGTGTCCATTCTCATCTTGAAGAGCTTCCATGTTATTCATCTGTCTCCTAGCACAAGTAGTCCGATGGAAAAATTTGGTATTTCTATCACCTTCTAATAACCAAGTGGTTCTTGCTCTCTGTTTCCAGTAGGTCTCCTCTTGGTTGTCAATGTCCTCAACCACTTTATGCAAGGCATCATCCTCGACTTTGAGCTACTCTATAATTTTTCCTTCCCTAAAGTGTTTTTGAACCTCATCCCATCTGGCCATCAAAGGAGCTCTTTGGACCTAGAAGTTTGTCTTAGTAGCTTGCCTCCAATGTTTCAGTTGAGCTTTGACGTAATGAAGTTGTTTGTGAAATCTAAACATTGTTGTCCCATATGTTGGGCGGCATTCTTCCCACCACTATGGAATTTTCTTTCGAAGTTCCTCTTTTTGTAACCAAAAATTCTCAAATTTTAATGGTTTGTGATGCTGCCCTGTCTTAGTCCCTCCTTCCAACAAAATGGGAAAGTGATCTGAAACTGGACCCTCCAAAATCTAAAATTTTGTATTCCATTTTACAAATGCCTCCTCAAAAAACCAAAAAATGGTCTAACTTTACCTTCCTACTATGTGGCTCCCTCCTCTTATTGGTCCAAGTATAGTTGATTCCAGGGCATTTAATATCCACTAAGTGTAAAGCCTAGACTTGGGCAATCATAAGTCGATCCCCTGGGTACAGAATTGGGGTTCCCCCTTTCTGATCTCTAGAGGATAATTTAGCATTAAAATCCCCAGCAATAATCCAGTCTAAATCTTCCCTTGAGATTCTCATGTTATACACAACTTTCCATTGAAGCCTCTGACCATCAAGGTTTTGAGCCCCATTAAAATTTGTGATTAAAACATGTTCAGCTATGACATTATTCCTAAAATGTGATGTGAGAACACCCCTCCAAGCTAGATGTTCTATTGCAGTCCATTCAAGAGAGTTCCAAAGAGTAACAATCCCCCCTGAGGCACCTTGGGCAGCCACTTCCATATGACCAGCACCCCTCCAAATTCTGTTAACTATTTTACACATAAGATCTAACGATATTTTTGTCTCCTGAATAAGCAAAAAATTGTTTTTACATTTTTCTAAGAGTCTTCGAACAACAGATTGATGGGTTCTACTGTTTAAACCCCTAACATTCCATGATTGTATAATCATTGGTTACCTTGAGAGCAGTAAGAATCTATTGGCCTCACCGATCCTCCAGTTATCAGTTTGTCTCCTTGAATTGCTAGCAATTCCTTATTTGATTTTCTACCCACTCCTTGAGAGTTGCTATTTTTTTATCTCTTTTCCACCTGAGTTATCCCTAAAGTTGGCCTTTCTCTGTTCTTTTTTGATATTCCCATGCTGACATCCTTAATTATTGGCTGCTCTTGGTTATGCACTATCAATTCCCCTGCACTCTTTGACTGCGGTAACTCACTGTGGTCAATTACCTGCTCTATGACGGGGGGAGATGAAAGAGTAGCTTGAACGTGGATGTTATTATTTTCACTATTACCATCCACTTCTTCCATGAATTTTTCCTCTTGGTCCACTAGTGTCTTAAATATCTCATACCTATTGGCGGGCTTGAGTTGGGTTTGCTCTTTACCATATTTTTTCTTTTGCCTTCTCCTTATTTGGGCTGTTCAAAACCATCTCTCTGAGCTTCTTTACCTTGAGAAGTATTGGTTGGTTCTTTGTTTATTGTTGAATTACCCTCCTTAGGAATATTTGACATTCCTAGAGGAGCCTCCATTTTTGTGTTCATATTATTTGGGCAAAATCAGGCCAAATGCCCGTATTTGTGGCAAAATCTACATCTAAAGGGCAGAGCCTCATAATCCAGCTGTTGAATCCAAGATAGTCCTGCAAGTTCAAGTTCCACCTTTGCCGATAGAGGTTGGCTAAGATCCATTTCCACACATATTCTTGCATAAATAGTTGTGTTCCCTTCTATTGTGTCTTTGGAGACACCCAAATGTCTTCCAAGGGAATTACCGATCATCTCCAAAACTTGTTCATTCCAAAACTCCATTGGAAGTGCATACAAACGGATCCAAACTGGGACAACAGTGGGTTAAATTCAAGGATCGAATCCCACTCTCCAGGGTTGAACAAATAATCCTGTCGGACCATGATTCCTCTTTTTTGATTCAAAAGCCCTATTTCTATCGTCTAGAGAAGAAAAACTAACAATAAAATACCCATTTCTAATACCCCATAAAGAGTACTCACCATGAGGCTCCCAGTTTTGTCGGACCCAGGAGTGCAAAAAATTCAGGGTAGGGCGAATACCCATGAATTTATAGATCAAATTATGATTGGCTTTGTATAAGACTGTTTCTTCGACCATCATTGGCTCAATGACAATCTTGGGCCTTGATTTGAACTATGGCAGGCATCCATTAACTCGATGAGTTGTTGATCTATTTCCAGCAGCCGAAAAGAGCATTTTAAATGCAGTTCTTTGAGCTTTGTCAGTCTTGGAGGGAGATTTATCTTTTAACAAATCTGCATAAGAGCTATTTCTTCCTAGGAGAGGATCCAAAGAAGTCCCCATTGGACCCTCCTGGGGCAGCAATCTTGCCTTCAGATCCACAGTAACCAGAAAACACTTCGGCAACCCAAATGATGCCCTAGATTTTCCTTAGCTCCAGAAACCCTAGTTCATCGCTTCCCGCATACTCGCTTCAACTTTTTTTTCCCTATATTTTACTATTTTTAAAACCACATATTGAGCCAAAAAAGTTTTGAAGGAGATTGTTCAAGACATCAAGACTTTTAGATTCTTGAGAAGAAGGCCTAGAATGAAATTAGAATTGTACAAGGAGTGTGAAGGAGAAAGAAGCCAAAAATTACTACCAAACCTCATACATTTTAATATTTCATTTGAAGGCTACAAGGCTTATTCAAATAAATGAGATATGCTAGTTTCTACTACAAAACATTGAAGGGATCTTGAAGGAAAATCTCAATTGTGATTTGCAAGATATCCCTACCAATTTCTTGAGATTAAAGAACACAATTTTAGTGGAGAGATTAACTAATTTGCAATATAAAAATTTTAGATGTGAGGTCAGTAAGAAAGCAACAATCAATATAGTAGTACTAGCTGCAAAACTTTAGATTTATAGAGTACATTATGAAGGATAATTAAAGTCCCCTGCTACAGATTCTTGAAACAAGTTAGAGGGTTTCAAAGCTGCAAATAAGTGGGCTAACAAACTATTTTTAATAGTCAAGAAGAGTTGCATGTTCATCCAGTAAAGGCAACAATATGGTAAATACCTATTATAATATTATAATATAATATTCAAGGGAGTGTAGAAGATAATTTTTTTTAAGGTTAATACCTACACATTAAATAGGATATTAGATATATTTCAACAAGAAGAAGATATTACTTTTAAGTTAAAGTTGTAGAGATTATAGTGCACTCAAGACTTATTATTAGTGCATCTTACAAGTTACTTTTGAGGATAAATAAGATGAGATTAATAGTGCACTATACTAGTTATACTTAAGAGATATTTTAAAGTGCATTAAGTATTGTTCAAAGGTGAGAATTAATGCACAAGTAGAATTAAGTTGAAGTGTGAAAGGACACTATTGAGCGCACAAAATCTGCAACATATCTTGGTGAAATAAAGTCACCAAAATAAGGGTATATTACTTTCTTGAATTTGTTAGTGGAAAATATTCAAGCAAGTGATTTAGAGGTTAGTGTTATTAGATCACTATCTACCCTCAAGAAGTCATTTCATCAAAGAATTTAGAAACTTGGAGAAGAAGATATATGGCCTAAAACTTTGGTGCAAGCTAAGGTGTTCTATCTTATCCATTATAGGGATATTCATGTTACAAGAGAAGCACCATTCTTGTACTTTCAAAGATATCCATGAAGGAGAAAATATGTAGCCTCCAAAAGGTATTACAATAGATAGAAAAACATAGTATTCAAGCAACCATTTTAAAGTAAATGAGAGAGCCAAAAAAGGCTCATCAAACCAACATTCGAGCTACGCAATTCAATGTCGATTGTTGTCATATTAAGAAACATTTGTGGTTTAATTCAATCTACATCATAAGGAGACTGCTTTGGACAAACGTAACCATATCAACAAGGTAAGTCTAACACAACATTTGTATAATGAAAAATAGTAAAAATAAGGTGCAAGTAAGGAGCTTATTACCCAAGCAAATATTGTCAAAATCTTGGAAGAAAAAAAAAATTAGGGTAAAAAAAATGCCTTCAAACCATCAGGAGTGAAGCACCTTGGAAACACCTGTGTTGTAGAATACCACTATTAGGTAGAGGAAGCTAAGAAATAAATGTTGGAGAGCCACCATTAGCTAGATAAAGCTAAGCAATAAGTGCTAGAAAGAGTCACCATTAGTTAAATAAAGCTAAGCAAAAAAACATTGAGTAAAAAAATAACAGTTAGCAAGAAATGTTGGGCTAATAAGAAAACAAAAGGGTTTTGCTACATGCAAGGTTGAAGACGTCCACCTACCATCTTGTGTAAAGAAACACCGTGCCACTTGGCGCAAGACTCAAGGAGCAAAGGAGAGTCACTAGAGTATTTCATAATACCTTTGTTCATAAAACCTGAAAAGGAATAGGAACACCTAAGTAACACTCTACACAAAATAATAGAGTTTAGTCATCATTCAAGTATATAGATTCTATAATAATGCTTATGTTACCAAGAGTGATATTTTCTAACATACCTCATAGGTTAGTGCCATCTAGCAAGAAGAGATAGGCTCGAGCAAAAATGTATATGTCATTTGGTATACATTACTTAAGGAGGTAAAATTTATTAAATACCTCTACCAATAAGGAGAACGTAGAAGGTGATTTTTGCTACATAGTCAAAAAATGATTAAGAAGGGAGAGAGTGCAATCTAAAGGATGTCAAGAACATCACCCAAAGCAGCACTTGATACCATACCTCATGGACCATAAAGACCAAGGATTGAAGACATTGAAATTCAATGTCAAAACCTACATCAAATAGTGAACAACGAGCAAAACACTATTAAAAGGTATAAGCCATAGTATATCATTAATTGCTTTCTATAAAGGTTATTCAATTCCTAAGGTTGTTTTATTAATCATATAGGAAGAATAAGGAGATAAAATCTTAGATATTCTATTAAGTTCTAGAAAGCTAATTGAAGGGTGAAGTTTATTTTGGAAAAGCATTTCAAATTCTATTACTTGAAATTCCAATAACATAATATTTACAAATAATTAAGTAGGATAAATAAGGTTTGCCACTTTAGATAATTAAATAATATTTTTTGAAGTTTCAAAATAGGTACATATAAGGTATACTACATCAAAATATTAAACAAATTAGAATTTAAAAAAATGATCTACTGAAGTTAAGGATAAATACGAAAGTTCATTAATTACTTAAAAGAGTTAGAACTATTTACTTATAATTGTCTCATACTCATACTAAAGAGATAAAATAAATCCAACCATAGAGAATTTCATCAGATTGATATATGCATAGTTCAATAGGAGAAATAAGGTGAATAGGAGTTGATTATTATTATTCTCAAAACATTACCAAATCAATTCAAAAGGTGAACTACTACTTGCTAATCACTAAGGAGACATAAGGATCCTACAAAACCTAAATCTTAGAAAGGTATTATTAAATTAATCCACATACTCTAAACTAGGAAGTCATAAGGTAGACTTATTCAAGGGCTCTATCAAAAGTATTCTTAAAATACTAAATATTTAAAGGAATAATATCATGAAAGAAATAACAAGAGGGATATTTCATCATAATGCACACTACAAGAGGGCTCAAGATCAGAATTCGTACAATATACCATATCAAGATGCAAAATTACTTCACACCCAAAAAAATTCATAGGTCAAAATAAAAAAAGGATATTTGGTATATTGATTCTGGTGTAAGTCATTACATGATAGGAAATCTATAATGGTTTGATTATCTTGAAGTCACTAATAATTATAAGATGAAAATTACAAATAGAAAATTCTATCACATACATAGATATGGCTGTGTAAGACCTATTAAATCTCTTCCAAATTTTATACAACATAATGTAATTTATATTGCAGGATTAGAATTGTATCTTATATTAGTAGCAAATATAGTAGAGAGAAAAAGGATAATTGATTTCAGATGCATAAATGGAGATAATATGTGTCACATTATAAATCATTCAAAATAATACTAATGCATTTCTTGAGGAACATATTGGTGAGAATGAAGAACATTTATATCATAAAAGTAAAATAAGAAATAGAAGGTTTAAAATTAAAAGAGTTAGAGGTCAACAAAACTCCGCACTACTTGGCCATCTACAAACTAAATAAGAAGAAGAAGAACCTAAATAATATGCTCATCCAAATCAATTCAAAAGGTGAACTACTACTTGCTAATCACTAGGGATACATAAGGATCCTAGAAAACCTAAATCTTGGAAAGGTTTTATCAAATTAATTCACATACTCTAAACTAGGAAGTCATAAGGTAGACTTATTCAAGGGCTCCATCAAAAGTATTAAAATACTAAATATTTAAAGGAATCATATCATGGAAGAAATAACAAGAGGGATATTTCATCACAATGCACACTACAAGAGGGCTCAAGATTAGAATTCGTACAATATACCATATCAAGATGCAAAATCACTTCAAACCCAAAAAAATGCATAGGTCAAAATAAAAATGATATTTGGTATATTGATTCTGGTGTAAGTCATTACATGACAGGAAATCTATAATGGTTTGATTGTCTTGAAGTCACTAATAATTATAGGATGAAAATTACATATAAAAAAATTCTATCACATACATAGATATGGTTGTGTAAGACCTATTAAATCTTTTCCAAATTTTCTACAACATAATGTAATTTATGTTGCGGGATTAAAATCGTATCTTATTTTAGTAGCAAATATAGTAGAGAGAAAAAGGATAATTTATTTCAGATGCATAAATGGAGTTAATATGTGTCACATTATAAATCATTAAAAATAATACTAATGCATTTCATGAGGAACAGATTGGTGAGAATGAAGAACCTTTATATGATAAAAGTAAAATAAGAAATAGAAGGTTTAAAATTAAAAGAGTGAGAGGACAAAAAAACTTTGCACTACTTGGCCATCTACAAACTAAAGAAGAAGAAGAAGAACCTAAACAAGATGCTCATCCAGATTTAGAAAAAAATATATATATATAATGAAGGAAGTAAGAGAGAAGAGCTCATATTCCAAAACCAAAATGAAGATCCATATTAAATACCAAAGTCTTCAATACCCAAATAATGTAATATAAGGGGATGTTAGAGTATATTGCATTATTTAGGTACATGTCAATGTACCAACTTTGGTACATTACTATAGTAGGATTTTAGTTTAGAGCAATATTATGTGGTTACTTCAGTATGTAATAATTGCACAAGTGCTAGAATGTACAATGATGTAAATGTGCATGTAGTCCACATGTACATGATTCATAGGATAGAGTCAAAGGTAGAGTGAGGGTCGAGGAATTTATCTTCCTATATATAGGTAATATAGTGAGTGAAGCGAAGTGGAGAGAAGATAAAGAGTGCATAGTATATATTGGTAGTGTGGAACAATGTAGCTCTTTAAAAATAGTTTATAGAGTGTTCATGTCCTCCATTATACTGTATTGTACTAATTTTGCAAGATTTCATTAATGGCATATTTTTAAGTTATTGCAGGAGTTTGTCTCATCAATTTCTTGCATATTATAGTGTCATTATCATATAGATATATTAGATTGCTTATGTTGCATCTTGTGGTTGCATTTACTATATCATATACTCATCAAAATCCAACAAATTTTAGGTCATTCTTTATTGCCTTAATTTGATCCCACTACCTATGTAACATAGTAGTCCTGATAGTACTAGTTTCCTCACCATAGCTACTCCCTATATAGCCTAATTAAGTGTTTATTCATTTTCCTCGACATTGGGTTTTTGTTTATTTCAACCAAAAATTGATAAAGTGAGTCAAAGGACCCACCTCTCTAGCACTGCTTCCTCATCTACTTGTAATTTACTATCTCTAGATGTTAATGTAATATCATATGTATGCATAATGGTCATGAGATGTTTGCATATGCAAGTGAAAATGAAAATTGAAAATCAAATATTTATCACCTATTTATAATATTTAACTATAAAAATGATTTTCTATAAATATTTTTATCATTTTGTAGAGATGTTATATGGGTAGTGCTTCTAATGGCTTTTATCTCTTTAGAATTAGCTTTGCACTTTTTATTTTTACTCATTATGTACTAATGTTACAATGATTAAACACTATGCATAACCTTGTATTCACCTATCATTTATTTAGTAATCATCTTATTAACAAAGCATTTATCTACTTTTAGCAATCTTATCTATATCATTGTATTGCTTCTACTACTCTCAAAAACACATGATCTTCTTCTTGCTTGGAATTTTTCTCATCTTCTTGTAGGTGCTATGAAAACCATCGAACATTAGTTTATTTCCTTTAAAAAAAGTGAGAAGACTCTACTTGAGCCTTTGTAGTTAAAGATTAAAAATGTTGCTTGAGGACCCATTTACAAGGCAACTTGATCCCATTTACATATTAAGGTATATATTGTATTAATTATTATAATTATGTGGAATATATTGTTTTTCCCACAAACACACTTAATTGTCAACCGCTAGCTATGTTTTATTTTTGTTATAGTAAAATTGTTGTATATACTTTTTAAAATTAAATTAATTTATATAAATTATATGATATAAATTTTTTAGTAATATTTTGATCTCCTTACATTGCTCATCATAAGATAATCATCTTTTTCAAGTTAACATCTCATCTATAAAAATATTTAGAATTTAAACCATACAACTCTATTAAACTTTAATCATAAATATATAAAACTTAATTGATTAATTAATTATTTAAAATATGGGAAAAAAAATAAAAATAAAAATGAAACGAACACTAAATTAAAATTATGGTTTCTTTGCATAGTAGCCATTGCAGTTCTCAACTATTAACTTCTTATCATAACCAAGTGGAACTATGAGAACAATAACGGTAGTTCCACAATAACAATAATGAGGATGTAAGGTTATATGTTGGCGATGGAGTAATATGAAAGTAAACAATGTCAATCAAATTATAATCTAAGTGACATGGAGCAACCAGTCTTCATTGCGAGTCTGTTTGGTACGTGGGTTAGCCATGTAATCTAATATAACATAAATAGAATATGTATACAAAATAGTTTCTGAAAAAGAAATCTTGGTGACAATTATATAGCACAATCACTTGGTCACCCCAAAAGCTCCAAGGATTATCGCAATCACTTGGTCACCCCAAAATCTCCAAGGATTATTGCAATCACTTGGTCACCCCAAAAGCTCCAAGGATTATCGCAATACCCCAAAAAGGCCCCAAAGGATTCTCGAAATCCCTTGGTCACCATCAAGAAAATTCAAAAACAACAAAAATCATCAAAAAAAACAAAAATTTGCATCTCATTTTTAGGCATGCTCAAATTCATCAATAAAAACTCTTCTCGCATCTCATCTTCATATTCACAAAAATCAATCCATCAAAAATACAAAAATACATAGCTGCATTAAGAATTACATCCATACATTGCATATTTGTGGTCGTACAGGTCAAAGGCACCATAAACTATAATTATTCTGTTGAGTCCATATGGTTCCACGTTGTTCCATCTTATAAAACAAACAAACAAATGCCATTTATTGCTTTTTACCACACTAAGAGTCAGTGGTCTTCTAATGTATCAAGAGTTTTTGTAATTCAGTCATCATTTTGATCTCTAGTCACGTAATGTACCAAGTTAGACAGATTTTACGAAGGTAGAGTTACACTTGAAATACACCTTGTTACGTAGCATCCCAACACAAATTAAAACACATAAAAATTCCCAAGTTGTGTGAATGAAAGATGAAACCTACATAGTAATCCAGGTCACCATAAGCAAAATTGTTATCTTGCTCATCCCCTTGTGCGAATGGTTCTAGAATGCTGAGAATTGATAAAAGGACGAGCTCTTCCCTATCCATTTACCTTAATACACAGTGTTTTTATCACTACCAAATCCCAATCATAGTTGGTTCCCAAAGTTGTAAGGATTCGTACTACACGTCCCTGCCAAGGATGGGTAGTCATCCCCAAGACCTAAAAGGATCAACAATACATCATCATCCTAACACTTACCATTCACCTTTGGTCTCCAAGTTGTAAGGATTCATACTATCCACCCCTAACCAGGATGGGTAGTCGTCCCCAAGGCCTAAAAGACCAATGCCCTTACTTCATAATCTCCATCATCCCCTTGGTCCCCAACATCGTAAGGATTCATACTATCTGCCCCTAACTAGGATGGGTAGTCATACCCAAGGTCATGAGGATCAAATCCATTCACAAGATCAAACTCACACCGCTCAAAATACAAAATCAAGTAACAGTGGTTATCACCACTATTCAAAATCCTTGCTCAAAAAGAAAAATAAATAGAAAAATAAATAGTGATTTGCATCACTATATAGACGAGCAAGTCTCCCAAATCATTCAGCCAACAAATAACCTAAAATTGAATCTTTGGAATTCTCAGCATTCAAAAATCATCTAGGTGATCCTCATTACAGGTTTGGTTGACAACCTATCTGGCAATGGTGGTATCCTACCCGCATGACAATATGTTTGTCATATTCACTTTGCATATATGCAGACCAATGTTTGCATAAGGATGAGCTAGCTTATGGTATCCTGGATAACACTGCAGATTAATCTAACTAAATACAACAAAGGAGTTAGTGGAGCTAGTTAGGTGATCCTCGATACGAGGTTCGGTTGAAATCCCATCCGGCATCGGCGGTATCCCGACAAATACCACATAAATGAACTCAATTGCACACACGAGGGGATGTGAAATAGCTTGGTCAAAAACAAGTTCGATTCATACCTTGGTCAAAAATCTTGTAAGATAAAGCACGATCGTGGCTAGTGAGTTAAAACCGCCCGAGTCTCAGAAAACCTTAGCTACATTTCTAAACCAACTGTGCTACTTTTCATCCTTACAAATACCATCAAAAAATACAAAAAAACCACATGTACACATACAAAGTCATCTACCACGACAATCGCATAAAAACAAAATCACAAAGTCCTAAGCAGTCTATGGTGCCCTAACCAAACAACACAAATTCATTTCATCCATTACATTTTGCATATCACATATATATCAAAAACATTTGCATTTATCATACCATATACATCCATTACCATAAGCATGCATCCATCAACATCAATCATTGTGCATAACGTAAAATAATGACATATATACAAAGCAAGAAAATCAAAACAACAAAAACAACAAATAAATGCAACACAAAAACAAACAACAATAAGCATTGTCGGACACAAGTGCTCTTGCACTTAACCTCTTGGCATAGAAAATCGATTTCGGGGCTCAAATTGTCACTCTCCTACTTCCCCAAGAAGGCTACCATAGCCGGACTGCTCCACGGGAAGACGGACTTTTGACACTTTCACCCCATTATGGCATCACCAAAAGGGTTAGCACCCACCAAAAACAGGTCCAAATGTTGGAAAAATTGCACATGCTTAACGATAAACCATCTAAAGGCACCCTTGCACAAGTCATCTTGGGTCAAGTGACTCGTCGCTTTTCTCACGAAGGTCATTCCCTCATCGATTCGTCGCTTGAGAGGGTAGTCACACTTAGTCACCAATCAACAAGAACACACCCAGTTAAAGAAAATGACATGCATTCAAAGAATCATTGTCAAAGACAATTACGCTCCTGCTTGGGGAAGTAAACAAGCAATTATCACAAATTGATCAAACACTTGGCATTCCCAAAGCATGAACACAAGGTTCCCCTATGGACAAAAGGTTGCGCCCTTTGCCTAATCATGATTGATCAATGTCCAAGCTCAAGTCACACCTCACCGAAATAGGTTAGTACTTGAAATCAAATTCCTTAGCTCGTCAGAAGAAAGGATTCAAAAATGCATGCCCTTTCCATGCTTGGGGCATCAAAAGTTGGTTAGGTTACCAAGAAACCCTAATTATTAGTGCTTTGGTTATCTATTTTTGCTCGACGTTGCGCCATGCATAGCGCATCCCAAAAAGGGGCATCTGTAGACACCAAAACAACACCAATCCGATTATGTGACTGCAAACACTGATCGCTTTGACACACACAACCCCTAGGGCATCCCTCAGAGGTTAAACAATGGTCCTAAACACTTTCATAGCAATTTTGTAAGGTCAAGAGGCAATTTGGCACATTCAAGCACTTTGCTCAGTATTCGTCTCACCCAAGGACAAATACCAACTGGGATTCGTCTCACCGAGGGATGAATTCTAAATTCATCTTTAGTCAGGATGAATTCTAGGTTTAACGGGCAAAAATAAGAATGCCGCCAAGTGGCAGCCGAAAATAGTCATTTATGGCCTCCTGCCATGCATGCGCGTGTAGGTGGGTAGGTTGGCAGTTAGAGGACTGTCACAAGGGCAGTCATGGAAGCCCAAGTCAGGGAGGAGTCTCCTCCCTCTTGGGAAGGCATGGCCACCACATGGCATCCCTGCATGTCCCTCCAAAGAGACCCCCTGGGTCTATAAAATGGTGGACTTTCCCACCCAAATGGGGGACAAGTTAGAGCATTTTCAAGCAACGAAGTGCTGCCAAATCGAACAACCTATTGCACCATTTTTTGATTCACCTTTTCACATCCATTAATCTCTTTCGTAAGAAAGGTTATTCGGTGGCTTTTGGAAGCATGGATCCAAACCCAAACCCAACATTTGACCACCTTAATCCACCAATTTGCCGACAACACAATCCCAAGAGATTTTGGGCCCATCCCTAGTGGATTGGCGTCAAAATCAAGTTCTAACGAGGTGGCCCGCTTGGGCACCCCACACTTTTTGTTAGTTTCATTTTAGTCTATTTTGTTATTGCTTGTTTATCCTACATTACATTCTATGCTATTTAGATAGCTCACAATTTGGATTTCAGAAGACATTTATCAAATATTATCATGCTTTGTCGATTTTGTGGCCTTCACTAACCTGCAGGTAGTGACGTCGAATTCCCATGGATAGAGGCTGAATTGGGAGAATCCGACCATCTGGGTCATCCCAAAATGGCCCCAATTACTTAACCCCTCTATTTGTAGGTGTTTTGGAGGTCTCAAGGTTTGACATTTAGATGGCATCACTTCGACTTTTCATCATAGGAGAATTCGTCCTACCTGGGGACGAATTATAGCAGAATTCATCCTGCCCAGGGATGAATTCCAGTTAAATGCAAATTGGCCAACTGTTTCAATGGCGGTGGACCTCTAGTAAGGTATTTTGGTCTCTTTCAGATTTGTAGGTGATTTAGATTCATTTTACTCACTGTTTTAGATAATATTTTACATGCATCTTTTGTTAATTTCAAGGAACAAACTTTTCCTATTTGCAGCAGGTGCTACTAACGCCTTTCTTGTTTCTTTGAACATAGGAGGAGCAGCGAGAAGTGAGGATCCATTAGCATAAGCGGTGGCAACACTTTGGCCCGCCCATTTCAAATGTGGGCATGCGAAAGAGGGATTATTGATCACGATTGTAACCAAATTTATTTAACGCTCCTAACCCCTAAGAAGGGAGGAGGCGATTTTGTAACCGAGGTTAAAGAGTTAAATAAAAGGGCTGTGAATTCTCTAAATTCTTGTATCTCATTTCAATCAATTTTCCTCTTTCGTTTAATGCACTTCACACTTTAGGACTTAAGCGTTAGTTTGATTTTTGAATGCATCGAAGTAGTTTTCCTTTCAAAAACTTCTAGAATCTCATGCTTTCAGGTAAATATTCATGTTTATTGTGTATGCATATTATTTTTTCCTCTCTTTTACAATTTTATTTGCATTAGTATTTCAAGAATAGGTTTATTAATTTATTCATCTAGTATGAGTATGGTTATTGGCTTCGTGAGGATGTCTTTGTTGCTAGGGATGAGCTTAGTATGAGAAGAGAAAGGGTATCTTGGGTCTATAATAAACCTATTTTTGAGAGAGATTTGTGTGCAGGTGAATCCAATGTGAAGAAAAATGACTAGCAATATAAGTATCAAGATAAAACAGTTTAACAACAAGAGCTTTGAGTAATGGAAACTAAATATGGAAGATTTACTCATGGATAGAGATAGATGGGTTGCTATGTAAATCCATGGATATTTTGTAAGAATATTAAGAGAAGTTAAGGAGGAATACTACTCAATTACACCTTGCAGATTCAATTTTTATCAATGTCTCTAAATAAAATAATACTAAGGAGCTACGAGAGAAGTTGAGGGTTCTATATTAGTTAAAAAGAAGTATCTCATTTTAATGAGTAATGGGAATTGTATTGCAGCACATCTCAATGTATTTAACACCATGGTAATAAAATTAGCCTTTGTTGATATTGAAATACCTAAAGAAGATAAGTGTATTGCTTTGTTATGTTATTTTCTATATTCATGGGATAATTTGGTTGTGGTCATTTAGAGCACTACTGCAATTACTTTAAGGTTTGAAGATGTGGTTGCATCCTTATTATCAGAAGAAATGACATAGAAATCGATGGAGGGCTCATCCAAGGATGCTCTATTTGGAAGGGTACATTTAAAGATAAAAATAAACATAATTCTAGGGATCGGTCAAATTCAAGTGAGATATATAAATCTATTGGAAAATTTAAACCAAAATGCTAGATATGTAGTAAATTTGGGTATTTGAAGAAAGACCATAAATCTAAAAGTATTAATAAGAATAAGGGATCTAATGATGCTTCTTCCACAAAACCAAAGACCTCAATAGAGGTAGGGGATGTAAATGTCACATATTTGAGTATACTTTTAGATTATGATGCATGGTTGATGGACTTAAGGGCTTTTTCATATGACTTCTCATAGATGATGGTTTTGTAAATATGAAAAGTATAATAAAGGTGATGTCTTCCTAGGATATGACTTGACAAAAAAAATCATAATACATGGAAAGGTCATACTAGTGTTTAATGATGGAAGGATTAGAACCTTCCCTAGTGTTTTGCATATTCTAAGGTTGGTCAAAATTTTGAAATCTATGAGTAGAATGAGGGATGCAAGTGTGTAGATAGTATTTGAAAAGGATACTCATAGGATGGTTCAACTAGTAATGGTGTTGGCAAGATGTGTATGTGTATTTTCAAATCACCACCCACAAGAACTTCGATGAGAAGGTGCAAAAAGGACAATAGGGGTTTGGCACTATGGAGCAAAACATCACACCTTCAAAAAAAATAATCAAGTGTGAATAGCGTCAGAATATTTATACCAGGTTGGAATTTAGTAGGGAATAAAATTCCCAACACATTGCTATAGATTCAAGAAGGGTAAAAATGACAGTGTAGAAGTTGCTAGAGGATCTGCACCCAATCGAGGTTCACCAAAGTTCCAACTACTTGTCTAGAAGCTAAAAACTAACCAAGCGAGGAAAGGTAGAAAAATGATCAAGTATAGAGGGTGACAGAGGATTTGCACTTGACTAGAGCCCAAGGAGATCCAAAATTTTTGGCACATGTAAGAAACAAAAGGAGAAATGGCCAAGTTTGGGAAGTGTCTTGAGATTCGTACATAACCAAAGCTCAGCGAGGTACCAAATGCCTGACCTACTATTGGAGGAGGTATATTTATAAAAGTAGCTAAGTATTGATGTTGTCAAAATATTTACACCCAATCGGGATCCACAAGGTTACAAACTCTCTACCTAGAGACTAAAATCCAACAAGAGCAAATTAGAACAAAATTATACAAGTCTAGAGGTCGTTGTATGATTTGTACCTGATCAAAGCCCAGGAGGGTACCAAATCTCTGGTTTACTATTGAAAGTTCAATTTTAGGAGCCCAGAGGATTTGTATCTGGTCTTGATACCATTAATAAATTACAAGAAAAGCAAACACTGATACTAACAAAGGCTTTGTACCTAGCTAGAATCCACCAGGGTCATAGATATTCAATATCATGACATCATAGCGTGTGAGTTTGGTAGCTAGCTCAATCAAGTCCAGTACTGGATCACCTACATGAGGATTATCATAATCTTAGGTTACCTATTGGATAATATCGCCTATCAAAATAATATCAATGATGTGGTTATTCTCGTGGCCATCATGTAAGTTGTAGGACAACTCAACTAAAAGTAATCAATGAATATCAATGAACAAGATGCAAGCAACACACTCAACACTACTCAATATGACATAGATTTTGGCCAAGTCAGCAAGTCATGATTAGGCAGTTGGAGTAGCCATACTTTTGAATAGTCCAATCAACTGGCACTCCCTGTGACATAACAATAATCCATGTCTAATATAATGGTGTTTTGATTGTATAAAGCCTATATATCTAATATGTAAAAATAAAAATAGATCGGATCTTACGCTTCTACAATTTATATGTAAGAACAAAAGACTTGCACCTTAATACAAAGTGATTTCTATTTGGTCTTTGGTTCAACTCATTTGCAGAGAATGTATGTATGGATGACTACTTCTAATTTTAGCATTTTGAATTTTCATGGTTTTTACTCTGAATTCTAAATTTATGTTGTGTTAATTCACTTGTTTTGGAATTTATGGTATGATAAGCTACATTATATTAAGATTCAATATTTTATGATTGATAGTAATTATGACTGGTCTATTAGGTAGTTGGTTGTTAATTGCATGGTTCTTCATTTTCATATGTCTTGATGTTTCTTAACCTACACCAACATAAGTTATAGCTTTAGTTTCTTTTATTTCTTTTAGTACCCTTTTCCTCCCACATTTAGCAATAGTTACCTAGAACATCAAAGAAACTAGACTCCTTCGAATATTGACCACTAAAATTTCATAGCTCCCCAGTAATTCAATGTTCGTCAAGGTCTATGGGTGCACAAACTTTGTATTAGACATATTCGTCAACCAACAATTTTTGGCACATCTGATGGGACATAATCCTACTATTTTAATAAGGATTATGGACTGGTGATTCTCTTCTCTTTACAAACCTTCAATTTAATCACCTGGTGACTTTTTCTATCGATACCCAAAAAATATTTGCATATCTACTTTTCTTTTAAGCTAGCTTGCTGATATTTTTAGATATATGATTACAAGACAAGAAACCAGCGAATCATAAGAATGTATCACATTTCTAGGATTGTAGTTTGGAAAATTTTGTATTCATCTAGTCTTTCCAACTATTTCAACACCCTCTTTAGTCCTTATTGTATACCTGAACAATACAACCAACCCCATTGTTACCAATCTGACTCTGGTAATCCATCCTCTTACACTAGTAGCAATGGTTGTAAATCAAAATCAAAATACTCAAAATTACCTAGTCTAGAATCATATGGGACCTCTGAATTTACCAATCCAAAATCCTATTCCCTAGGCAGCTTTGAAAGCATTACCAACATATGATGGAACGAGCAAGATTACATATGATCATTTTTAATATATATCATCATTAGCCACCACACATAATATTTAGTATGAGGATGTCATGATAAGGATCTTGGTAATATCCTTGAAAGGGAATATCTCCTATTCGTATAGAACCTTTGCAGATCTAACTATAACTTCATGGAATGGGCTAGCCAGCAAGTTGATTGAAGAATTCAATGAACAAGTAGATCCCTTCTCTCTGTTGACACAGTATACTACCATACAAAGGCACCCACAAGAAGAAATAATATATGTTAACATAAAATTCAGTTGAACATGGAAAAGGGTACCACAAGTTTTTCATCCAACTAATGAACAAGCAATGTACTACTATTTGAAGACTTTTCACTCCAATATAGGGATTTCCATAAGACAATCCAATATACAAATGTTCCTCAAATTTTTTCAAGAAGCACTAAAAGGATAAAAGGATTTTATTGCTATAGGAATATTACCTCCTAAATTTGTATGCCTATATACCCAAAATTATCTCAACAACAAACACAAGTTTTTATTTTACCTACCTCTTTTTTCTAGCCACATGGTCTATTAACTTCCCATCCTGGACACCTACACCAATCCAAAAAATGGTCCTTGATCCACCTATAGTCCCATTATTCCCAGCACCTACTATTATCTTAATATTACTAGCCCTAGACCCCATATAGTTGTCGTTCAAGAAATGATAACAAATTTTAAGAACCTCACAAATGAATTCACAACCATGAAGTAAAGAGAAGCTAAGAGAAACTTTCAACCATGAATGTTTTTTTCTGTCACAAGAGATCAGGCTACCTCCACTAGCAAGCTCCTAGAAAATCCTAATTCCATATACACCAACCAAGAGGAGAATCCTCCATCCTCAAAATCTAAATCTAACTACTGGTGCTCAACCTACAATGATCCACATGGTGAAAGTACATGTATGATGCATCAACACTACATTCAGAGGATTTCAATTGAGAAAGCAGAGAAGGCACAAAAGGGGCAGGTAAATATGATGAGAGAAGTGGATAATTGCAATTGCATGATGCCATCCATAGAACAAATGGCAGTTCTTACAAGGTTCAAAAATAAACCCTTGCCTATTGATCCTAAGAGCTTAGAACCTTACAAGGTACCTTATGAATCAAAATATATTCCAAAGAAGGATCTACCTCTACCTACCTCAGTTCAAAAAATAATCTAGCAAAAATATAAGGGAACTAAGGAAGGTGAAGGAAATAAGTATGCTAGAGATAAACTAAGATATACTTATCTGACTAAAAAAAAAATGATTGAAGCTACCCAAGATTATAAGAACAAGTATGAGGAACCTATAAAATAACATAGGAAGTAACTGAAAACTTCTAGTTTTAACATTGTGGAGGAATTAAAAAAAACATCTAAAGTTAGTGTGTATGATGCACTCTTCATATTGGGATAAATATATCTTCTGTAGGCCACTCTCAAAATAATTAAGAGTCAAGGAAATCAAAAAGTAGAGTTGAATATAGCTCAAGGACATCCTACTTCAAAACCAAGAAGAACAAGCCATATCCATTTTACTTGTCCTTACAAATGGAAGGATGGGTGGTACATAATTGTATGATTGACTCCAGAGCAACTACCACTATCATGCCTAAGATAGTTTGTGAAATAATGGTTATGGAATACACAAGAAGCAATCCTAGAGTGTTGCATTTGTATGACACACCTATGGAGATAGTTGGAGTAATCAAGGATGTCCCCATGAAATTGCATAGAATACCTTAGATCATTGTCATTCAAGAAATTATAGTGGTAGATTTGGAACCCTATTTTAGGATGTACCTATCAAGAGAGTTTTTTTCTAAATTAGGTGGTTATTTATCTCTTGATTTCTCCCACATGGAGTTGCCATTCAAAGAAAAAAAATCAAGATCTCTTCTAAGAAGCCATCCTCATTTCATATAGATAATTTGGAGGACCAACAAGCTGACACTGTATATATAACAACTCTAGAAACAAATATGATGGATGTATTAGAGGATCTCCAAATAGAGGATCAGTATTCCATAAGATATTTCAATGATATTATTGATATCAAAATAGGCACATATTCAATTATGAATCCAGAAGGAACAAAACTCATAGTTTTGGCTCACAAGAATCCCAATCAAGACTAGATATTAAAGTTGTTATTTGATGGTACCAGATGTAATAATGGTGCCAGAGCTGGTGTAGTGCTGGTATTACCAATTGGATCATAAAATACCTTCTCATACCGACTGATATGGATTTGCACAAATAATGTAATAAAGTATGAAGCACTATGTCTAAGGCTAAGGAAAGTTAGAAAAATGAGAAACAAGCAACTATAAATATTTAGTGATTTTGAATTGGTAGTTAATCAAGTCACAGAGAAATGTAGTAACAAACAACATTACCTCAAGGTATATAGAAATAGGGTGTGGGGCCTATTGAGTCTTTTGAAGCCTTGAACATCAAAGTCATTTCTATAGAATACAATATTCATGCTAACATACTAGCTTCTATTGGAGCAATTTTTTATCTAATTTCCAACATCATTCACAAAGCTAAGATAGTGAGGCTTGTCTATAGATCATATGTACTGAACAAAGACATATTTTGGCAAGTATTTGAGAGTTATGAACAAATAGTTGAATTTATAATTCATGAAATGAATTGTGTAAGTAATCAACTACAAAAAGAAGATGAAGAAGGTGAAATAATTCAGCTAAAGAATAATCATATCCCCAAGGTATTGATAACTTTGGAAATCCTCTTTGATAACAATCATAGATCGGGTGCCCACAAAATTGAGGTTGATAGCAAGAGTTATAAATGGGTGAAAATTGAACAAGGAAAATATATCAATATTAGTGTACACTATTTAGAGGAAGAGATCAATTATACTATGGAATTGTATAAATAATTTAATGACACTATATCTTGTACATATGATGATCTCAAGGTATATTACAAAGACACTATTCAACATACTATTGAGTTGTTGCTAGATGCAAGACCTTTCTGATAGAAACAATGACATGTGAATCCTAAGATATAGGCATTGATAAAGCAAGAGCTCTTGAAATTGTTGACTAACAAAATCATATACCCCATCAAGCACTCTACCTAGGTTTCTAATTTAGTTTCAATCAGAAAGAAAAATGGAGATATTCGTGTGTGTGTGGACTTTCAATTGGACCAAATCTCATCGTTATCCCCTCCCACAAATTGATCAGATATTGCATACTATAGTTGGATCCAAAAGGTTTTCTCTCTTGGATGGATTTTCGGGTTTTAACAAGATTTGGGTAAAAAATGAAGATCAAAACAATACAACATTCACCATGAAATGGTATATATTTGCATATCAGTGCATGCCTTTTGGGCTATCAAATGTAGGTGTCACTTTTCAAAGGGCCATGGATCTAGCATTTGGTGATTTTTTGAATAATATAATATTGATCTACTTGGATGACATGACTATATTCTCTCATGATAAGAGCAAGCATTTTGAGCATATAGAGAATTCGGGGTGTCTTTTAATACCAAGAAATCAATCTTCGTTGTACATGAGGGAAAGTTATTGGAACATGTGGTATCAAAAATAGAATTGGAAATTGACCTAGATAGATTGAAATCCATATGGTCTCTATCTCTCCCATATAATAAGAAGGTGCTCTAGTCATTCTTTGGATAAATTAATTTTGTCCAAAAATTAATCTCAGATTTTGCTCAAATTGTTAAACCAATGATTGAAATTCTGAAGTAGGAAGTAGAATTTAAGTGGATGGATGCTCGGAAGAAGGCCTTCAAGGATATCAAAGAGTAAATATCTCAATATCTGGCTCTCATTAATCCATATTATTCCAATGACTTATTTTCTATGCATTCGTAGCAAAAGGGAGCTATGTAGTCGTCCTAACTCAGAGAAAGGAGTAGGATAGTGAAAGACCAATAGCATTTTTAAGTCAAACATTTAAAGACCATGAAGAAAAATACAATTTCATCAGAAAATAGATCTATACAGTCATGAAATCTCTGAATAAATTTAGGCATTTTGTTTCTCAAAGTAAGACCCTAGTATACGTAGTACACCTAGATGTACAAAATTTATTGATTCAAGGGAACTCGATGACAAGAGGTCCGGTTGGATGACTAAAATCCAAGATTATGATATTGATATTAGACCAGAAAAATTGATAAGGGATAGACCCCTATTCTAAATTTAGCAAAATATGCATCTCAGAACACTAATATGTCAAATTAGGCTGAATTTGATACTAATATGAGAATGGAAACAAGGCACTCAAAGGATTGTATCAGATAGTTACATCACTACTTTACCTTAGGAAGATGTCCATATGACTTGACTGCATTAAAAAGATGAAGATTCATATTGAAGGTCAAAAATATACACTAATTGGAGATGACTTATATCGAAGAAACTTTGATAGGGTGTTTTTAAGATGCCTACCATCGGAAAAAACTAGGGAACTACTTGAGCAATTCCACAATGGTTTTTTAGGAGGTAATTACTTAGAATAGACTACCACAACAAAGATTCTAAGGGATGGATATTATTTTCTAACCATTTTTGTTGATGCATGCAAATGGGTCAGAGCTTGTGAAAATTGTCAAAAGTTTTTAGGTAGAGGCAAACACCCAACAATTCCATTAAAATCGATAGTCATAGAAGAACATTTTTAACAATGGGGTTTAGAATTTATTGGTGTAATTAATCCAAATTCTTCTATTTTACATAAATATATCCTAATGGTAACAGACTATTTCACAAAGTGGACTAAGTCAAAAGCTACAAAGCATGCTAATCAAGATACTATGATTGAATTCATGGAAAGACTAATCACCAGATTCAGAGTTCCAACAACCATTGTATCAGACAATGCAATATCTTTCATAAGGGCTAAAACTATAGATTTTACAATAAAGTACGAGATATATTGGAATGCCTCATCAAACTATTACCCCTAGAGAAACGGTCTTGAAAAGTCCACCAATAAGAATCTGTTGAAAATCATCATAAGAAGTATTTAAGATAATCCCAAAAGGTAGAATTTGTTGCTAGATCAAGCACTTTGGGTTGGCCGGATTACACTAAAAAGGACCCTAAAAAATTCTACATATGCTTTGGTTTACGACAAGGAGGTTGTACTGTGAATCAACCTATATCTTCCAATGCTAAGATTCATTAAATAAAATTGTCTGAATGACATGCAGCCAATAGAAAGAAGGATGACTACGCTATTTTGATTAGAAGAAGAATGTGAATAGGCATATAATAATTTTTACCACCATAAAACAATTATCAAATCTTGGTTTTATAGAAGAGCCATGGTAAAGACATTCGAATAAGGTGACCTGGTGTCTATGTGGGATGCAAACAGAGTAAAACTTGGCTCATATGTGATCCATACCATACATCATCGAGCACAAGAATGACCTAAATGCTTTTGAATTGAGACATTTGGACGGTCATCTACTACCAATTTCGATAAACGGTCAGCACTTGAAGCACTATGCTTAAGATAATTGGCACTCATCTTGTACATATGTAAGTATGACATGTGTACATTCCTTGTAAACATAATTTATCTTCTTTGAAAAGTTGATGCTTGTAAAAAAATAATGTCCAAAAGTAGGTACATCATTTGCCTACCTAGCATCTCAAGCTACACAATCCCTTGTTGCATCTTGAATCAACCACTAATCAACAAGTTCAAAAATAATTGGTATTACATGGCATGTATCACAAGGCGGTTGTTATGTTTCATAGGCCACCCACGATTAAATAAATTTAGAAATATTATTGGAAAGAATTACCACCAAATACAACATGCAACATTAAACTCGTAATGTTTGGTGATCCCAACAAGATATTATAAAAATCACAAGTCCATGAAATTATGCAACCACAACTATGCCTATCAGGAGTAGTTATGATGAAATACATCCCAAGATAAGAAACCATTGGTTGCCAAAAACTACAATGGAATAAACAGGTCGATGGTGCTTCTTCCTAGCTTATGTGTCAGAGTTTAAAAATGGGTAACAAATCCCTTGAACACATCTTACTCAGCATGCATAAATCTATTACACAAATTCTTTAACATCTCTGAGCAATAAAATACCATATTGAACATTATAAATTGATCTTACCTCTCAAAGCACTCTCCCCTTCAAGATAATTTTGAGTATTGAGTGCAATAGAGAGACCTAAGGATTTCAAGGAGAACCAATGGTTAGTGATAGAAGTAGATTCAAAGAAATGGGTAGAGCAAGAAATAATGTCATAGGACAAAATATTGTGAGTGTGTTGATCAATAAGCTGATCAAAATCCATGATCTAGTGGTCACAATTCACTCCAAGTTATGGATCTCTCGCATCAGTTATGAATAGAAAGGGAATCATCTCCTACCCAATTGTTACTTCTTGCCTTAGTTGCCCTACTCATACATTTATCAATGTTGTGTCATCCCTAACAACATCCTTAGCTTTAGTGCCTCCCATGTTTGGTATCTCCCTGTTAGTCATTCTTAGAGGAATCTTCATCTTAAGATTGCTTATGTTGCATCTTGTGGTTGCATTTACTATATCATATACTCATCAAAATATAAAAAAGTTTAGGTCATTCTTTATTGCCTTACTTTGATCCCACCACCTATGTGACATGGCAGTCCTGATAGCACTAGTTTACTCCCCCTAGATACTCCCTAGATAGCCTAATTAAGTGTTTATTCATTTTCCTCGACTTTGGGTTTTTGTTTATTTCAACCAAAAATTAATAAAGTGAGTCAAAGGACCCACCTCTCTAGCACTGCTTCCTCATCTACTTGTAATTTACAATCTCTAGATGTTAATGTAATCTCATATGTATGCATAATGGTCATGAGATGTTTGCATATGCAAGTGAAAATGAAAATTGAAAATCAAATATTTATCACCTATTTATAATATTTAATTGTAAAAATGATTTTCTATATATTTTTTTATCATTTTGTAGAGATGTTATATGGGTAGTTCTTCTAATGTTTTTTCTCGCTTTAGAATTAGCTGTGCAATTTTTATTTTTACTCATTATGTACCAATGTTACATATTTCAATGGTTGGGTATATTTATAGGTAAATTTCTTTGAAGCCCCATAGAGCAAGCAAAAATTATTTTTAGTTGGAAAAAATTATTTGGGGTGCATATAGGTAAGTATCATAGATGTTTTCATTTGCTTTAACATTATTTGAATATATTTTTGTATTTTCTATTGTTATTTAAATTATATATATTTTGAATAGACAAGAGATTGAAACAAACTAAATTTTGTTTTTGTACCATAGCATAGAACTTTTATTTTTGTTGTTTTGGGTATCACATATTTCTTTATTTTCCTAATAAATCACAATTGGTTATCCCTTATGGTGTTTCACATGGTACTTAGGAAGGAGCAATATGAATTTGTAAGAAGAGTACTTGTAGACACCAAAACAACACCAATCCGATTATGTGACTGCAAACACTGATCGCTTTGACAAACACAGCCCCCAAGGCAGCCCTCAGAGGTCAAACAGTGGTCCTAACCACTCTCATAGCAATTTTGTAAGGTCAAGAGGCAATTTGGCACATTCAGGAACTTTGCTCAGAATATGTCTCACCCAGAGACGAATTCAAAATGGAATCTGTCTCACCTAGAGACAGATTCTGAATTCGTCTCTGGTAGGGACGAATTCCAAGTTTAACGGGCAAAAAGAAGAATGGCACAAAGTGACAACCCAGGACAATCAATTGATGACTCCTGCCTCGCACACATGTGTGGGTGGATATATAGGCCGTTAGAGGACTGTCACAAGGGCAGTTATGAGAGCCCAAGTCAATGGAGGACTCCCCTCCCTCATGGGAAGACATGACTGCCACATGGCACCTATGACCAACACATGGCATTTGTGCTTCCCTATCAAAAGAGACCCCATGGGTCTATAAAAGGTGGGACTTTTCTCACCCAAATGGGAGATTAAAGGAAATTTCAAGCAACGAAGTGCTGCCGAGTTGAACACCCACTTGCATCCCCTTTGATTCACCTTCTCACATCCACCAATCTCTTTTGCAAGGGAGGTTGTTGGGTGGCTTTTGGAAGCTTGAATCTGACCCAAATCCAACATATGGACACCTGAATCAACCAATTTTCTGACCCCCCAATCCTAAGAAGTTTTTGGGCCCATCCCTAGTGGATTGGCTCCAAAATCAAGTGCCAACGGTGGGAGGCCCACTTGGGCACCCCCGCACTTTCTAAGTTTTATTCTGAAGCATTCTATATTACTTGTTCATGTTGCATTTTGTGTTATTCTATTTGGTGAATTCATAGCTTCAATTTCATAACATTCTGATCAGATTTTATCATGCTTTGTGTCGCTTTGTTGTTTCACTAACTTGCAGGTGGCGATATCGAATTCCCGAGGATAGAGGCCAAATTGGGAGAATCCGACCATCTGGGTCGTCCCAAAATGGCCCCAATTACATAACCCCTCTATTTGCAGGCATTTTACAGGTCTCAAGATTTGACATTGGAGCAGCATCAGGTCGGCTTTTCCAACATAGAAGAATTCGTCCCACCTAGGGACGAATTGCAGTCAGAATTTGTCCTGCCCAAGAAAGAATTCTAGTTGAAGGTAGATTGGTTGACTGTATCAGTGGCAGTGGACTTCTGGTGATGTTTTCTGTCCTCTGTCAGGTTTTCAGGTCATTTAGAGTAATTTTACTCACTGTTTCAGACAAATGTTTGCATGCATATTTTGGCGATTTTAGAGAACAAACACTTCTTATGTGCAGTAGGTGCTACTGACATCTTCGTTGTTTCTTTGTTCATAGGGGGAGCAATAGAGGTCAAATACTCATCGACATCAGTGGTGGCATCATCTTGTCCCATCCATTTCAAGTGTGGGCACGCAGAAAGAGGAACCTTAAGTCTCGATTGTAGTCAAATTCTTTTAACGCTCCTAGCCCCTGAAAAGGGAGGAGGCGTATTTGTAACAGAGATCAAGAAAGTTTAATGAAAGGGCTGTGTTTTCTCCATTTGCTTGTGTCTCTTCCAATGCGTCTCTTTCATTTCATGCAATTTACATTTCTAGGACTTAAGCGTATTTGATTTTGAATGCATCGCAATTAGTGTTTCCTTCGCCCGAAATCTCGTGCTTTCAGTGGCGATCACGATGGGACTCTGTTCCCTGGTTTTTAAAATCACAAAAACTGATTAAATTTTTGTGTTTTGTGTTTGAAAGGTACCTTTTTGGTTTTTGACTTTTATTCGTCCTTGACTGTGGCGATTGCTTTACTGAAATTCGTCTGACCCTGAGACGAATTCAAATTCGTCTCTGGGAGGGACGAATTCTGTTCTGCAATTCGTCTCACCGAGGGACGAATTTTTGTCTGCAAATTTTTAGAGCAGAAATTTAGAAGCAACCGGTCCAGGAAGAGAAGAGGTAGGGATTTTCATAATCTCTATTAAATTTCCTATTTCTGTTTCCATTTCTTTGATTGTTTTCATTTTATCCTGCATTGCTTAGGGAAAGTCATTTATGCTTGTTTCATTTTTGTTAAATAAAATGAATCCCACACACTCCACGCAATAACTTTAAACCAAGGAGCTGGTCATAAGACCCCAGCCATTGAGAAAGACCAACGGTGGGTTCATCACCACCTTGGCTTAGCTTTGCATCCATTTCCCCGATTGTCAACTATTGTTAGGCGTAAATCCTGACGAAAGCTGACCGAGTGTCGCTGGGGTGATTCCCATGCACGCGAGGATAAGTTTTCTATGGTAGGTGCCATTAATAGGACAATCCCCCTTCCGTATCGCCTACGTACCATGTACCTTATGCTCTCACGTACCTATAGTCTCCCTCTCGTAAGGGCGGGTATATAGAGAGGTTGGTATATCGGCCTGGTTGGTATATTGAAGGGGCGACCATTTTGGGAGTTATATGAGCCTTCATTATGCATTTAAACGTTCTTCAAAAACATTAAAAAACAAAAAAAAACATCAAAATGCACTAAACCAATTTAGGACACACTATTAATCCTTAAAAGAGATAATCACTATTTGTGTATGCGTGTGTTCATTTCTGCTTAGTGTAAACAAAAAGAAAAATCATCATAAACAAAAGATAAAAATCTACGCATTTTGTCATTTTCTCCAAAAGCTCCAAGGATTCCCGTAATCGCTTGGTCACTCAAAAATGCCCCAAAGGTGTCCATGAACCCTTTGGTCAACCCAAAATCACCCCAAATGTGCCCATAAGTGATGCGGGAGCATCCAACGAAATTTAGGAAATTTTACTTTTTTTCCTAAATTTTAGTGCATCTTGTCGGGGCCATAACTTCTCAACCGTAGCTCCGATTGACTTGAAATTTTACAGGGAGTTAGTTGGGATAATTTTAAACAAATATTACTCATTAGAGTTGTATTTCCATAGAAAACTAGTTTTCGGGGCCAAATTCTGTTAGAATATTTAGTATATCGTATATTACATTAAATAAGTTAACCATTTCAGTTGAGAAACTGCCCAGCATAGTTCAAACTGCCTCAACGGAGTTCTTTGTAATTCTTATATATTTACCATGAATATGAAGAGCAAGGTAATGATTCAGTTTACAATATGGCATCAGAGCTTATTTTCATTTCTTGGGCAAAGTGATATGTTTTTTGGGTAAGGTGGTGATCAACCATTCCATAAACTTGCATGACCTGCAACTTTCGCAGGCAGCACACTCCAAGCTTCGCAGCGATTCTTCCCTGGCCATAACCGGATTCCAGCAGCTCATTCCTGAAGCATTTTCGACGTGAGGGAGGCAAGGGCAGGCGGAGACGAAAGCAATATCGCCCCTATCCATAGCACCAGTCCAACGCATCGGTCGCTGTCGATGCGTGAGCAGTAAACACGGTCGCTGCATTTGTAGAGGCACACCGCTTCAGAGCTGCCACAACGGCCTGTGCATGCTGAGAGCTGCAGACGTGTCGGTTGCTGTCGGTGTGTGCTGCATTTGCCGAGGCACATCGCTTCAGAGCTGCCGCGAAGGCCTGAGCATGCTGAAAGCTGCAGCCACGGGGAGTATATAAAAAAAAGTTTTTTTTGCTATCTTAGGGTTATGTTTTTAAAAAAACTCATTATTTTTTTTAACCGCCGCTTGGAGTCTTCGTCGGCTGGGAAATCCCGTTAAAAAAAACAAAAAAAAATTAAATTTTTTAAACCGCAGCCCGACCATTTTTTAGCGTCCACAAATTGACGGCACGGACAACAGTTGACGCCCCGAGGGCCCGTTGACGCCCGCGGAGGGCATTTTGACGCCCCGAGGGCCCGTTGACGCCCCGAGGGCCCAGTGACGCCCGCAGAGGGCATTTTGACGCCCCGAGGGTCCTGTTGACGCCCCGAGGGCCCAGTGACGCCCGAGGAGGGCATTTTGACGCCCCGAGGGTTCTGTTGACGCCCCGAGGGCCCAGTGATGCCTGAATAGGGCATTTTGCCAAGAAGGTTTGGTGACACAAATTTGTTTTGTTATTGTCATTGTTTTTCAGACATGTCAATTGCTTATTCTTTTTTCAAAAGCAATTGTTCAACGGCATATTGGGAAACTTTGAAGATATAATCGAGGGGGGAATTCAATTTTTTTTTTCACACTCTCAGAAAAAGACATAGAGAGCAACTCAAAGGTGCATTTTTGATTTTACTCGACACCTTCTTTTGATAATTTGGGTGCATTTTCGGTTGAACCCGACACCTATGTGAGAAGCACTTTGTGAGCATGCTTGTTTGATTATTGCATTTTTTTTCTGCAATTAAAAAATCATCTACATCAAAAGCATCCACTCCTTCTCTCAGCACATGTTGCACCGGTTCTCCAAAGCATTTATCTCTTTGCACAGGGATATTCATAGATCATCTACTTGTTGCTCTCTCACCAACACTAATTTTCTCCTAGTTTTGTTTTTTGACTTAATTTCCTCCAACTGATTATTCTTCTTCCGAAGATTCTCAGGCAGGTGTCATTAACATCTCTTTGAGTGAATTTTTTACCCCCATTGCTATTGTGTTTAGGCGTAAATCCTGACGAAAGTTCTGGACTCCAAAGTGTTTAGGGGAAGTTACGCCCCACGCATGCGGATTCATGACTTTCTAAGGTAGGTGCCATCAACAAAGCAATCCTTTTTAGTACTGCCTATGTTCCACGTACCGTTCTGATCTTAATAATACCTATAGTCTCCCTCACGTCAGGGCGGGTATTGTTTTGTTTCAGTTTAGGTATAACTGGCCTGGCAACGGTATATCGAAAAGGGGACCATTTGGCGCTATAAGGAACCCTAAACAATGGCTACAGTGCACAAGTATCTTTCGGATGCTCAATTGCTCAAAGGCACCAATTTTGTGCCATGGAAGCATAAAATGAAAGCCATTCTTCAAGTCAAAAAATTATGGGATGTCGTCAGTGGCACTACCTCTCGTCCCACCATAGCAGGGACAGATCAAGATGCATTTGATGATCAGGACAGGAAGGGCCTTATGTTTTTGTTACTTGCCATAACATATGAGGTCCAACCTCATATTTGTGATGCCACGAGTAGTAAAGATGCTTGGGCGGCATTGATTACTGTGTATGAAGGAAAGAATAATTCCACAATTCTTCACCTACAAACCCAACTTCACAATCTCACAATGCATTCGGGGAGACTGTTGAATTGTTTCTCTGCAAAGTGGCAGAATTAAAAGCTAAACTCAATACTATGGGAAAACCCATCGATGATGATCTTTTGACATCTATTATTTTGAGGGCACTCCCACCATCTTACAAAAGTTTTATCACTTCACTCAATGTTTCCGGCAGAACATTAACTTTTGTTGAATTGGTTAACTTGCTTCAAACTGAAGAAGCCAATCAAGTACGTAAATATGAGGAACCTGCCACTGCTCTTTCCACTCATCAAAAAGGGCCCAAGCAAGGACAATTCCAGAAGGGAGGGTCTTCTTCCAAAGGCAAAGGCAAGCCCAATCTCCAGCGAGATAAATATTGCAAGATCTGTGATATGAACAATCATGATACCAACCGGTGTTGGTTCAAAAACAAACAACAGAATGATCCCTCACAAAATAAGAAAAGCAAAGGGAAGCAGAAATATCCCCAGCATCGTAACCAACAAAAAGGTCATGTTGCTTATGCAGATTCCCATTCAGATCATTCAAATTCTTCTTCAGATAATGACTCCGAAAGAGCACACAAGGTGCTCATGACCCATACTGCCTCTTCCAAATCAGATGTTGTATGGTATATTGATTCTGGAGCAAGCAAACATATGACTGGGAACAAGTCCTGGTTTCAAACCTTTCACGCCAGAGAAGGCAAACCTGTCACTATTGCAGACAATCAGGTCTATCAAGTACAAGGTGAAGGGGATGTTACAGTCACTCTCCTTGATGGAGACTGTGCCATAGAGAAAGTTCTCTATGTTCCTGGCCTTGCCAACAATATCTTATCAGTTCCATAGATGTTAGATCGCAATATGGATGTTGTCTTCCAAGTTGAAAAAGGAAAAAAGAGATGTTTCATCAGTCACCAAGGTCAACACATTGCCACTGGCTCCTACAAACATGGATTATTCATCTTGGATACAGTTTCTACATCCCATACTGCCCTCATTGCCACTACACAAGCAACAACTTCCTTATGGCATAAAAGATACGGGCATCTCAGTTCCGGGTATTTACTCGAATTAAGCAAATATGACATGGTAAAAGGGCTTCCTCAGCTTTCATCCGTTCTCCCAGTATGCTCCGATTGTCTCGCAGGGAAACAACATCGAGTTCCCTTTGAGACAAGTTCTTCTCGCTCTAACAAACCCTTGGAGTTAATCCACGCAGATCTGTGCGGTCCTTTCCCAACCAGTCATGGTGGAAAGAGGTATTTTCAGCTATTTGTTGATGACTACTCTCAAAAAATATGGGTCTCCTTCCTTGCACTCAAGTCAGAAGCTCTTCTCTACTTTCGTCAATTCAAAAGACAAGTTGAGAAGGAAACAAGTTGTTCCATCAAAACTCTCCGCTCAGATCGAGGGGGGGAATACACTTCCAAGGAATTTTTAGCATTTTCGGAAAAACATGGGATTAAGAGACAACTCACTACAGCATATACACCGCAGAAAAATGGAGTTGCAGAAAGGAAAAATCGCTCCATAGTAGAAATGAGTCGGTGTATGTTAAAAGGAGCAAACTTAGAAAAACAATACTGGGCAGAAGCAGTAAACACAACATCTTACCTACTAAATAGAGCACCTACAAGGGCTCTACAAGGAAAAACTCCACAAGAAGCCTGGAGTGGTAAGAAACCCTCAATTTCTCACCTAAGAGTTTTTGGATGCCAAGCTTTTATGCATATTCCTAAATAGAAAAGAAGGAAACTAGATGAGAAAACTCAAAAATGTATATTTCTTGGTTATGATGAATATTCAAAAGGATATCGGTTGATTGATCCTATAACCAAGAAAACACACATCAGCGAGAGATGTAGTATTTGATGAAACTTTCACATCAAATAATACACTTGTATATCTTAATAAAGATGAACCTAAGAAAGAAGCGACACCTCCTCGGAAGAAGGTTCCTAAGTGGTATACTAGTACATTGCAAGATTCAAAATTGACATCACTTCCAGATCTAACTCTAGATCGACCCGCTACTCGCAGTATGACTCAACACAAAAGAGCAGATGATGCAGCAGCAATAACAGATGTTGATGACCTTTGTCAACATTTTGATGATTTATCTGTGAATATAGAAGATGATGAGGATATAGATATGGAAGATGAAAAAGTCTATCTGACAAAACTAGATGAAAAAGAACCCACATCAGTCTCAGATGCACTCAGTAAAGATCAATGGAAAACCGCTATGGATGCGAGAACATACATCTCTAATGAAAAATCAAACTTGGAAGTTAGTGAATTTGCCTTCAGGAAAGAAACCCATTGGTTGCAAATGGGTATTCAAGATCAAATATAAGGCAAATGGTGCAATAGATAAATATAAAGCCCGACTTGTTGCAAAGGGCTATGCACAAAAAGAAGGCATAGACTATGAAGAGACATTTGCTCCCACTCGCTAAAATGACCACTATTCGAGTTCTGTGTGCAATAGCGACTCAATTTGGTTGGCGGCTACATCGGATGGATGTAAAGAGTGCTTTCTTAAATGGTGACCTACAAGAAGAGGTCTATATGTCTCAACTTGAAGGTTTTATAGTTCAAGGGCAAGAACAGAAAGTCTGTAAGTTGATCAAATCTCTATATGGACTTAAACAAGCTCCTCGAGCTTGGTATATCAAAATTGATAGTCACCTAGTGCAACATGGGTTTAGAAGAAGTCCTGCAGATCCTAATCTATATATCAAGAACAATGGTTCTAACATAGTAATTCTAGTACTATATGTGGATGATCTGATCATAACAGGAAGTTCAGAGAGTATGATCAACACAGTTAAGAAAGATCTTAATACCTCTTTTGAAATGACAGATCTTGGACTTCTCCACTATTGTCTTGGTCTAGAAGTAACTCAATACAAGCATTGCATACAAGTTACTCAAAAGAAATATGCCATGACTCTAATTGAAAAGTATCGGATGATTGACTGCAAGCCCAAAGCCACACCAATGGAAGCAGGACTTAAGTTATCTCGATTTGATGAATCTCCTAAAATAGATAGTACTCTCTATCATCAACTGATTGGGAGTCTCATCTATCTCACAAACACCGAGCCAGATCTTAGTTTTGTTGTGGGTTATCTTTCACGATTCATGCAAGATCCTAAAGTTAGCCACTGGAAAGCAGCAAAAAGAGTCCTTCACTATGTCCGTGGTACGACATATATCGGCTTGGAATACAAAAAGAACAACAAGTTCTATCTTCAAGGGTACACGGACTCTGATTATGCTGGATCCATAGATGACCGAAAATCAACTGCAGGTTATATTTTTCACCTTGGATCTGGTCCTGTCTCTTGGCATAGCAAGAAGCAACATGTTGTTGCTATCTCTTCTACTGAGGCAGAATATCGAGCGACTAGTGGAGCGATCTGCGAGATCATATGGTTACGTCGCATCCTCATAAGTATGGGCCTTCCAAAGAAACTTCCTTTACATTTATTCTGCGACAATCAAGGTGTTCTGAATCTCGTCAAGAATCCTATCTTTCATGATCGAACTAAACACATTGACACTAGGTGTCATTTCATTCGAGATGAGGTTCCAAAGCATCATATTCAGCTCCACTACATTCCCACAGATGAGCAAATAGCGGACATCTTCACCAAAGCACTTGCTCGAGTCAAATTTGAATTGTTTCGCAATGCTATGTGTAGTCAACATTAATGTAATAAGGGGGGATGTTAGAATATTTAGTATATCGTATATTACATTAAATAAGTTAACCATTTCAGTTGAGAAACTGCCCAGCATAGTTCAAACTACCTCAACGGAGTTCTTTGTAATTCTTATATATTTACCATGAATATGAAGAGCAAGGTAATGATTCAGTTTACAATAATTCCATCATCTAGTGCCCCGAAATTAGGTTCTAAAATTGCGTGCCCAATTTTTTACACTTTTTAAGCTGTTCGGATGTCAATATATCCTAATGTATTTAGAGTTAGGACTTGAAACTTCATTTTTGTATTATCTACTATAAGAGGGATGCACACACCAATTTTGGGCCCCATATGACTCATTTCAATTTTTAGGGTTTTTAGAGAGACATCGTCATGGTGCTCACCCGTAGCCAAGCCCAATCACGGGTGGATGCTGTGGGGAATATCCAAGGAGGCACAAGTCACCTTCACTTCAGTCCTAAGGACTTGGTCATACCGCCTTATCGGTCTGGCCTACAAAAGAATCCATGTCAGAATCCTCGATGGGGTATGCCCATTCAAAATAGCCCCTTTTGGGAAGACGCTTTACATGTAGACCTTGATGTAAACAGAGAATCACCTTCTGAGGTTAGACATGAGTGGCCACAGAATGATGAAGCGCTAGAGAGGCACACTGTCCATTTGGAGGGACAACGTGGATATGGCATCCCTTCTTTACCTCCCATCAGGACAAAAAGACAAAATCCAGAGCGCAAGGCTCCTTACATAGGGCAAGCTCACTCCGCCAGCCCCTTTCACACCCATGAAAGGGAGTATGAGGAAGATCATCATATTCCTCGAAGACAACATACAGCGTGGGAACCTTGCGCTTCTGCACCAGCTGGGTATCATGATCATACATCAAGGCCAGATCCTCGAGTACATGTCGCCCACCTCGACAGAGGGAAGCGACCCATTGAAACTTTAGATCAGCAAACTCGAGGAAAACACATAGGAGAAACATTCGAACCTCCTGAGAAAAATAGGGTAGACCAAATTGACCCGATAGTTGCTAGACAGACCACCCGTCAAGCCCAAATCACACGGCTTAAACAAAGTCATCAAGAGATAGAGTACCGACACCGCTTGGATAGAGAGCGCATGCAACGCGAAGCGGATGAGTTACGCTATGAAATACCTAAGAGGGAGCCAACCCCTCGCATCCAAAGGGCCAAACAATATGAGAGGCATAATTTGTTGGTGGAGGACATGTCTCCACGACCTCGTCAAGCTTTGCCTCCAAGATATTACAGACCCGAGAGGGAGGCCACTCCCTGAAAAAATGATGGGTACCTTCAGCAAGGACTCGATCAAGGTCATGGGTCTCACCCAGAGACTCCTCAAGAACTTTATGAGGAGTACAAACCAGAAATAGAATATGCTGAAACTCCCCATCAAGGCAGGAGGATTGCCATTCGGCCACCCCTCCATAGTCCCCCAGTTTACCATAACTTACAACGGGAGCGAACAAGAGAGGAAGAAATAAAATCTTCCTATGCATACCAAGCGCTATTAGAGCATTTGGAGTCTGTGGAGACAAAAGCTGCTGGGCATCAAAAACCCACATTACGTCAACTCCATAGTAATCTGGTGCATCCCTCAGTGCCTACACCTCTTTACCCCGAGCACTTCAAGTTGCCTCTACTGGCAATATTTAAAGGTGAAGAGGATGCACAAGAACATGTTACAAGATTTCTAAGCCAATGCTTCGGCATCCAAGATAATGACGCATTGTTTCTTAGAACTTTCATAATCACATTCGCAGGCCCTGCCTCGGATTGGTTCACACAACTACCTAAACACAAAGCATAAGCAACTTAGATCAATTAGTAGATGCGTTTCTTGAACGCTTTGCCTTCAACACAAGGAAGAAGGCATCACTGAGTGATTTGGCGAGCCTCAGGAAATTTGAGGAAGAAACAATGGCAGCATATGGGAATCGATGGAGAACTTTGCTTTCTAAGTTACCCTACCATCCCCCTATGTCTGATCTCACACAGATGTTTGCAAAAAGTTACTTAAAATCAATCTCTGGTCTATTGTTTCTACGACAATACGATAGCTTAGAAGAAGATTTGGCGCAAGCCAGAGTTATAGAAGAGATTAAGATAGGCGAAGGCACAATCGCTAAGCCTAAAAATAAAGAG
Organism: Wollemia nobilis; assembly: GCA_028583015.1. Taxonomy (NCBI): domain Eukaryota; kingdom Viridiplantae; phylum Streptophyta; class Pinopsida; order Araucariales; family Araucariaceae; genus Wollemia; species Wollemia nobilis. Next base: position 850,294 of record JAQPPZ010017051.1, read on the forward strand.
TGGAATAAAACCACTAAGATCGGGACAACACAATCACAACACGCTGTAGTCAACCAAGTTGCGATAAATGTTCCCATGCCTGTGCCAGAAATGCAGCCTTAAAAGGCTAATTACCAGACAGTGCCTCCTGCTTATGAAAGAGATAATAGAAGACAGGAGCAGAATTAGCAATGTCGTCCTAGGCGACAATTCACCCCTTACACGGAGTCCAGGGACTCCCTATTTGACCGCTTGTCAGCGGCAAATTTAGTCACTCTGCCAAAAATCCAAAATATAGACCCTAATGCTCCTAAGCCTAGGGGATATAGAAAGGAATTGTATTGTAGATTCCATAGGCGCAGAGGACATGACTTGAATGGATGCTGGAAGTTCAAAGAATTAATCCAAGATTTGATTGACAATAGAACATTGGCCGTGGACAACCCCATAGCGCCAAACAATCAACAAATGGGGGTATTCAAGGACCCTTTTCCTGCCCACGAGGCACAGGCAAAACCACTCCAGATTAACGAGGTGTGATAGAATATTCCCATGCAGGGATTTGTGGGAATTATTAGCATAGTAACAAGGAACAGAAGGTACCCAGCAGTTGCCCCCGAGGTAGCTATGAGGGAAGTTCCAACAACATTGCAGCCTCAACAACGCCCAACATAGTTGCATTCGCCTAGACCCGAGGTCACGAGTTTGCGGACCACATCGGCTAGGCTGTCCATTTACGAGCTTATTCAACAGTCAGCACCCCATAGGGAAGCTCTTATGGACATTTTAAAAGCCATCGAATTACAGCCTCATGAAACAAATTCTTTCAACAACTTCGTGGGACATGTGAAATAATGTATGGAGCCGATCATCACATTCAGAGAAGATGAGGTCAAAATGATATCGAATGACATGGCAGATCCACCCCTGCACGTTATCGCACGGGTCAACGGGATTTCGTACAAGAGGGTGTTGATAGATACTGGCTCGTCCAATAACATCATTACTACTGCAGCCTTAAAACATTTGAAGCTGCTAGCCTCTCACATCACAGCCTCCACGTATACACTATGAGCTTTTAACGATGCAATATGCTCGACAGTCGACACAGTTGTTATGCCTGTCCAGGTAGGACAAAAGTCAATACCTACACTGTGCCATGTGTTAGAAGGCAATATGGCTTATAATATACTGCTAAGGCGGCCTTGGATCAGGGACATGAAGTGTGTCCCTTCGATCGCCCACCAGTGCTTAAAGTATGCTTATGAAGGAGAAATACATGTAGTCCCAATGGACTTAGAGCCCTTTAAGTATTGCAATGCGATACAATTCATGCCTCAATCGACCCTCCCTTCAACACATTTGGATTTCTAGTTAAATCCATCTAAACAGGGTCCAATATCGCAGGCACCACTGGTGACCAACAAGGCAAAATCCCAACCAGATGAGACTTCATCACCTGCTCCTTCATCATCAACGCCGCCCATCATGGCCAAACAGAAGGACAAGGGAAAACAGATCATGGAAGAGGCTAAGCCCCTAGAAGAAAGGTTGCCCAAAATTTCAATGATATCAACAGAGGAAACACCCAGCACAACAGAAACTAAGACTCCTAAAATACCGAACATGGAATGGACTCAGGAAGGACTCCCATTTCCTCCCACCCAATCATCAACAATCACTGTCGAAATGGCCAATACGGGCCTGGGGGATTATTTAGTGCAAAATGTTGTGGCAACCCCTGCATTAGAGTTAGTACAAGACATGGGGAGACCTCGCCTTCCCATAGGGACAGTTGTTCCTCTAGGCTACCCACCAAACCAGACAAATTTTGTGTATGGGGGCCTTGATCATGGTCTTGAACCATGCAAACAAAAGGAAGCAGACGAAGAGCCTTTTGTTGAAAACATCAACTATCTGTCAAACCACCCCCTGCCCTTAGACATCTTGGTCGAAAATATGCAAGGCCTAGAAATAGGCAACAAGGGGGGATTGGCACCAGATCCTTATGCCAACCCAAATACAGAATATACCTTGGGAGATTACCTCCCATGGTCAACAAACACCCTTGGCAACAGTAGTAATCCCTCTCCTTTGCTAGAGAGAGGTGAAAGTTCGGAGATTAATCCTCAAAGAGAACATCAACGGCTTCCAGACATCTTTTTGAAGCTATTCCCCTTAGAGGTTCCAGCTGAACCAACACGAGTGTCAAGAGAATCAGGTCCCTCCACCAAGAGTGGAACAACCACAATGGGACCAGATTAACTTACTGGAACAAGGAGGTCCTCAACGTTGCAAGCAACAGTTGCTGAAGAGAATGAACATTTTTGGGTCTCCAAAAGTGATTCAGAAGATGAGACTGAGATGGACTATCTCAGACATGCGCGACGACATCACCGCCCTTTAACTCATGAAGATCTAATGGGACAGATGGGCATACTTCTAGGGCATGAATGGTGGGTAGACCCTGCAAGGTGGGACCAAGTATTGGATCCATGGCTCCAAATTCAAGATGAGCATCGTCCACCTCGAGATCCCATCATGACATCAGTCGAGAAAAGACCCTACCATCCTTTTCGCAAATAGGGACGAATTCACACCTAGGGAAGATCCATTCGTGCCCGTTCCCGTAGAGCCAGATCCAGAGCATAGGGAGCATCTAAAAGAATCGAGTTATCACACCCGTGGTTTTGGAGACCAAATTCATTCCATCCACATGATCTCCATTGATTTGACCGCACCCATCCACAATCCGGCTAATCCATCACAATCATTGCACCTAGACATAAATGCCATCGACTGGGATCACGTCAATTCACATTTATCACCATCAAAGTACTGGCCTTTCGGTGAAATGCTTCATTCCACCCCAAGGACAACTCAGGATATTTTTCAGGCTGAAGAGGGACCCGAGGTTCCAAACGTAGATCTAAACTCAGCTAATGATATCCATTTGATCCCAACTCCACATCAGTTGGAGGACGGATCCCACATGTCAGTCGAAGAAACGACTGACGTAGACATCGGCTTAGACCCAACGAATCCATAGATTATCAAGCTGGGGGTAAGTCTTTCCCCCGAAGAGCAAGCCGAATACATCGCCCTTCTCAAAGCAAAGAAGGAAGTTTTTGCATGGTCATACAGAGACATGTCGGGACTAGACCCGTAGCTAGTCACACATAATTTAACGCTTGATCCGACAATCAAGCCCGTAAAGCAAAAACTACGAAAGATGCACCCAACAGTGGCCTTGATGGTCAAAGATGAATTACAAAAGTTGTTGGATGCATAGTTTGTCATCTGCGTGGATTATCCGCCATGGCTGTCCAACATGGTTCCCGTCAAGAAGCCCGATGGGAGGATTCGCATATGCACCAATTTTTGAGACCTAAACAAAGCAAGTCCTAAGGATGATTTCCCCTTGCCAAGCATCGACGCGCTAGTAGACGCTACAGCAGGTCATGAAATGCTCTCCCTAATTGATGGCTTCTCAGGATACAACCAAATTCGTATCAATCCTGAAGACCAACTTAAAACGGCGTTCATAACACCTTGGGGGACATTTTGTTATAAGGTCATGCCTTTTGGCCTTAAAAATGTTGGCGCTACCTACCAACGTGCCATGACATATATCTTCCACAATTACATGCACAAAAATATGGAAGATTACATGGATGATTTGTTAGCCAAGTCTCTTTTGCGCTCAGATCATCTTGGTGACTTAAGCAAGATCCTCGATCGCCTCATAGAGCATAAGGTCAGACTGAACCCCAAGAAGTGCGTATTTGGTGTCACATCTGGAAAACTCTTGGGTTTTATAGTCTCAAAACGAGGCATCGAAGTGGACCCAAAGAAAGTCAAGGCAATCCTTGAAATGGCTCCCCCAACTACCATCAAGCAGCTTAGAAGTCTGCAAGGAAAGGTCGCATCGATTAAACGCTTCATAGCACAATTATATGACAAATGCCGACCCATGAACAAATTATTGCACAAGGGAGTTACATTTCACTAGGATGACGAGTGCCAGTCAGCCTTTGACGAAATCAAACAATACTTGGCTTCACCGCCGGTATTGGCACCACCTAGACCAGGAGTGCCATTCTACTTATACATCTCAGCTATCGAGGTGGCACTGGGTGCCATGCTAGCCCAAAAGAATGAACTTCACAAAGAACAGGATACTTACTATCTTAGCCGCACCCTGGTCAATTACGAACTTAACTATGCATACGTTGAGAAACTCTGCTTGGCAGTGGTTTTTGCTACCAAAAAGCTATGCCACTACATGTTGAGCAACACTACGTATGTTGTGTCTAAGGAGAATCCATTGCGATACATGATGAGTCGTACTTATCATAGTAGTCGCATGGCGAAATGGATCATGTTATTGACGAAATTTGACATTAAGTTTATTGGGCAAAAATATATCAAAGGACAAGTCATAGCCGATCGTCTCCTCTTGAAGACAATCAGCCTCTGGTCATAGAACTACCCGATGATGGGGTCTTCCATGTCTCAAAATCGCCAGATTTTGATGAGCCTGAGTCACAGGCCGACATAACCCTATTCTTCGATGGTTCTAAATGCGAGCAAGGTGGTGGCACAGGAATTATATTCTTCACACCGCAGGGCACTCCAATGCCCCTATCATTTAAATTAAACTTCCAGTGCATCAACAATAATGCAGAATATGAAGCCTTGCTCCTAGGTCTTCAGACAACAATCGCCATGAACATAAAACAATTGAATATCTTTGGTGATTCGTTGTTAATAGTCAATCAAGTCAAAGGGGTATATCAATGCAAATGCCCAGTTACGAAGGCCTATAAAGCCCTCGTGGACAAATTCCTGGAAAAACTTGAATGGTACGACATCGAGGCACTCCCTCGATCATCGAATCATTTTGCGGACACAATGGCCTCCTTGGGGTCATTAATCCCGCAAGACCTTTCCGGTGATATGACAACCATTCAAGTCAAAACCTTATCGCAATCCGTGATGGAGCGTGCAAGCTCAGACTTGACACCAGGAATCCACATGATCCAGATCGAACCATCCTCGGATAAGTTCTTTCGAATCCGAGACTGTCTAAAACGTGCCAACTGGGGGTCCTTGTTTTCCCCCACTCCCATTAAAAGCAACACAATGCTATTCTTACAAGTTCTATCCCATTCAACATTTGTTAGGGAAGAACTTCAAAAGGGATTGGCTATTCATACTGTCGAGGTTTTCGATCAACAGGACTGGTATTTACCCATTAGAGACTACCTCAAGTTAGGTAATCTTCCCTTTGGATTGACGCACACCACAAAATGAACATTCAAGCAGAAAGCGGCTAAGTATGTCTTGATAGGAGACATTTTGTATCGTCGCAACTATGACGAAATTCTTCTTCATTGTTTGGACCAGCAAGAGTCCACTTGGGCGATCGCCCAAGCGCACGACGGTACATGTGGTGGCCACTTTAGTGGTATGGCCATTGCAAAGCGCATTCTTCGCATGGGCTATTATTGGCCATCTTTAGAGCGAGATTGTTGTGAATATGTCAAGAAGTGCGTGAAATGTCAACATCATGCCAATTTGATGCACGTACCTTCCCAGGCCCTACAGACAGTCCAGTCTGCTTGGCCATTTTCATAGTGGGGCCTCGATCTAATCGGAAAGATCTCCCCTACATCGTCAGGCCGTCACACGTTTATCATAACGGCCACAGAGTATTTTACCAAATGGGTGGAAGCAATTCCGTTAACCTCAACGAAAGGACCCCGCATTGTGGAGTTCATCTTGCATAACATCATATGTCGTTTTGGTATTCCATCCAAAATAATATCGGATAATGGGCCATCATTCAAGAACAAATACGTGCGTGCTTTGACCACAAAGTACAAAATTCAACACAGCTTTTCAATGCCCTATTATCCGCAAGCAAACGGGCAAGCAGAGGCATCAAACAAAACACTAGTGGCCATCCTTAAAAATACAGTCGCAGACAGTCATAAGGATTGGCACATACAAATCCCACTTGCCCTTTGGGCTTACCGCACTAGCGTTCGGACGCCAACTAGGGCAACTCCGTTTTCGCTCGTGTATGGCTCAGAGGCGGTAATGCCTCTCGAGTTGGAAATTCCTTCCCTTCGCATATCAATGCAGGAGTTCATCGATGATGACACTGCGCAGCAGGCCCGGTTAGACCAACTTACGTTGCTTGACGAACGACGTGTGAATGCTCTCGAGCACTTACGTATCTATCAAGAGCGGCTGAAGAAAGCTTACAACATGAAAGTTCACCTAAGGGACTTTCGGGTTGGTGATTTGGTTCTGAAGGAAAACCAACAAAACTCTAATTTTCCATCCCACTTGAGGGACAAGTTCGCGGCAAATTGGTTAGGTCCTTATGTCATTGATAGCAAAATAGGACCTGGGACGTACCGGCTAGCTTCTCTTGACGGTATCAAGGAAACAGAACCCTTGAATATCAGTCATTTATGACCATTTCATATCTAAGAGAGCCACATCCCAAAAATGCTCCAAGGATTATCGCAATCACTTGGTCAAAACCCAAAAGCTCCAAGGATTATCGCAATCACTTGGTCACCCAAAAAGCTCCAAGAATTATCGCAATCTCTTGGTCACCCCAAAAAGCTCCGAGGATTATCGCAATCACTTGGTCACCTAAAAAGCTCCAAGGATTATCGCAATCACTTGGTCACCCAAAAAGCTCCAAGGATTATCGCAATCACTTGGTCAAAACCCAAAAGCTCCAAGGATTATCGCAATCACTTGGTCACCCAAAAAGCTCCAAGGATTATCGCAATCACTTGGTCAAAACCCAAAAGCTCCAAGGATTATCGCAATCACTTGGTCACCTAAAAAGCTCCAAGAATTATCGCAATCTCTTGGTCACCTCAAAAGCTCCAAGGATTATCGCAATCACTTGGTCACCCAAAAAGCTCCAAGGATTATCGCAATCTCTTGGTCACCTCAAAAGCTCCAAGGATTATCGCAATCACTTGGTCACCCAAAAAGCTCCAAGGATTATCGCAATCACTTGGTCACCCAAAAAGCTCCAAGGATTATAGCAATCTCTTGGTCACCCCAAACGCCCCAAGGATTATCGCAATTACTTGGTCACCAAAATGCTCCAAGAATGTCCACAATCACTTGGTCAAAAATAAAAAACAATAAAAAAAAAAAATTGCATCTCATTTCTAGGCATAATCAAATTCATCAATCGAGAGCTCTTCTCGCACCTCATATTCATATTCACAAAAATCAATCCATCAAAAATACAAAAATATGTAGCTGCATTAAACATTGTATCCATGTGGTCGTACAGGTCAAAGGCACCATAGGCTGTAATTGCTCTGCTAGTCCATCTTGTTCCCCACTGTTCCATGTTACAAAAACAACACAAACACCATGCGTTACTTCCACCACACTAAAGTCAGTGGTCTTTTAATGTATCAAGAGTTTTCATGATTCAGTCATCATTTTGCTCTTTAGCCATGTACTGTATCAAGTCAGACAGATTTTACGAAGGTAGAGTCATACTTGAAATACACCTTGTTACGTAACATCCCAACACAAACTAAACACATTAAACAATTCCAGAGTTGTGTGAAAGAAAGATGAAACCTGCACAGTAATCTAGGTCACCATAAGCAAAACGGTTATCTTGCTCATCCCCCTATGCGAATGACCCAAAGAATGCTGAGAGTTGGCAAAAGGACAAGCATCCTCCCTACCCAATTCCCTAAGAATCCATAAGTTCTCAATAGTTGCAAAACATCAAAAAATTTGCAAAACGTCAAAACTCCAAAATTTGACATCCTATAGTGCACACATCAAAAGGCACAAGCAATAGTGATTTTCGTCACTCCATATCCCCAATCCCTTGCTCAAAAGAAAAACCAATCAAAATAAACAGTGATCTTATCACTACAAACGAGCAAGTATCCCAATACAAGTGAAAAAAAGAAGGGAGTTGACCTTGAATCCCTGGAACTCTCAGCATTCTAAAAGGTCATGAGGCAAGCCTCAGTACCGGTTAGGTTGATAACCTATCGGTCACTGGCGGCAAACTTCTCGCATGACGATATATCTATCACATTAACTTGTGTATAGATCAATGTTTGCATGTGGATGAGCTAGCCTATGGCGCCCTGGATAACACCGCAGATTAATCTAACTGAATACAACAAAGGAGTTAGTGGAGCTAATTAGGTGATCCTCAGTACAGGTTCGGTTGAAAGCCCATCTGGCACTGGCGGTATCCTGATAAATACCACAATAATGAACTCAATTGCACACATAGGGATGTGAAATAGCTTGGTCAAAAACAAGTCTGATTCATACATTGTTCAAAAGTCTTGTAAGACAAAGTACAGTCTTGGCTAGTGAGTTAAAACCGTCTGAGTCTCAGAAAACCTTAGCTACATTTCTAAACCAACTGCGCTGCTTTTCATCCTTACAATACCATCAGAAAATACAAAAAGAGAAAACCACATGTATACATACAAGAGCCATACATCATAGCAATCGCCTAAAAATGAATTAAAGAGCGTCTAAAATAGCCTATGGTGCCGTAACCAATCACCACAAATATCATTCATCCATTTCACTTTGCATATCAAAAAGAAATAAAAAACATTTGCATTCATCATAACATAAGCATTCATAAAAATAAATAAACATGCATACATCCATAGTCATTAGCCATCATGCATAACAAAAATCATATCATCACATGTAAAAAACCACAATAAAATCGGTATATATATATATATCGTCAAAAAGATGCCCGTAGGCTACAAAACTGGTCCTCAGACCCAGCAATCATATCCCAAACACAACCTAAGGTGTCGACCACCATGATCACGCAGGATCGGTGCGACGGGAACTACCCCCCGTGGTGTGGGTCCTATGGGACCCTGCAGGGCGGCTACTGCCAGCCCCCGCATCATGCCTGCTATCGCCTCCCTCATCTAATCGTCGGTGACGAGATGATGCTAACTGCTCAGTCGCACTATCCCTCATCCACCATGAAGATCCACTGACCGAGGGCTCAGGTAGCCGCCCACCAAGGTGGATGACCTCCCTCTCCAACTCTATCCGGTGCCGACACCACTCTGCCTCTCGTCGATGATAGTATGACACCGCATCGTCGCGCTGTGCCAGAACCCTATCCCGCTCTACCAGCTGAGCCCGTAGGAGATCCCTCTCTCGTAGCACGTCCCCCAGCTCCCGCCTCGCATCCCCCAACTCTAGATCCTGTATCCGTAGTAGCTCTGTCAGTCGCACATTTTTAGCACGTATCTCAGACTCCACCTCCTCTGTATCTGCCTGACGAACAGGACCCTCTGGAACAGTAGCCGGCTCTGGCTCCCACTGCTCCTCCATGTCCTGCATGTCTAGCTGATCCAGAGCGCCCAAGTCTACATCCTCATACCCCACATCCACCATGTCCGCATCATCCAACGGACCTCCCCAATCATACCTTGCTACCTCAGCACCCTCCACTGCTGCCTCTGTGCCTCCCAGTGGCCCCTCTCCTCTCCATCGCTGTAGTACCCACCACGAGTCATACTCAGTGGTAGTCCCGACGTCATCTACATCTGGGACATCAAAAACCGCATCTGACTCCTCACCCAATGGCACGGTGATCGGTGGATCTAAATCCCTCTCATCTCCCCATCGTCGATAGACCACGGGCTCACCAGGCAACCCCTGGTGCACCCCAAACTGTCGTGTAACCCGGTTGTATGAAAAGAACTCATGCTCGGTCCCGTGCCTCCCGATCAACCACCGCTCCCTACGTACCCGTCGGAGCCACTCTCCAGCCTCCGACTAGGCTGGACAGTCCTGATAAGGGCGCAAAATCACATCCCTTAGAGTGAGCCGAGAGAAGGCATCAATATAGTGCTCTACAACACCTGCCCATCGCCGAGTTTGCCCCTGCTCCGCAGACCGTCGCCACAAAACTGCATAGCCTATCTCTGTGTCATCCATCGCTGCCCGAGTCATCCACGGTAACCCGGTCGGCCTCTCCACTACTATGTGCTGCCAACCCCAGCACTGCAGCAGATAACTGCAACTGACACCCTTTCGCTGCCGACAGCGGACCGCATACAGCTCCCCGTAGAGCTGTGCCAACAATGTCTGTCCCCATCTCAAAATCAGTGGTGCCTCTATCGGGCACTCTACCAACTGCCATACCAAATCCAGCGGGTTCCACGGGAACCTCATGCCTGACGAATCAGGGAGAAGCATGTTAGAAATAAGGCCCATCAAGAATGCGTGCCTCACTCCTAACACCCCCCTCTCCTGCCACCAACCAACCAATATCCCGCCAGCCTGGCAGTCCACCTCGACTGTCTCAACTGGGTTCGCTACACCCACCCGCTCCCCATGCCCAAAACACCTCGTCAGTATAGCAGTCCGTTGATTGAACGGTGATGTCCTAATAGGCAGTCCGTCTATCGGAATCCGAAGCAGCCGATAGACATCCTCAAGAGTCACAGTCATCTCCCCTATCGGGAGATGGAAGGTATTGGTCCACGGATCCCAAAGTTTGATCAAGGCCGTCAGATAGGCCTGATCCGGGACCACAGGCTCCAGTCGAGCCACCTGCTTGAGCCCAAGGGCCTCAAGCCATTCCCAGTCACCATCAGTCAGTGCACCCCGCGCCTCAGCAAAAGCGACGAGATACACGGTACCGGCTCCTAACCTGCAAAAGAAAACAATTCAACAAAAAAAAAAAATTAAAATATAATGGAATAGAACTGTACAGCAATAACAAGAACAAAAATTCAAATAAAAAACAAATTTTCAGTTAAAGGTTTCTAATCTTAACTGATTAATTCAAAAACAGAATAAAAAGAAAATACAAAAACACAACAAAAATATGTCTTAGGGTTTTACGTTCCGCGGTCCTGAATTTAATCGTAAGTAAAATTCTTAAACGAGGTTTTACGTTACGTTCCATTGTACAATAAGTCTTAGTTGTCTTAAATCCGGTTTTAGGGTTTAAGTTTTAAAACACATTTTGAAAACATCATCACAAAAACAATTAAATAAAACCAAGTGCAAATTTAAACAAAAATAAACTCTAGGAGCACTTTCGAGTTTCGCTTCGGCTCCGCCGCTCGAACCGGTTTGTGCACTCATGATGGCGAGAGAGAATTCCAGCAGCGCTTCGCTTCGCAGAATTACCTCCTCCTCCCAGAGCTCCAAAATCGCAAGAAAAAAATGACACAAATGAGCCCAAATGCAAGTTTTGGCCCTTAAATAGGCCTTTTGAGCTGGAATTCATCCTTGACTAGGACGAGCACTCAGGTTAGTGCTCGTCCCACCCAGGGATGAATTCTACAGTTGGAATTCATCCCACCCAGGGACGAATTCAAACCAGCACTTCAAAAACATCAAAAAATGATAAAAAATGCACTAAAAATAGACAATAACTATGCCCGATAAGAGTGCTACTGCACCTGACATCTAGCGCATACAAAATAGACATTGGAGTCACAAATTATCACTATCCTACTCCCTAAGAAGGCTACCATAGCCGGACCGCTCCACGGGAAGACAGATTTTTGAAAATTTAATCCCCAAATGGTGTCACAAAAAAAACAACAAAAACAACAAAAAATGCAACATAAAAACAAAGCAATAAGCATTGCCGGACACAAGTGCTCTCGCACTTAACCTCTTGGCATAGAAAATCGATGTCGGGGTTCAAATTGTTACTCTCCTACTTCCCCAAGAAGGCTATCATAGCCGGACCGCTCCACGGGAAGATGGGTTGTCGACGATTTCACCCCATTATGGCATCACAAAAAGGGTTAACACCCACCAAAAATAGGTCCAGGATGTTGGAAAAATTGCACATGCTTAACGATAAACCATCTAAAGGCACCCTTGCACAAGTCATCTTGGGTCAAGCGACTCGTCACTTTTCTCATGAAGGTCATTCCCTCATCGATTCATCGCTTGAGGGGGTAGTCACACTTAGTCACCAATCAACAATCACACACCCAATTAAGGAAAACGACATGCATTCAAAGAATCATTGACAAAGACAATCACGCTCCTGCTTGGGGTAGTAAACAAGCAACAATCAAATCAATCAAACACTTGGCATTTCGTGAATCATGAACACAAGGTTCCCCTGAGGATAAAAGGTTGCACCCTTTGCCTAATCATGACTGATCAATGTCCAAGTTCAAGTCACACCTCACCAAAATAGGTTAACACTTGAAATCAAACTCCTTAGCTCGTCAGAAGCAAGGATTCAAGAATGCATGCCCTTTCCATGCTTGGGGCATCAAAATTTGGTTAGGTTACCAAGAAACCCTAATCATTAGTGCTTTGGTTATCTATTTTTGCTCGACGCTACGCTATGCACAGTGCATCCCAAAAAGGGGCATCTGTAGACACCAAAACAACACCAATCCGATTATGTGACTGCAAACACTAATCGCTTTGACAAACACAGCCCCCAGGGCAGCCCTCAGAGGTCAAACAGTGGTCCTAACCACTCTCATAGCAATTTTGTAAGGTCAAGAGGCAATTTGGCACATTCAGGCACTTTGCTCAGAATCTGTCTCACCTAGAGATGAATTCAAAATGGAATCTGTCTCACCCAGAGACAGATTCTGAATTCGTCTCTAGTAGGGATGAATTCCAAGTTTAACGGGCAAAAAGAAGAATGGCGCCAAGTGGCAGCCCAGGACAGTCAGTTGATGACTCCTGCCTCGCACACGTGTGTGGGTGGATAGATAGGCCGTTAGAGGATTGTCACAAGGGCAGTTATGAGAGCCCAAGTCAATGGAGGACTCCCCTCCCTCATGGGAAGACATGACTGCCACATGGCACCTATGACCAACACATGGCATTTGTGCTTCCCTCTCAAAAGAGACCCCATGGGTCTATAAAAGGTGGGACTTTTCTCACCCAAATGGAGAGATTGAAGGAGATTTCAAGCAACGAAGTGCTGTCGAGTTGAACACCCACTTGCATCCCCTTTGATTCACCTTCTCACATCCACCAATCTCTTTTGCAAGGGAGGTTGTTGGGTGGCTTTTGGAAGCTTGAATCTGACCCAAATCCAACATATGGACACCTGAATCAACCAATTTGCCAACCCCCAATCCTAAGAAGTTTTTGGGCCCATCCCTAGTGGATTGGCTCCAAAATCAAGTGCCAATGGTGGGAGGCCCACTTGGGCACCCCCGCACTTTCTAAGTTTTATTCTGAAGCATTCTAGATTACTTGTTCATGTTGCATTTTGTGTTATTCTATTTGGTGAATTCATAGCTTCAATTTCATAACATTCTGATCAGATTTTATCATGCTTTGTGTCGCTTTGTTGTTTCACTAACTTGCAGGTGGCGATATCGAATTCCCGAGGATAGAGGCCAAATTGGGAGAATCCGACCATCTGGGTCGTCCCAAAATGGCCCCAATTACATAACCCCTCTGTTTGCAGGCATTTTGTAGGTCTCGGGATTCAACATTGGAGCAGCATCAGGTCGAATTTTCCAACACAGAAGAATTCGTCCCACCCAGGGACGAATTGCAGTCAGAATTCGTCCTGCCCAGGGACGAATTCCAGTTGAAGGCAGATTGGCCAGCTGTCTCGATGGCAATGGCCTTACGGTGATGTTTTCTGTCCTCTGTCAGGTTTTCAGGTCATTTAGAGTCATTTTACTCACTGTTTCAGACAAATGTTTGCATGCATCTTTTGGCGATTTTAGAGAACAAACACTTCTTATGTGTAGCAGGTGCTACTGACATCTTCGTTGTTTCTTTGTTCGCAGGAGGAGCAGCAGAGGTCAAAGACTCATCGACATCAGCGACGGCATCATCTTGGCCCGTCCATTTCAAGTGTGGGCACGCGAAAAGAGGAACCTTAAGTCTCGATTGTAGTCAAATTATTTTAACGCTCCTAGCCCCTGAAAAGGGAGGAGGCGTATTTGTAACAGAGATCAAGAAAGTTTAATGAAAGGGCTATGTTTTCTCCATTTGCTTGTGTCTCTTCCAATGCGTCTCTTTCATTTCATGCAATTTACATTTCTAGGACTTAAGCGTATTTGATTTTGAATGCATCGCAATTAGTGTTTCCTTCACCTGGAATCTCGTGCTTTCAGTACTAACAACTAACTTTATGTGGTAGAGAGTCTCATCCTCCTAATATGGGATAGGAATAGACCAACTTTGTTAACCCTTGGATAGGATGATGGTAAGCCATGTTGGCTAATGATTTTGTTTCCTTTCTCTCATCTAATTTGTCATATTTCTTCTATCTTTCCTTGTCACTCAGGATTTCTAACTTTTCCAAATATTTAAAATAAAGATAGAGGTATGATTTAAGGACATGCTTACACATATCCTTCAAAGAACTCATTCTAATATCAATGGTGTCATGATTACCAATTTAAGTGGTAATCATGGTCATTGGCCAAATTTTAGGATTTTTGATGTATGGTCATAAGTTTAACTGTTTAATACCTAAGGTTAAGATGGTAAATTGTTTTGACTAAGGATTTCAAATTTAAAGCTCTAACAAGAGTGTAATCCAATAGTTGATCTCAAAAAAAAAATTATCTCTTCCATCTACTATAAATACTCATTTCATTCACTCATTTATTCACCCATCATTTATTTAGTAATCATCTTATTAACAAAGCATTTATCTACTTTTAACAATCTTATCTATATCATTGTATTGCTTCTACTACTCTCAAAACACATGATCTTCTTCTTGCTTGGAATTTTTCTCATCTTCTTGTAGGTGCTATGAAAACCATCGAACGTTAGTTTATTTCCTTTCAAAAAAGTGAGGAGACTCTACTTAAGCCTTTGTAGTTAAAGATTAAAAATGTTGCTTGAGGACCAATTTACAAGGCAACTTGATCCCATTTACATATTAAGGTATATATTGTATTAATTATTATAATTGTGTGGAATATATTGTTTTTCCCACAAACACACTTAATTGTCAATGGCTATGCTTTACTTTTGTTATATTAAAATTGTTGTATATACTTTTTAAAATTAAATTAATATATATAAATTATATGATATAAATTTTTTAGTAATATTTTGATCTCCTTACATTGCTTGTCATAAGATAATCATCTTTTTCAAGTTAACATCTCATCTATAAAAAATATTTAGAATCTAAACCAAACAACTATATTAAACTTTAATCATAAATATATAAAACTTAATTGATTAATTAATTATTTAAAAATGGAAAAAAATAAAAATGAAAATGAAACGAACACTAAATTAAAATTATGGTTTCTTTGCATAGTAGGCATTGCAGTTCTCAACTGTTAACTTCTTATTATGACCAAGTGGAAATATGAGAACAATAACAATAGTTCCACAACAACAATAATCAGGATGTAAGGTTATGTAAGGTTATATGTTGGCGATGGAGTAATATGAAAGTAAACAATGTCAATCAAATTATAATCTAAGTGACATGGAGCAACCAGTCTTCATTGCGAGTCTGTTTGGTACGTGGGTTAGCCATGTAATCTAATATAACATAAAGAGAATATGTATACAAAACAGTTTCTGAAAAAGAGCTCTGATGATCATCACATCAGACGTCAGGCGAGAAAGGGAGGAGGCGGGGTGGGAGTAGCGGGAGAGTATACCAATGCCCCATCTATACGTTTGACGACTTCTTTATTTCTTCGGGGCCACCATTGAGAAGGGACTTGTAGGTCTTCAATCAATAAGTCGCTGTTCTTATTAACCAGAGCGGGGTCCCTTAATCCTAAAGATTTGAAGGGCCGGTTATTCCCTTGAAAGCCATCGAGGGAGTGCAGATAAACCTCTAAATTGTGAAAGTTGGCAGGATTATGGGTTTCCTTGAGCAAAGGCGAGCTGGTGCTGTCCACAGTTATCTGGACACCCACGTGAAAATATGTCCAGGGAAGCCAACACAGAATTTTGGCGAGCCATCCGATGTTTTCGTTCACAAAAACTCCTGGAACGTTGGGAACCAAGTCGTTTCTGTTTACCACCCGCAAAACTTTGACGCCAATCTCCTCCATATGTTGGGCAAACCACATGTTTCCTACACGTGGGGAGGCGAAGGAAAACACTGTGACAAGAACATTCCTCGTTTTTTCATCGTCACTGAGCATGCATATCTGTTTGATGTCATATGCACTTATGGTTGCCAGTGCACCTCCCAAGCTATGCCCCGTGAATGTTATGCTTAAATCCTGCTCTTCGTCTTTGTGTTTTTCCAACAGCCTTGTTATCTCCGCCACAACACTTTCCCTGGCGCTGGCCCTGCATCTTACAGAGTCTTCCTCTATGGACGTATAACAGCTCATAAATCCCTTCTCGATGCGTACATTTGGCTTTGAATTTGTTTGTACGTTGTGGGATAGCCTAGCAGGAATCGGAACTAATATGTCTCTAAGATTTTGGAACCATTCTTGTGGCGTTTCTGTTCCTCTCCATGCAACGACAATGTCACGTCGTCCCAGTTTCCTTATCTCCTCTGCATCATTGCAAACCGCAATAAATCCAATCCAAGCACCCGTTTCACTCATTTTCTCTTCCTCACCAAAAACTCTGGTATTGGCGTATATGTATTTGGTGACTTGATAGCTACCGCCACATTGACCCAAACGCAATCTCTGAGTGAGAGAGCTTTTGCTGCGCTTGCAATTGCTGTAGTATTTGGAAGAGAGACTATTGTCAAACCAATCGTAGCATTGCTGTGCAAAATCGCCATATCTCATTACCTCGGCTTTGAGAAGGGGATGAATGGGATCAAGCAAACCCTTCCAGTTCTTGGCACCTTGGATTTCTCGCCACATCTCACCAACACCACTTTCAAGCTGGTGCACTTGGCTTGATCTCATTATTTTTCTCTCTCCCTCTCGGCTTGCTGATACATGATCTTCACAATCCTCCTTTCCTTCGCTAATGGCTATTAGAGGTATGTCCATATTGATGCTAACGCTGACGCTGGCACTTGCAATTTGATGAAGATGAAGATGAAGGATTTTGTTTCCTCTAAAATGAATATGAATAGGAATATCAATAGGTTATTGTGTTTCAGCGGCTCTAATAAATGAATGCTTAAATCAGAGTTATCTTATATTTGAGACCTCTTGCAAATGGTTTTCTTTGGAACGCTGATGGGATGATACAACCATACCATTAGCAGGTAAGTATATAAATACTGGGGCAAAATTGAATATTTCAATTTCGACGGCCTTCCCATCCCTTCTCTCAGTCTTGAGGCTTGAGGGTTGGACGGATTCATGGGCATTAGAACAGACCATTCTCAACGCAGTATAGTCCACCGTACGCGTTCCCGTTTCAGGTGTACTCGTCAAATCTTGACTCTTCAAACCTAACAATGGAACCGTAAGTATATAAATACTGGGGCAAAATTGATATTTCAATTTCGACGGCCTTCCCATCCCTTCTCTCAGTCTTGAGGCTTGAGGATTGGACGGATTCATGGGCATTAGACCAGATAATTATCAACCCAGTCCAGTCCACCACCGTACGCATTCTCGTTTCAGGTGTACTCGTCAATTCTCGACTCTTCAAACCTAACAATGGAACAGTAACAATACACCAATAAACTAATTTAGCTATTCGCGTCAACCAACTATATCGTTATCACTGTTTGCTTCTCGAATCCGAATATTTCTCGTCTCTCCTCCTCTGAAAGAGTCAAGAATCTCCTTATCCTACGGAAGTAGCAGAGGCAAAGTGTTGCACGGAACCAACGGTGCCAAATTATGTTGACATATGCTGATTCTGTTCCCAATCGAACGAATCATATCTTCCTTATATATTATTTTAAGTAATTTCGATGTTACCTTAATGTCCGTATACACTAATTAATTATTTGATAGATATCAGTATCTAATATTACATTTAACAATTGTAATAATTTTATATATCAGTGTATAATATTACATCATGATTTAACAATTTTATTTTGATAAGAATTGAATTTGTCTCCCCCTTAAAAGTTGTAAGGTTGAGTTAATATCATATTCATTTTATAAATAAATAATATACATAATTTGACAATTATATATGTATTACTTGTAAGAATTGAAATTGTCTCCTCCTTAAAAATTGAATTGAATGATTGACTTAATGGGTATGCTCTATATTTTTTATTTGTTTATTTGATATATATTAATGCATAATGTTGCATTATGACTTTATAATGGTATTACAACAATTTAACAATTATCTATGTATTATTTGACAAGAATTAAAATAGTCTTTTTTTTAAACTTGAAGGCTTAACTTAATGTTATTTGATAGTCATTGTATATATTGTATATATGTTATTATATCAATTTGGTAATTATGTATGCATCATCTCTCCTTGAAAATTGAAGGATTGAACTAATAACATTTCATAATCATTATATATATATATATATATATATTACAACAATTTTATAACTCCTTAAAGTTGAAGGGTTGAATTAATACCATATGATAGTCATTATATATATTTTATTACAATAATTTGATAATTATGAATGTATATTACTCAGCAAGAATTGAACTTATTTTCGTTTTGAAAGTTGAAGGCTTGAACTTATCTTCTTTGTTATTATTGTGTATATATATTTTTTAATTAATTATATAAAATTAAAAAGGTCTCACTTATATTACATAATTACCACATAATAGATTCTAACAATTTAACAATGATACACTTATTATACATGATTTTAACAATTTTACAACGATACACTTATTATTAGACATAATTTTAACTTGATTTACTTTTAAAAGTTAAAAATATAACTTATTAGTAATTGATCATCATTATTTATATGTTTTTATTATTTAAATTTAATTCTGTAATAAATATTAAAATATATATATTTATTATAATATTACCCTTTATTATATATCTATATAAACAACCATATATTTTAGTTTATAGAGGTCAAGCACAATCACCTTATACATATTAAGATTTTATTGTTTTGGTGAGAATAGGTATAACTGGATTTTAATATCAGACTTTTTATATCATGTGCATATGGGATTGGCGAAGATGCCGCTGTGTTCACTTAGTCTTCTCGCTCAAAATGAAAAATGCCTCGAATATACCTACCTAAAGCAGACCTCAAAAATGGATAACCCTTGGTTTTGTATGTTTTCATTTTATAAAAATAACATTAAGAAAATTTTAATGCTCAGTAATCTCACGTCATTTTCATTTTTTCCGATTAGGGTTTAAATAGGTATTAAAATAGATGACGGCTTTAAAGATTTAGATCATGTTATATTTTAATGTATTTTGTAATCTCTCCTAAATCGTTATCGTTTTCGTTTCTGGTGGTGGTGGTTTTCTAAGTTTCTCATGCCCCTTCAGATACACTTTAAAATTCGGACGTCTAGAAGAGCAAATTCGGACGTCTAGAAGAGCACGTTGTCCTTTCTTTCGCGTGATTTGAGAATCGAAGTTGCCGTGTGTGGATTTTGATCCACTGAAGACCTAGAACAGAACAGGATACACAAGCCATTTGGGAAGACATTAAGTATTTTAACTTAGTTAAGATCTATAAATGGCAATAGTGTAGGCTCAAATAGTCCATAATTATGCTTGGATAGGATTGGATGCCCTTAAAATTTAGGCTTAGAAAGTCATAAAAAAAAATTGCACAAGACAATGATAGCCTTTGCCTTGGGGGCTTAGGGTTGAATTGAATATCAACATTAAAATTTAATTTATGTGGAATAAAACTAGGTCTTAGGAATCCATTTGAATTTAGGAACTAGAAATATGGATATTATAGGTTATAATTAAATTATAAACACTAGAATTTTAAAAATAAACAATAAGCATACAAAATATAGAGGGAATAAAATTAGGTTTTAGGATTCCATTTGAATTTAAAAATCTCGAAATAGGGATATTATAGGCAATAATTGAATTATAAACATCAAAGTTAAAAAAATGAAAATAAGCATAGGTAATTTATGGGTACTGAGTACTAGGTAGTATAGGAAGAAAACAATTTGGTGATGTAGGAAAGAACTTAAGAAATGTATTTGATAGTTAGGATAAAATTAATATCAGGTTTTTAAATATTATGTTATGTTTTATTTATGTAGTTGTTATATTATTTTAGTTTTCACATATAGAAAGATTTATTATTGTTGTTTCTATTCTATTATATATTACAAGTGAAAAAATAAAAAAGATGAGATATAAAATTCTAGGATAAAATTTAGATTAAATGATTTGAATTAAGATTACATGTAGATGCATATGGATTTATTTGTCATCATTTGACATATACGTAATATCATAAGAAAAATCAAAATCCATTCTAATACATTGTTTCTCCAATTACATGCACTAAAGACTTCCTAGAAGAGATGAAATAAGGAAAATCATTCTAATTTCTTATTATAATATTTATCCAAACTAGACAAGTGTACATATACCTACACTATCATGTAATTTTTTTATGAGATTCAAAATGGTTATTATGTGATACATGCATCTTATTTTAGTTCAATCAAAAGGATACAATGTCTTCAACACAAACCCTTTTAGAAAAATATATTTAATCAATCGCTTATAGCTTTCATAGCTAATTTCCAAACAAAATAGCATAGAAGCCTAATTTATATAAATATAGTTGATTCATTGTTACAATGACATACTTATGCTTTATATAGATGCATTCATTCAAGACCTGGAATCAATCCCATCCCCATTTAGATCCTATTGACTCAACCCTAGAACCAATGACCACATTAGAGACCACATTATTGAATGGTATTGTGCTATATAATTGTCACCAAGATTTCTCTTTCACCATGATATTGTTAGAATAAGTGAATATTCTCTTAAGTTCTACTAGGATAGACACACTTGAGTTTCCACTCCTCCATGTGTCATATGAACTCTCAGTGGTGTCTTCATCAGACTTGATGGGTTGTTGTAATCTAATGGCTCTCAATGATCAACTTTGCTATTTATACAAAGGTGATCCCTAGAATAAATCAATCAGTTCTATTTTGTTTATTCAAATCTTGTAATGCTTTGTAGTTCTACTCTTGGGAACTCTAACATGGTATCAGAGCGGGGTAGATTTTGCTAGCACTGTATCTTGAAGGAGGTTTCTCGAACTGGTTCTTAATATCTTATTCTTTACTTTTTTAAAGAAAAAGGTTATTTTCATATTATAGTATGGTCATATATGCAATTTTTTTAAAAGATATTTATTTATGGTAATATCTAATGGTTTATATAATTTTGTTTTACCATTGATGCAAATATTTAAAAAAAAATTATTCACTACTTTGTGTATGCATATTGAATTTTTTTTTTGCCTCTATAAAAATACTCATTAACGAACACAGCTTGCTTTAAAATAATTTAAGCAATGTTGCGTCCTGTTCTAGGTGTTTTTTAATTTATATTATTTCTTCCCCTTTTGAACGTAGCCATCATTACGTTTCACTCAAGAAGGAAACTAATATAAACCAAACATTCTTTTTAGAGGCCCCCTATTTTTATTTGTCCTCCTACTTCGCCTACGTTTAAATGTTTTCCCCTTAAATGAAAGCTCGTTCGACTTTCGATAGCCTTCACTGTGTATTTTATAATGTAGAAGGATAAGCGTTCGGCATCCTTTTACCCTCGTTGTGTATATTCTAATGTGAAGGAAAGGGAAAAATCGTAGGCTCTTAGTTTTTATGGGCATTTAATTTTTTTGATCTTATAATCTCAAATCATTTTGTCTTTGTAAGTTTTAATTAATGTAAGGATCACTCTCTGCATCACCAATTAATGATTCTTGGTCTACCTACCTATACCAACGTTCGTAAAAAAAATTTGAACATGGCCTTTGGACAACATTTTGTTGTGGTGCGCCTTGAGACTGCGTCTCTCAACGGGCATTTTCCTCATTAATTTTTATATTCTTCAAATATCTTGAGATTTTAGGAAGCGTTCTACTCGATGTTCGTCATATATGTTTGTCCTTCGATGCTCAAGAGGATCTTCTTTCCTCTTGTTATATATACATATTTCTAAGCTTAAAATCATAACTCTTTTGTATTCCTAATATTTTATTCTGTAAAGCTTAGATTGATATTTCTTTGGGCCCATTTTATACTATTCCCTGTAAATATTTGTAAGTGTTTTTCTTCAATTTAGTGTGTGGTGATATAATTTTTTTTGGAAGAGAAATATTTAGAAACACTCAGGTCACCGCATCCTCTCTTTGGCGTCTTGCTCTTAGCGTCTCTGATTTATCTTTTAAAGCTAGTTTGGTATATTATTTTAACTAATTCCTGTGTTAATTTAGTGTGTGTATACTCTACATTATTTATTTATTTATTTATTTGAAATATATTAATACATAATATCATATCATGATTTTATAATGGTATTATAATAATTTGACAATTATGTATATATTATTTGGTAAGGATTGAAATTGTCTCCTTGTTATTTGATAATCATTGTATATATGTGATTATAACAATTTGATAATTATATATGTGTCTCTTGATAAGAATTAAACTTATCTCCTTCTAGATTGTTGAAGGGTTGAACTAATATCATTTGATAGTCATTATATATCTATATCTATCTATAGACTAATTTCATTTGATAGTCATTGTATATGTGTTTGTTACAATAATTTGATAATTATATATGCAACATTCTAGAAGAGTTGAACTCATCTTCTTCTTGAAAGTTGAATGGTTGAACTAATATCATTTGATAGTCATTATATATATCCATATCTATATCTATCTATACACTAATGCAATTTGATAGTCATTGTATATGTGTTTGTTACAATAGTTTGACAATTATATATGCATCATTCCAAAATAAGTGAACTTGTCTCCTTCTAGAAAGTTTAAGGGTTGAACTAATATCATTTGACAGTCGTCATATATATCTATATCTATATCTATCTATACACTAATGCCATTTGAGTCATGAAGTAATTATTTTTTGCTTTAGTTAGGTTTTTATTAATATATTAAATGGAAAATTTCTTTCCATTTTTTTCTTCTTGCCCAAGTACTACACCTATAGTACTATTGGAGGTATCACTATGGATGTGGAATGGGAGTTTCCATTCTAGTCCCCTCAATACTATTGTAGAAGTAAATTTCTCTTTAATGGTTTTGAATGTCATTTGATATTCTTGGGTCTAGTGGAACTCAATATTCTAAGTAAGAAGACAAAATAGCAAGGTAGAAAAATTTTGTTGAATTTTTTGATAAAAAAACTATAATACCTTGCATGCCCTAAGAAGCTTCTAATTTTTATTTGAATTTTTGTGGGGGTAACTAATTTACAACTTATACCTTTTTTGGATCTACCTTCATACCAATAGTAGAGGTATGATTTCCTAACACAATTCCCTTATCCATCATTATCAAACATTTTTCATTGTATAATGACATATTATGGACCTCGCATCGAGTGAGGAATCAATCAATATTATGAAGAGCTTATTCAAAGGTTTCTCCATACACTATGAAATCATCCATGTACAGTTCAACATATTTATTGGTGAGATCTAGAAAGTTGATAAGAATGTCTTGCTAGAATATTGTAGAGGCATTACACAATTCGAATGATAAGAATAAATAAGCAAATGTTCCCTAGTGGCATGTTAAGGTAGGCATATATTGGTCTTTTGATACAACCTATATCTAATTTTAAGTGTTAAAGTTGTCTAGGAAAGAAAAATATTTCTTTCCTATGAGTGTATTAGGTATGTTATAAATAAAAGATAAAAAAAAATAGGATTTTTGTGTGGCATTATTAAGTTTGCTATATTCAACACACAATCACATTTTCCATTCTTCTTAGGAATAATAACTAGTGGGGAGACCCAATGGCTATAGAAAATCAGATAAAAAAACACTAAATCAAATAAATTCTTATCCTAGTATTTATAATGTCCCTCAAAGAAGGACTTATATTTTTTTTTGGTGGTGTATACCCTATGTATGATTATTTTAACGTGTATCCCCTTAATAATAATATATTCCCAAGAAAATGTATTTACATGCTGGCTTAGAACCTCAAATAATTTAGCTTCCTATTTATCCTTTAGTCAACTATTGATATTAATTTGTTTTCTTTATTGTATCTCTATATTTTTGGTGTGTGGATATACAAAATTGATTTGTTTGCTCACCATTGAGTTTAATGGATAATGGTGAGGTAGTAAGGAATAGGAGATCCTAGTGTTCTCATCAAAAGTGATTCCTATAGGAATAATATTTTCCATATGATAGTTAAAAGATAAAATGAGGTGTCTTTGCCACCCATGTGCCAATGTAAATAGACTATTTTACAAAGGCACAAGTGATAAATGTTTAGAGGCTTCACATTCATCCTTCCATAGAAATTGGTGAACTATGTATTGATCATCATCTAAGCAACATCCACATGAAGAATCTAAAATGATGGTTTTGATATCAAAGAGGGATCCTTCTAGTGGATTCGATTCCTCCACATGTTCTTTCATAGTCACCATAGCAAGATATACAAAAGTATATTTTTCATTGGGTTCATCAATCTATACATTTCCATAAAAATCATGGAGGTTCAAGTTGGGGGATATAGAGAGATCCTTTTGGATTTTAGTACATTGGAGATGGCCATGTCTCCCAAATGACAATCTATAAAAATAGTAGCCATGGCCAACCAAGGTCATCCAAGGATAAAGCAATAACCATTTATCTTGGTTCTTGGTTGTAAAATCATGAAGTCAATAGGGTATTCCAATGATTCTAGAGTTACGAGAACATCTTCTACTATACCTTCTCATTTTGTTGTAGATTGGTTTACCATTTGAAGTATAGTATAAATGGGTTATGCATTAGTTATGGATAATTTATTTAACTTTTCTATGGTTATAACATTAACGACAATACCCAATGTTGGGGATATTGATTGTACCAATTGAAACTATAATAACTAGGATTTTAGGATCTCCATACTTTGATGGAATGAGCTTTCATATGAGGATTTCATCCAATTTTTCATATTGGCAATACCCAAATCAATGTTTCTACTATTATAACATTTATGGCAATGACCAAGTAAGTCAATATGTTGGATATCTTGATTTTACCAATTGAAACTAAAATAAGTAGGCTTCTAGGATCTCCATACTTTGGTGGAATGAGCTTCCCTATGAGGAGGTCATCCAAATTTTCATCTACTTGTATCATCTTTGGATATATTTTCAATTTTATTCTTGGTTTCTTTATGTACATATCTCAAATAACCTTGTTAAAGGTCGGTAAGTCTTTGATTGCTTGAAATAAAGGTATATAGATCATATTCTTTTGAACTCTCTTCTTTAGGTTTTATACATTTGGGATATGGTGCCTTAGAGATTTTAAAGGAGTTTTTTCTAGATGATTTTCTTCTTCTTTTATTTTTGATAGCTTCAATGTTAGTGGTGTTGCCTACCTTTCTTTCTTTAGTTCTTCAATTATTGGGGAAATTGGGTCAAGCAATACCTTCCCTGAGAAAAGTTGGAGGTTATCATAGTCACACATTCAAATTGACTATCATTATATTTTATGTCATAGAGAGGTGTTTCCTATTTATTGTTATTTGGGTTGGCCATAGGCTAGGATGATAGTGGAGGTTGATTTGGTGGTTGTTATTTTGTTGATTGAGGAGCATTAATAGGTCCTAGAAATAATGTGTGTTGTTGATTTTGAAATCCTTTATGTCCTCCATAAGTTTGTTTAGACTGAGGTGGTCTAGACCATTTTTCATTTTGGGTTATCCATGGATAATTAGGCATTGGTTGCATCTAAGGTTGGTTAGGAAAGCTAGGATTAGACCACTCTAGAGTTGAGGTCTAATAATACTGGCCCAATTTTTATGGTGGTGGGGACATGTTCCATGAATTATTCCATGGGTTTTGTGACCATGGTGTCCTTTAATTATAGGAAATATTATTTCACTGAACCCACATAATTAAGTTCTTCCATGGATGAACTATTCCTTCCAAGGGTAGCTTTAATTTTAGGAGGAGGTCACGTTGAATTATAGAGTGGCATTTTTCACAAATTTTGTATATATTAGTCTTATTTAAGGGGTATTATTGAAGAGAATGTTTTTGCCTACACCTTGGACAATATATTGCTAGTGGCTTGGTAGTCTTAGCTTTAGCCTGTAATTTGTCCAATGTAGTGTTTAGGTGCAATAAGATATCAATTTTCACTTGTTCCTTATTTTGTTTCCACTCTTATCTACATGATATTTATGAGCCCTTCCCCTTATACAATAATTATTTTTACATAGTTCCATTATGTTAGGAAGCTCTAGTTTTTTCACATCATATTTTCCCATGAGATTTAGGATATCCCTTGATTCATCAAGTAACCCTCATAAGAAAAATACTTTTATGATATCTTGATCTCTGTCTTCCATACATCATTTTTGGATGAATAGGAATATATATAGGTAATCTTAAAGAGTTTTATCATCACTCTATTTCATCCTAAACAACTCTTCCTTTTGGTCTTTAACACAACAATAATTTTGATATTTGTCTAGGAATATATTTTCCATTTCTTATCGATTGTGAATAGAATTTGGGCCAACCCCATGAACCATTGCATCACTAAATTTTTAAGTGTGGATGGGAATCATTTAAGTTTTTTATTATCATTTATTTAGTCATAGATATGGTTTAAAATTTTAAATTTAAACCAAAACTGATCTAGATCTTTCAAAGAGGTTCTTGGAAAGATCGATAATATTTATGGAGGGATGCTTTTCAAAGGGGCTTGTATGTTTGGGTCTAGTAAAATAGGGCTTATGAATGTTATGGTACCACTACTAGCTTCTCCAATATGGTATAAATTACTATGTATATCACCATTCTCTTGTCTCTCTATCATCATATTATTGCAACAAAAATTAAAAATTTTAAAACACTTTGGAGGATATCAAATAGTATTAGGTAGGAGGTGGTGAGCTACTTGTGCTTCCTTTTCCTTCACTTATATGGGATGAATTACTTACAATAATTGATTCATTTTATGTAACCTCTAGATATGACTATTGTATCTATAGCTTGTTGGGGGTTTTGTCTAAAAAATCTACCCTTTTTGTCTTTAGGCCTATTCATGCATCTTATATTGGCTTTTCAATCAAATTTGGGATTTTTTTTAAATTCAAAATACCTCTAATTTCCCTCTCAACACCTTTAAAACTTTTGTAGTTTTGGCTAATCAATCTCTTATTGGTATAAGTTATAATTTAGGGTATTAGGCATAATTTACAAACAAGCGCATTGAAAAATATGGATTAAGGAATCAACCTTAACCTTACCTATTGAGAATTTATACTAAAAAAGGACCAATTAAGGAGATGTAGTTTGGGTACTAACCTCAATGATAAACCAACTTACATCTTAACAAAGAGATTTTGGTGTTGGGTGATTAACATATATTCAATAGTTATCCTAGCAATGTTGCATTCCCTAACAATAACACCAAAAAGTGACAAGGCTAAATATTACCTTTATTAATTTATCAATCTAGGGTAGCATCCATAGGCTATATGCACTAGTATTGTTCTTACTATATATTTTGGTAAAGGTTTTCTACTTCTTACTTGTAGAAAGTAAACTAGAAATCACTTACTCAAAAGAAATTATACGAATGAGATTTAAATACACACTCATAGTCATAAAATCTAAATGAAATATAATGGTGTAAAGACAAAGAAATAATAAATTCTACCATACACACAATCATAAACCGAAACTATTCGAATAAAACTCATTATTATACAAATTTCAAGTATGCTCTAAGTTGTAAATTGAATAATATAAAATATTTGCTATACTACTATGTAATTTCCTCCTAGGAGTTAACTATTAAAATTAAAATTATATTTTATAGCAAACTATAAAGTAATATACATAACTTAAAATATGCAAAGGTAATAAATCATAGCAGACTACCTAAAAAGAATATAAAACATGAAACTCTCCACATCACATAGGAATGGGTCTTTTCTCTATAGTGATGTGGAAAGAGTAACTAACTCTAGTCTAAAATAGGACTCAAAACAAACTTTATTAACTCTAAATAAAATACATACGAAAAACTACTCATGCAAAGAAACTTAAATCATACATTAATTATTCTCCTATATACTTATTTGTTCCAATATCTAATCAACTAGCAAGTGTTTTAATTGAAAATATAAAGGAATTTATATAATTACAAGCCCATATAACAAATAGAGCTATTTTGTATTTACATATAGAACAAAAATTAGTGATAGTTTTAATAGCAACATAAAACATGACAGTGAAATCTTGCTAAGCTAGCTTCACATTTCATATGCCTGGAAATGGTTGATCTACCTTGTTGTTGAAAAAATCATCATTGCTACTTTATAGAATTAGCTATCATGTTGTTAAGCCAAAAAACAAATGCTTTGTTTGGTAGGCCATATGAGATTCACATAATTTTTTGAAGCCCATCATTTTTTTATGGTGCTATCTCAGTTAGATCTCCAAGCAATCAATTAATGACATCAAATTTATTGCTCTACCACAATTTGTGCTAACGTCACTGCATCCTTAGAATACTCATTTATTGTGTCATTTTCTTTAATGCTCAATCTTTTAAGTGCTAGCTAATACAATCCTCTTGGTGTTGGTCACCATAGTCTTTGATACCAGTTTTGCATGATATTCAACACGATAAACTATGATGTGCCTCTAGTGCTCTAACTACAAGGTTTCTCTAGTTATATTCCAGTAAAGATGATCCAATGCTAATTCATCAGAGGCAATTTGGTGTTGAAATCTGGTAAACATGGTTTCTAAACGAAAAGACCTCTTATCTAGGTCTTAAAACTCACATTCTATTCTTTGCAAAGCACATAAATATATCCTATCTAATTTGGTGTCATATTTCTCCTATTTTCTATGGCTATATGCAATATTTGGGTAAACCACATTGTAATCCAAGGTTAAATGGCACAAAAAGAAGTGTAGAGGTTGTACCAACTAAGACAATATAAGGCTCCATCAATATATATATGTATGTATGTATTTATGTATGTGTGTATGAAATGAGGTTGGTAGTTAATACTACTCTTCAACTTTTCATAACCTCCATAATTTTGAGGTGAATATGTAATATTCACAACATGAACCATATTTATATTGTTAATTGATGTCAAAATAACTTTTGGAAAGCCTTTTCCCTTTCTTCTTCTGATTCTAATAGAGCATTCATATAACCCTACATAGGAGTAATGCCAATGTGTTTGAGCTTAAACTATTAAGACATTTGAATATTACCTATTCACCTCAAGGTTATGGAGATTATAGAAAATTGTAAAGTAGTTTTAACTACCAGCCTCATTTCTATCTCTCTATATCACACACACGCAAACACACACACACACACACACACACACACACACACACACACACACACACACACACACACACACATATACACACACATAATAGATCATTCAGATAAGCCTACATAAGAGTAATGCCAACACACACAATAGAGCATTCAGATAATCCTACATAGGAGAAATGCGAATGTGTTTGAGCTTCAACTATTGAGACATTTGAATATTACCTATTCACATAGAGGTTATGAGAAATTGAAAAGTAGTTTTAACTACCAACCTTAACTACCAACCTTATTTCTCTCTCTATATATATATCACATGCAATAGAGCATTTAGATAATGCCACACTGAGAAGGTTATGAGAAATTGAAAATTAGTTTTAACTACCAGCCTCATTTCTCTCACACACACACACGCCACACACACACAATAAAGTATTCGAATAATGCCAAACAATAGAGCATTCCAATAACCCTTTATAAGAGTAATGCCAATTTTTTTGAGCTTCAACTATTGATATATTTGAATATTACCTATTCACCTCAAGGTTATGGAGGTCTCTCTCTCTCTCTCTCTCTCTCTCTCTCTCTCTCTCTCTCTCTCTCTCTCTCTCTCTCTCTCTATTTTGAAGGGAAGGAAGCTCTAAGTTGATTGATAACATCAATTCTTTACCAAATATGAGATTATAGGAGATGATCCTATAGAAGTTTTGGGTGTTACCCTATATTCCTATAATGTTCTTTTTAATTTCATGTGCTCTCATTTGAAGTGGAGGAAGCTCTAAGTTGATTGATAACATCAAATCTTTACCAAATATGAGATTATAGGAGATGATCCTATAGAAGGTTTGGGCGTTACCCTATATTCCCATAATGTTATTTTTAATTTCATGTGCTACCCCTTTTCTGATTCAAAAATCACTCTTTTTAGTTTTTTGACAATGTTTTTATTAGTCAACTCTCTCTCTCTCTCTCTCTCTCTCTCTCCCCCTCAACATGTTGACATTGAAGATAACCAGAAGAGGCAATAGAAAAACATTGTAAACAACTAGAAACGAAGAGATTTTTAAAGCATGTTGGTTATTATTAAAAAAAATTACAACGCATTTTCACACACGTGACTAAATATAGAAGAGTGTGCTATATCACATATGATAATATACTGGAACTTAAAATGTATCAAACAAAAATTGGGATTTCAAAAAACACTAAGGGTAATTTCGTATGAATGCACATTACATCATCAAAATTGACATAAACATCGATCAGATCAGATCCAGTAAGCTTTTGTTAAGACTGGCTACAGGAGTTTTCTTGGTATATTTGATGGGATAAGAGTGGCGCAGGGATTGCATTTAGGTCTATGGCATTCTTTAATGTTAATGCAAACTCGTCACTCATGTTCATCTCCTCCCAACTCTTTCCATCTGGGTGTGTCCACTCAAAAGAGTGTTGTAGCATAGCCAAAACCAAATGAACCATTTCACTCACTAGTGGAAGCAATGGACAGATTCTCCTTCATGCTCCAAAAGGAATCAACTTTTATTCTCTTAATAAAAGATCAAATTCATACCACGACCGTAATCAATTTTCAATTATACGATAGTCTATATTCCAATATTATTAACGATAGAAGGTCTATCACATCTGCGAATCAAGCAAGGCCACCACCTTCACAATCACAAATAAAAGCTCTCTATGTTAATCTTGACTTTTAATAACCTACTATGTTATCTCATGTTTATTGTAGATAATATAATGAACTACATCACTCTTCAATATAAACAAGAGATTTGTAATGAATTAGTACCTGCCATGGCTTTACACACTATACCTTTTCCTCGAAGAAAATTGACAAGAAGTTATTTAAATGTTGATTTAAATATTGGCTGCCATCAATTTGAAGGTTTTTATTGTTGGATGTGTTTGTATATATATTTTTTTGGAATATTTTTTTTAATTAAGGAGTATGGATGTTTTTAGCCTATTATTTAGTACCTATTGTATTCTAGTAGATTTTGGTAGTTTATGGTTATTCATTGTTGCAATAAACCTATATATATTGTGACTGCTTTGTTAAAAATGTATAATATTAATAAAGTAAGAGATAAGGCTATGAGTTTTTGTCAGTTTTTTGGATCAAGGGTTTTTTAGATAAATATTCATGTTTATTGTGTATGCATATTATTTTTTCCTCTCTTTTACAATTTTATTTGCATTAGTATTTCAAGAATAGGTTTATTAATTTCTTCATCTAGTATGAGTATGGTTATTGGCTTCTTGAGGATGTCTTTGTTGCTAGGGTTGAGCTTAGTCTGAGAAGAGCAAGGGTATCTTAGGTCTATAATAAACCTATTTTTGAGAGATATTTTTGTGCAGGTGAATCCAATGTGAAGTATAATGACTAGCAATATAAGGATCAAGATAAAATAGTTTAACAACAAGAGCTTTGAGTAATGGAAACTAAATATGGAAGATTTTCTCATGGATAGAGATAGATGGGTTGCTATGTAAATCCATGGATATTTCGAAAGAATATTAAGAGAAGTTAAGGAGGAATACTACTCAATTACACCTTACAGATTCAATTTTGATCAATGTCTCTAGATAAAATAATACTAAGGAGCTACGAGAGAAGTTGAGGGTTCTATATTAGTTAAAAAGAAGTATCTCCTTTTAATGAGTAATGGGAATTGTATTGCAGCACATCTCAATGTATTTAACACCATGGTAATAAAATTAGCCTTTGTTGATATTAAAATACCTAAAGAAGATAAGTGTATTGCTTTGTTATGTTATTTTCTATATTCATGGGATAATTTGGTTGTGGTCATTTAGAGCACTACTGCAATTACTTTAAGGTTTGAAGATGTGGTTGCATCCTTATTATCAGAAGAAATGACATAAAAATCGATGGAGGGCTCATCCAAGGATGTTCTATTTGGAAGGGTACATTTCCAAGATAAAAATAAACTTAATTCTAGGGATCGGTCAAATTCAAGTGAGATATATAAATCTAATGGAAAATTTAAACCAAAATGCTAGATATGTAGTAAATTTGGGTATTTGAAGAAAGACCATAAATCTAAAAGTATTAATAAGAATAAGGGATCTAATGATGCTTCTTCCACAAAACCAAAGACCTCAATAGATGTAAGGGATGTATATGTCACATATTTGAGTATAATTTTAGATTATGATGCATGGTTGATGGACTTAAGGGCTTTTTCATATGACTTCTCATAGATGATGGTTTTGTAAATATGAAAAGTATAATAAAGGTGATGTCTTCCTAGGATATGACTTGACAATAAAAATCATAATACATGGAAAGGTCACACTAGTGTTTAATGATGGAAGGATTAGAACCTTCCCTAGTGTTTTGCATATTCTAAGGTTGGTAAAAAATTTGAAATCTATGAGTAGAATGAGGGATGCAAGTGTGTATATAGTATTTGAAAAGGATACTCATAGGATGGTTCAACGAGTAATGGTGTTGTCAAGATGTGTATGTGTATTTTAAAATCACCACCCACAAGCACTTTGATGAGAAGGTGCAAAAAGGACAATAGGGGTTTGGCACTATGGAGAAAAACATCACACCTTCAAAAAAAATAATCAAGTGTGAATAGCGTCAGAATATTTATACCAGGTTGGAATTTAGCAGGGAATAAAATCCCCAACACATTGCTATAGATTCAAGAAGGGTAAAAATGACAGTGTAGAAGTTGCTAGAGGATCTTCACCCAATCAAGGTTCACCAAAGTTCCAACTACTTGTCTAGAAGCTAAAAACTAACCAAGCGAGGAAAGGTAGAAAAATGATCAAGTATAGAGGGTGACGGAGGATTTGCACCTGACTAGAGCCCAAGGAGATCCAAAATTTTTGGCACATGCGAGAAAAAAAAGGAGAAATGGCCAAGTTTGGGAAGTGTCTTTAGATTCGTACCTAACCAAAGCCCAGCGAGGTACCAAATGCCTGACCTACTATTGGAGGAGGTATATTTATAAAAGTAGCTAAGTATTGATGTTGTCAAAATATTTACACCCAATCGGGATCCACAAGGTTACAAACTCTCTACCTAGAGACTAAAATCCAACAAGAGAAATTAGAACAAAATTATACAAGTCTACAGGTCATTGTATGATTTGTACCTGATCAAAGCCTAGGAGGGTACCAAATATCTGGTTTACTATTGCAAGTTTAATTTTAGGAGCCTAGAGGATTTGTATCTGGTCTTGATACCATTAATAAATTACAAGAAAAGAAAACACTGATACTAACAAAGGCTTTGTACCTAGCTAGAATCTACCAGGGTCATAGATATTCAATATCATGACATCATAGCGTGTGAGTTTGGTAGCTAGCTCAATCAAGTCCAGTACTGGATCACCTACATGATGTTTATCATAATATTAGGTTACCTATTGGATAATATCGCCTATCAAAATAATATCAATGATGTGGTTATTCTCGTGGCCATCATGTAAGTTGTAGGACAACTCAACTAAAAGTAATCAATGAATATCAATGAACAAGATGCAAGCAACAAGCTGAACACTACTCAATATGACATAGATTTTGGCCAAGTCAGCAAGTCATGATTAGGCAGTTGGAGTAGCCATCCTTCTAAACAGTCCAATCGACTGGCACTCCCTGTGACATAACAATAATCCATGTCTAATATAATGGTGTTTTGATTGTATAAAGCCTATATATCTAATATGTAAAAATAAAAATAGATCGGCTCTTACGCTTCTACAATTTATATGTAAGAACAAAATACTTGCACCTTAATACAAAGTGATTGCTGTTTGGTCTTTGGTTCAACTCATTTGCGAGAGAATGTATGTATGGATGACTACTTCTTTCTAATTTTAGCATTTTGAATGTTCATGGTTTTTACTCCGAATTCTAAATTTATGTTGTGTTCATTCACTTGTTTTGGAATTTATGGTCTGATAAGCTACATTATATTAAGATTCAATATTTTATGATTGATAGTAATTATGGTTGGTCTATTAGGTAGTTGGTTGTTTAATTGCATGGTTCTTCATTTTGCATATGTCTTGATGTTGCTTAATCTACACCAACATAAGTTATAGATTTAGTTTCTTTTATTTCTTTTAGTACCCTTTTCCTCCCACATTTAGCAATAGTTACCTAGAACATCAAAGAAACTAGACTCCTTCGAATATTGACCACTAAAATTTCATAGCTCCCCAGTCATTCAATGTTCGTCAAGGTCTATGGGTTCACAAACTTTGTATTAGACATATTCGTCAACCAACAATTTTTGGCACATCTGATGGGACATAATCCTACTATTTTAATAAGGATTAGGGACTGGTGATTCTCTTCTCTTTACAAACCTTCAATTTAATCACCTGGTGACTTTTTCTATCGATACCCAAAAAATATTTGCATATCTACTTTTCTTTTAAGCTAGCTTGCTGATATTTTTAGATATATGATTACAAGACAAGCAACCAGCGAATCATAGGAATGTATCATATTTCTAGGATTGTAGTTTGGCAAATTTTGAATTCATCTAGTCTTTCCAACTATTTCAACACCCTCTTTAGTCCTTATTGTATACCTGAACAATACAACCAACCCCATTGTTACCTATCTGACTCTGGTAATCCATCCTCTTACACTAGTAGCAATGGTTGTAAATCAAAATCAAAATACTCAAAATTACCTAGTATAGAATCATATGGGACCTTTGAATTTACCAATCCAAAATCCTATTCCCTAGGTAGCTCTGAAAGCATTACCAACATACGATGGAACGAGCAAGATTACATATGATCATTTTTAATATGTATCATCATTAGCCACCACACATAATATTTAGTATGAGGATGTCATGATCAGGATCTTGGTAATATCCTTGAAAGGGAAGATGTCCTATTGGTATAGAACCTTTGCAGATCTAACTATAACTTCATGGAATGGGCTAGCCAGCAAGTTGATTGAAGAACTCAATGAACAAGTAGATCCCTTCTCTCTGTTGACACAGTATACTACCATACAAAGGCACCCACAAGAATAAATAATATATGTTAACATAAAATTTAGTTGAACATGGAAAATGGTACCACAAGTCTTTCATCCAACTAATGAACAAGCAATGTACTACTATTTTAAGACTTTTCACTCCAATCTAGGGATTTCCATAAGACAATCCAATGTACAAATGTTCCTCAAATTTTTTCAAGAAGCACTAAAAGCATAAAAGGATTTGATTGCTATAGGAATATTACCTCCTAAATTTGTATGCCTATATACCCAAAATTATCTCAACAACAAACACAAGTTTTTATTTTACCTACCTCTTTTTTCTAGCCACATTGTCGATTAAATTCCCATCCTGGACACCTACACCAACCCAAAAAATGGTCCCTTATCCACTTATAGTCCCATTCTTCCCAGCACCTGCTATTGTCTTAATATTACTAGCCCTAGACCCCATATAGTTGCCCTTCGAGAAATTATAACAAATTTTAAGAACCTCACAAATGAATTCACAACCATGAAGTAAGGATAAGCTAAGAGAAACTTTCAACCATGAAGGTTTTTTTGTGTCACAAGAGATCAGGCTACCTCCACTAGCAAGCTCCTAGAAAATCCTAATTCCATATACACCAACCAAGAGGAGAATCCTCCATCCTCAAAATCTAAATCTAACTACTGGTGCTCAACCTACAATGATCCACATGGTGAAAGTACATGTATGATGCATCAACACTACATTCAGATGTTTTCAATTGAGAAAGCAGAGAAGGAACAAAAGGGGCAGGTAAATATGATGAGAGAAGTGGATAATTACAATTGCATGATGCCATCCATAGAACAAGTGGCAGTTCTTACAAGGTTCAAAAATAAACCCTTGCCTATTGATCCTAAGAGCTTAGAACCTTACAAGGTACCTTCTGAATCAAAATATATTCCAAAGAAGGATCTACCTCTACCTACCTCAGTTCAAAAAATAATCTAGCAAAAATATAAGGGAACTAAGGAAGGTGAAGGAAATAAGTATGCTAGAGATAAACTAAGATATACTTATCTGACTAAAAAATAAAGGATTGAAGCTACCCAAGATTATAAGAACAAGTATGAGGAACCTATAAAATAACATAGGAAGTAACTGAAAATTTCTAGTTTTAACATTGTGGAGGAATTAAAAAAAAACATCTAAAGTTAGTGTGTATGATGCACTCCTCATCTCGGGATAAATATATCTTTTGTAGGCCACTCTCAAAACAATTAAGAGTCAAGGAAATCAAAAAGTAGAGTTGAATATAGCTCAAGGACATCCTACTTCAAAACCAAGAAGAACAAGCCATATCCATTTTACTTGTCCTTACAAATGGAAGGATGGGTGGTACATAATTGTATGATTGACTCCAGAGCAACTACCACTGTCATGCCTAAGATAGTTTGTGAAATAATGGTTATGGAATACACAAGAAGCAATCCTAGAGTGTTGAATTTGTATGAAACACCTATGGAGATAGTTGGAGTAATCAAGGATGTCCCCATGAAATTGCATAGAATACCTTAGATCATTGTCATTCAAGAAATTGTAGTGGTAGATTTGGAACCCTATTTTAGGATGTACCTATCAAGAGAGTTTTCTTCTAAATTAGGTGGTTATTTATCTCTTGATTTCTCCCACATGGAGTTGCCATTCAAAGAAAAAAAAATCAAGATCTCTTCTGAGAAGCCATCCTCATTTCATATAGATAATTTGGAGGACCAACAAGCTGACACTGTATATATAACAACTCTAGAAACAAATCTGATGGATGTATTGGAGGATATCCAAATAGAGGATTAGTATTCCATAAGATATTTCAATGATATTATTGATATCAAAATAGACACATATTCAATTATGAATCCAGAAGGAACAAAACTCATAGTTTTGGCTCACAAGAATCCCAATCAAGACCAGATATTAAAGTTGTTATTTGATGGTACCAGATGTAATAATGGTGCCAGAGCTGGTGTAGCGCTGGTATTACCAATTGGATCATAAAATACCTTCTCATACCGACTGATATGGAGTTGCACAAATAATGTAATAAAGTATGAAGCACTATGTCTAAGGCTAAGGAAAGTTAGAAAAATGAGAAACAAGCAACTGTAAATATTTAGTGATTTTGAATTGGTAGTTAATCAAGTCACAGAGAAATGTAGTAACAAACAAAATTACCTCAAGGTATATAGAAATAGGGTGTGGGGCCTATTGAGTCTTTTGAAGCCTTGAACATCAAAGTCATTTCTATAGAATACAATATTCATGCTAACATACGAGCTTCTATTGGAGCAATTTTATATCTAATTTCCAACATCATTCACAAAGCTAAGATAGTGAGGCTTGTCTACAGATCATATGTACTGAACAAAGACATATTTTGGCAAGTATTTGAGAGTTATGAACAAATAGTTGAATTTCTAATTCATGAAATGAATTGTGTAAGTAATCAACTACAAAAAGAAGATGAAGAAGGTGAAATAATTCAGCTAAAGAATAATCATATCCCCAAGGTATTGATAACTTTGGAAACCCTCTTTGATAACAATGATAGATCGAGTGCCCACAAAATTGAGGTTGATAGCAAGAGTTATAAATGGGTGAAAATTGAACGAGGAAAATCTATCAATATTAGTGTACACTATTTAGAGGAAGAGATCAATTATACTATGGAATTGTACAAATAATTTAATGACACTATATCTTGTACATATGATGATCTCAAGGTATATGACAAAGACACTATTCAACATACTATTGAGTTGTTGCTAGATGCAAGACCTTTCTGATAGAAACAATGACATGTGAATCCTAATATATAGGCATTGATAAAGCAAGAGCTATTGAAATTGTTGACTAACAAAATCATATGCCCCATCAAACACTCTACCTAGGTTTCTAATTTAGTTTCAATCAAAAAGAAAAATGGAGATATTCGTGTGTGTGTGGACTTTCAATTGAACCAAACCTCATTGAAGTATCGATATCCCCTCCCACAAATTGATCAGATATTGCATACTATAGTTGGATCCAAAAGGTTTTCTCTCTTGGATGGATTTTCGGGTTTTAATAAGATTTGGGTAAAAAATGAAGATCAACACAATAAAACATTCACCATGAAATGGTATATATTTGCATATCAGCGCATGCCTTTTGGACTATCAAATGTAGGTGTCACTTTTCAAAGGGCCATGGATCTAGCATTTGGTGATTTTTTGAATAAGATAATATTGATCTACTTGGATGACATGATTATATTATCTCGTGATAAGAGCAAGCATTTTGAGCATATTCAAATGGTGTTTGAAAAATATAGAGAATTCGGGGTGTCTTTTAATACCAAGAAATCAATCTTCGTTGTACATGAGGGAAAATTATTGGAACATGTGGTATCAAAAATAGAATTGGAAATTGACCTAGATAGATTGAAAGCCATCTGGTCTCTATCTCTCCCATAGAATAATAAGGGGCTCTAGTCATTCTTTGGATAAATTAATTTTGTCCAAAAATTAATCTCAGATTTTGCTCAAATTGTTAAACCAATGAGTGAAATGCTGAAGTAGGAAGTAGAATTTAAGTGGATGGATGCCCGAAAGAAGGCCTTCAAGGATATCAAAGAGTAAATATCTCAAGATCTGGCTCTGATTAATCCAGATTATTCCAATGACTTATTTTCTATGCATTCATAGCAAAAGGGAGCTATGCAGTCGTCCTAACTCAGATAAAGGAGTAGGATAGTGAAAGACCAATAGCCTTTTTAAGTCAAACATTTAAAGACCATGAAGAAAAATACAATTTCATCAAAAAATATATCTATGCAGTCATGAAATATCTGAATAAATTTAGGCATTTTGTTTCTCAAAGTAAGACCCTAGTATACGTAGTACACCTAGATGTACAAAATTTATTGATTCAAGGGAACTCGATGACAAGAGGTCCGGTTGGATGACTAAAATCCAAGATTATGATATTGATATTAGACTAGAAAAATTAATAAGGGATAGAGCCCTATTCTAAAATTTAGCAAAATATGCATCTCAGAACACTAATATGTCAAATTAGGCTGAATTTGATACTAATATGAGAATGGAAACAAGGCACTCAAAGGATTGTATCAAATAGTTACATCACTACTTTACCTTAGGAAGATGTCCATATGACTTGACTGCATTACAAAGATGAAGATTCATATTTAAGGTCAAAAATATACACTAATTGGAGATGACTTATATCGAAGAAACTTTGATAGGGTGTTTTTAAGATGCCTACCACCGAAAAAAACTAGAGAACTACTTGAGCAATTCCACAATGGTTTTTCAAGAGGTCATTACTTAGAATAGACTACCACAACAAAGATTCTAAGGGATGGATATTATTTTCTAACCATTTTTGTTGATGCATGCAAATGGGTCAGAGCTTGTGAAAATTGTCAAAAGTTTTTAGGTAGAGGCAAACACCCAACAATTCCATTAAAATCGATAGTCATAGAAGAACATTTTTAACAATGGGATTTAGAATTTATTGGTGTAATTAATCCAAATTCATCTATTTTACATAAATATATCCTAATGGTAATAGACTATTTCACAAAGTGGACTAAGTCAAAAGCTACAAAGCATGCTAATCAAGATACTGTGATTGAATTCATGGAAAGACTAATCACCAGATTCAGAGTTCCAACAACCATTGTATTAGACAATGCAATATCTTTCATAAGGGCTAAAACTATAGATTTTACAATAAAGTACAAGATATATTGGAATGCCTCATCAAACTATTACCCCTAGAGAAACGGTCTTGCAAAGTCCACCAATAAGAATCTATTGAAAATCATCATAAGAAGTATTTAAGATAATCCCAAAAAGTAGAATTTTTTGCTAGATAAAGCACTTTGGGTTGGCCGGATTATACTAAAAAGGACCCTAAAAAATTCTACATATGCTTTGGTTTACGACAAGGAGGTTGTACTGTGAATCAACCTATATCTTCCAATGCTAAGATTCATTAAATAAAATTTTCTGAATGACATGCAACCGATAGAAATAAGGATGACTACGCTATTTCGATTATAAGAAGAATGTGAATAGGCATATCATAATTTTTACCACAAAAAAATTATCAAATATTGGTTTGATAGAAGAGCCATGGTAAATACATTCGAATAAGGTGACTTGGTGTCTATGTGGGATGCAAAAAGAGTAAAACTTGGCTCATATGTGATCCAGAACATACATCATCGAGCACAAGAATGACCTAATTGCTTTTGAATTGAGACACTTGGACGGTCATCTACTACCAATTTCGGTAAACGATCAGCACTTGAAGCACTATGCTTAAGATAATTGGCACTCATCTTGTACATATGTAAGTATGACATGTGTACATTCCTTGTAAACAAAATTTATCTTCTTTTAAAAGTTGGTGCTTGTAAAAAAATAATGTCCAAAAGCAGGTACATCATTTGCCTACCTAGCATCTCAAGCTACGCAATCCCTTGTTGCATCTTGAATCAACCACTAATCAACAAGTTAAAAAATAATTGGTATTACATGGCACGTATCACAAGGCGGTTGTTATGTTTCCTAGGCCACCCATGATTAAATAAATTTAGAAATATTATTGGAAAGAATTACCACCAAATACAACATGCAACATTAAACTCGTAATGTTTGGTGATCCCAACAAGATCTTATAAAAATCACAAGTCCATGAAATTATGCAACCACAACTATGCCTATCAGGAGTAGTTATGATGAAATACATCCCAAGATAAGAAACCATTGGTTGCCAAAAACTACAATGAAATAAATAGGTCGATGGTGCTCCTTCCTAGCTTATGTGTCAGATTTTGGAAATGGGTAACAAATCCCTTGAACACATCTTACTCAGCATGCATAAATCTATTACACAAAGTCTTTAACATATCTGAGCAATAAAATACCATATTGAACATTATAAATTGATCTTACCTCTCAAAGCACTCTCCCCTTCAAGATAATTTTGAGTATTGAGTGCAATAGAGAGACCTAAGTATTTCAAGGAGAACCAATGGTTAGTGATAGAAGTAGATTCAAAGAAATGGGTAGAGCAAGAAGTAATGTCATAAGACAAAATATTGTGAGTGAGTTGATCAATAAGCTGATCAAAATCCATGATTTAGTTGTCACAATTCACTCCAAGTTATGGATTTCTGGCATCAGTTATGAATAGAAATGGTATCATATCCTACCCAATTGTTACTTCTTGCCTTAGTTGCCCTACTCATACATTTATCAATGTTGTTTCATCCCTAACAACATCCTTAGCTTCAGTGCCTCCCATGTTTGGTATCTCCTTGTTAGTCATTCTTAGAGGAAACTTCGTCTTAATATTGCTTATGTTGCATCTTGTGGTTGCATTTACTATATCATATACTCATCAAAATCTAAAAAAAATTAGGTCATTCTTTATTGCCTTACTTTGATCCCACCACCTATGTGACATGGAAGTCCTGATAGGACTAGTTTACTCACCCTAGATACTCCCTAGATAGCCTAATTAAGTGTTTATTCATTTTACTTGACTTTGGGTTTTTGTTTATTTCAACCAAAAATTGATAAAGTGAAGCAAAGGACCCACCTCTCTAGCACTGCTTCCTCATCTACTTGTAATTTACAATCTCTAGATGTTAATGTAATCTCATATGTATGCATAATGGTCATGAGATGTTTGCATATGAAAGTGAAAATGAAAATTGAAAATCAAATATTTATCACCTATTTATAATATTTAATTGTAAAAATGATTTTCTATATATTTTTTTATCATTTTTTAGAGATGTTATATGGGTAGTTCTTCTAATGGTTTTTCTCGCTTTAGAATTAGCTGTGCAATTTTTATATTTACTCATTATGTACCAATGTTACATATTTCAATGGTTGGGTATATTTATAGGTAAATTTCTTTGAAGCCCCATAGAGCAAGCAAAAATTATTTTTAGTTGGCAAAAATTATTTGGGGTGCATATAGGTAAGTATCATAGATGTTTTCATTTGCTTTAAAATTATTTGAATATATTTTTGTATTTTCTATTGTTATTTAAATTATATATATTTTGAATAGACAAGAGATTGAAACAAACTAAATTTTTTTTTTGTACCATAGCATAGAACTTTTATTTTTGTTGTTTTGGGTATCACATATTTCTTTATTTTCCTAATAAATCACAATTGGTTATCCCTTATGGTGTTTCACATGGTACTTAGGAAGGAGCAATATGAATTTGTAAGAAGAGTACTAACAACTAACTTTATGTGGTAGAGAGTCTCATCCTCCTAATATGGGATAGGAATAGACCAACTTTGTTAACCCTTGGATAGGATGATGGTAAGCCATGTTGGCTAATGATTTTGTTTCCTTTCTCTCATCTAATTTGTCATCTTTCTTCTATCTTTCCTTGTCACTCAGGATTTCTAACTTTTTCAAATATTTAAAATAAAGATAGAGGTATGATTTAAGGAAATGCTTACACATATCCTTCAAAGCACTCATTCTAATATCAATGGTGTCATGATTACCAATTTAAGTGGTAATCATGGTCATTGGCCAAATTTTAGGATTTTTGATGTATGGTCATAAGTTTAACTGTTTAATACCTAAGGTTAAGATGGTAAATTTTTTCGACTAAGGATTTCAAATTTAAATCTCTAACAAGAGTGTAATCCAATAGTTTATCTCAAAAAAAAAAATTGTCTCTTCCATCTACTATAAATACTCATTTCATTCACTCATTTATTCACCCATCATTTATTTAGTAATCATCTTATTAACAAAGCATTTATCTACTTTTAACAATATTATCTATATCATTGTATTGCTTCTACTACTCTCAAAACACATGATCTTCTTCTTGCTTGGAATTTTTCTCATCTTCTTGTAGGTGCTATGAAAACCATCGAACGTTAGTTTATTTCCTTTCAAAAAAGTGAGGAGACTCTACTTAAGCCTTTGTAGTTAAAGATTAAAAATGTTGCTTGAGGACCAATTTACAAGGCAACTTGATCCTATTTACATATTAAGGTATATATTGTATTAATTATTATAATTGTGTGGAATATATTGTTTTTCCCACAAACACACTTATTTGTCAACTGCTATGCTTTACTTTTGTTATATTAAAATTGTTGTATATACTTTTTAAAATTAAATTAATATATATAAATTATATGATATAAATTTTTTAGTAATATTTTGATCTCCTTACATTGCTTGTCATAAGATAATCATCTTTTTCAAGTTAACATCTCATCTATAAAAAATATTTAGAATCTAAACCATACAACTATATTAAACTTTAATCATAAATATATAAAACTTAATTGATTAATTAATTATTTAAAAAATGGAAAAAAATAAAAATGAAAATGAAACGAACACTAAATTAAAATTATGGTTTCTTTGCATAGTAACTGCAACCGTTAACTTCTTATTATGACCAAGTGGAAATATGAGAACAATAACAATAGTTCCACAACAACAATAATCAGGATGTAAGGTTATGTAAGGTTATATGTTGGCGATGGAGTAATATGAAAGTAAACAATGTCAATCAAATTATAATCTAAGTGACATGGAGCAACCAGTCTTCATTGCGAGTCTGTTTGGTACGTGGGTTAGCCATGTAATCTAATATAACATAAAGAGAATATGTATACAAAACAGTTTCTGAAAAAGAGCTCTGATGATCATCACATCAGACGTCAGGCGAGAAAGGGAGGAGGCGGGGTGGGAGTAGCGGGAGAGTATACCAATGCCCAATCTATACGTTTGACGACTTCTTTATTTCTTCGGGGCCACCATTGAGAAGGGACTTGTAGGTCTTCAATCAATAAGCCGCTGTTCTTATTAACCAGAGCGGGGTCCCTTAATCCTAAAGATTTGAAGGGCCAGTTATTCCCTTGAAAGCCATCGAGGGAGTGCAGATAAACCTCTAAATTGTGAAAGTTGGAAGGATTATGGGTTTCCTTGAGCAAAGGCGAGCTGGTGCTGTCCACAGTTATCTGGACACCCACGTGAAAATATGTCCAGGGAAGCCAACACAGAAT
Source organism: Wollemia nobilis (assembly GCA_028583015.1). Lineage (NCBI taxonomy): Eukaryota > Viridiplantae > Streptophyta > Pinopsida > Araucariales > Araucariaceae > Wollemia > Wollemia nobilis. The sequence continues at coordinate 894,847 of JAQPPZ010017051.1, forward strand.
TTTGGTAATCATTTAAACTAATAACATTTGATAATCATTTGATAATCATTGAACTAATAACATTTTGATAATCATTTTATATATATATATATATATTATAACAATTTTATAACTCCTTAAAGTTGAAGGGTTGAATTAATACCAATAGTCATTGTATATATTTTATTACAATAATTTGATAATTATGAATGTATATTACTCAGCAAGAATTGAACTTATTTTCGTTTTGAAAGTTGAAGGCTTGAACTTATCTCCTTTGTTATTATTGTGTATATATATTTTTTAATTGATTATATAAAATTAAAAAGGTCTCACTTATGTTACATAATTACTACATAATAGATTCTAACAATTTAACAATGATACACTTATTATACATGATTTTAACAATTTTACAACGATACACTTATTATTAGACATAATTTTAACTTGATTTACTTTTAAAAGTTAAAAATATAACTTATTAGTAATTGATCATCATTATTTATATGTTTTTATTATTTAAATTTAATTCTTTAATAAATATTAAAATATATATATTTATTATAATATTACCCTTTATTATATATCTATATAAACAACCATATATTTTAGTTTATAGAGGTCAAGCACAATCACCTTATACATATTAAGATTTTATTGTTTTGGTGAGAATAGGTATAACTGGATTTTAATATCAGACTTTTTATGTCATGTGCATATGGGATTGGCGAAGATGCCGCTGTGTTCACTTAGTCTTCTCGCTCAAAATGAAAAATGCCTCGAATATACCTACCTAAAGCAGACCTCAAAAATGGATAACCCTTGGTTTTGTATGTTTTCATTTTATAAAAATAACATTAAGAAAATTTTAATGCTCAGTAATCTCACGTCATTTTCATTTTTTCCGATTAGGGTTTAAATAGGTGTTAAAATAGATGACGGCTTTAAAGATTTAGATCATGTTATATTTTAATGTATTTTGTAATCTCTCCTAAATCGTTATCGTTTTCGTTTCTGGTGGTGGTGGTTTTCTAAGTTTCTCATGCCCCTTCAGATACACTTTAAAATTCGGACGTCTAGAAGAGCAGGTTGTCCTTTCTTTCGCGTGATTTGAGAATCGAAGTTGCCGTGTGTGGATTTTGATCTACTGAAGACCTAGAACAGAACAGGATACACAAGCCATTTGGGAAGACATTAAGTATTTTAACTTAGTTAAGATCTATAAATGGCAATAGTGTAGGCTCAAATAGTCCATAATTATGCTTGGATAGGATTGGATGCCCTTAAAATTTAGGCTTAGAAAGTCATAAAAAAAAATTGCGCAAGACAATGATAGCCTTTGCCTTGGGGGCTTAGGGTTGAATTGAATATCAACATTAAAATTTAATTTATATGGAATAAAACTAGGTCTTAGGAATCCATTTGAATTTAGGAACTAGAAATATGGATATTATAGGTTATAATTAAATTATAAACACTAGAATTTTAAAAATAAACAATAAGCATACAAAATATATAGAGGGAATAAAATTAGGTCTTAGGATTCCATTTGAAATTAAAAATCTCGAAATAGGGATATTATAGGCAATAATTGAATTATAAACATCAAAGTTAAAAAAATGAAAATAAGCATAGGTAATTTATGGGTACTGAGTACTAGGTAGTACAGGAAGAAAAAAATTTGGTGATGTAGGAAAGAAATTAAGAAATGTATTTGATAGTTAGGATAAAATTAATATCAGGTTTTTCAATCAATTTAATAGGTAAAATATTATGTTATGTTTTATTTATGTAGTTGTTATATTATTTTAGTTTTTACATATAGAGAGATTTATTATTGTTGTTTCTATTATATTATATATTACAAGTGAAAAAATAAAAAAGATGAGATATAAAATTTTAGGATAAAATTTAGATTAAATGACTTGAATTAAGATTACATGTAGATGCATATGGATCTATTTGTCATCATTTGACATATACGTAATATCATAAGAAAAATCAAAATACATTCTAATACATTGTTTCTCCAATTACATGCACTAAAGACTTCCTAGAAGAGATTAAATAGGGAAAATCATTCTAATTTCTTATTATAATATTACATTATAATATTTATCCAAACTAGAAAAGTGTACATATACCTACACTATCATGTAATTTTTTTATGAGATTCAAAATGGTTATTATGTGATACATGCATCTTATTTTAGTTCAATCAAAAGGATACAATGTCTTCAACACAAACCCTTTTAGAAAAAAATATTTAATCAATCGCTTATAGCTTTCATAGCTAATTTCCAAACAAAATAGCATAGAAGCCTAATTTATATAAATATAGTTGATTCATTGTTACAATGACATACTTATGCTTTATATAGTTGCATTCATTCAAGACCTTGAATCAATCCCATCCCCATTTAGATCCTATTGACTCAACCCTAGAACCAATGACCACATTAGAGACCACATTATTGAATGGTATTGTGCTATATAATTGTCACCAAGATTTCTCTTTCACCATGATATTGTTAGAATAAGTGAATATTCTCTTAAGTTCTACTAGGATAGACACACTTGAGTTTCCACTCCTCCATGTGTCATATGAACTCTCAGTGGTGTATTCATCAGACTTGATGAGTTGTTGTAATCCAATGGCTCTCAATGATCAACTTTGCTATTTATACAAAGGTGATCCCTAGAATAAATCAATCAGTTCTATTTTGTTTATTCAAATCTTATAATGCTTTGTAGTTCTACTCTTGGGAACTCTAACATGGTATCAGAGCAGGGTAGATTTTGCTAGCACTGTCTCTTGAAGGAGGTTTCTCGAACTGGTGAAAGCACGAGATTCTGGGCAAAGGAAACACTAATTATGCAATGTAAGACGAAATGTAACGCTTTAACCTTATGCACCAAAACAAAGGAAAGAGACAATTTGGAAAGGAGAGAAAAGATGTAAAGAAATCACAGCCCTCTTTATTCAAATATCTTATCCTCGGTTACATAGACGTCTCCTCCCTTTTTAGGGGCTAGGAGCGTTAAATTTGTCTTTGTTACAATGTGTGACTTAGTCTTCCTCCTTCCGCGTGCCCACGATTGCAATGGGCGGGCCAAGATGATGCCGTCGCTGATGTCGATGAGTTCTTAACCTCCGCTGCTTCTCCTGCGAACAAAGAAACAACCAAGATGTCAGTAGCATCTGTCGCAAATGAAAAGTGTTTGTTCTCTAAAACTAACGAAATATGCATGTAAACATTTGCCTGAAACAGTGAATACAGTGAGTCCAAATGGCTTCAAAACTTGAGAGAAGATAAGAAAAGTTACCGGAAGGCCACTGCCACTGAGACAGCTGGCCAATCTACCTTCAACCGGAATTCGTCCCTGGGCAGGACGAATTCTACACTGATCGTCCCTGGGTGGGACGAATTCTTCTGTGTTGAAGAAACCGACCTGTCGCTGCTCCAATGTCGGATCCCGAGACCTGCAAAATGCCTGCAAATAAGGGGGTTATGTAATTGGGGCCATTTTGGGATGACCCAGATGGTCGGATTCTCCCAATTTGGCCTCCACCCTCGAGAATTTGACCTCGACACCTGCAAGTCGGCGAAACAACAAAGCGACACAAAACATACTAGAATCTGACCAAAAGTTACAAAATTGCAGCTATGGGTTAATCAAACCTAATAACACAAAATGCAATCTAAAAAAGTAATCTAAAATGCTCTAAAACTTAAAATAGGACTTGGGAGGTGCGGGGGTGCCCAAGTGGGCCTCCCACCGTTGGCACTTGATTTTGGAGCCAATCCACTAGGGATGGGCCCAAAACCTCTTAGGATTGGGGGGTCGGCGAATTGGTTGGTTCAGGTGTCCATGTGTTGGATTTGGGTCCGGTTCGAGCTTCCAAAGGCCACCCAACAACCTCCCTTGCAAAAGAGATTGGTGGATGTGGGAAGGTGAACCAAAAGGGATGCAAGTGGGTCTTCAACTCGGCAGCACTTCGTTGCTTGAAAACTCCTTCAACCTGTATATCTTGGGTGAGAAAAGTCCCACCTTTTATAGACCCATGGGGTCTCTTTTGGGAGGGAAGCACAAATGCCATGTGTTGGTCATAGGCGCCATGTGGCAGTCTTGTCTTCCCATGAGGGAGGGGAGTCCTCCGTTGACTTGGGCTTTGATAAATGCCTTTTGTGACGGTCTTCTAACGGCCCCTCTGTCCACCTACACACGCGTGCAAGGCAGGAGTCATCAACTGACTGTTCTGGGCTGCCACTTGGCGCCATTTGTCTTTTTGCCCGTTAAGCTTAGAATTCGTCCCACCCAGGGACGGATTTAGAATTCGTCCTGGGGTGGGACGGATTCTATTTTGAATTCGTCCCTGGGTGAGACGAATACTGGGCAAAGTGTCCAAGTGTGCCAAATTGCTTCTTGACCTTACAAAATTGCTATGAAAGTGGTTAAGACCACTTGTTTAACCTCTGAGGGCTGCCCTGGGGGCTGTGTTTGTCAAAGCGATCAGTGTTTGCAGTCACATAATCGGATTGGTGTTGTTTTGGTGTCTACAGATGCCCCTTTTTGGGAAGCGCTACGGGTGACGTAGTGCTGAGCAAAAATAGATAACCAAAGCACTAATGATTAGGGTTTCTTGGTAACCTAACCAACTTTTGATGCCCCAAGTATGGAAAGGGCATGCATTCTTGAATCCTTGCTTTCGACGAGCTAAGGAATTTGATTTCAAGTATTAACCTGTTTTGGTGAGGTGTGACTTGAACTTAGACATTGATCGGTCATGAACAGGCAAAGGGCATTTTTATCCTCGGGGGGAACCTTGTGTTCATGATTCACGAAATGCCAAGTGTTTGATTGATTTGATTGTTGCTTGTTTACTGCCCCAAGCGGGGAGCGTGATTGTCTTTGTCAATGATTCTTTGAATGCATGTCGTTTTCCTTAATTGGGTGTGTGATTGTTGATTGGTGACTAAGTGTGACTACCCCCTCAAGCGACGAATCGATGAGGGAATGACCTTCGTGAGAGAAGCGACGAGTCGCTTGACCCAAGATGACTTGTGCAAGGGTGCCTTTAGAGGGTTTACCGTTAAGCGTGTGCAATTTTTCCAACATTTGGACCTATTTTTGGTGGGTGTTAACCCTTTTGGTGATGCCGTAATGAGGTGAAATCATCGAAAATCTAACTTCCCGTGGAGCGGTCCGGCTATTGTAGCCTTCTTGGGGAAGTAGGAGAGCGATAATTTGGACCTCGACATCGATTTTCTTTGCCAAGAGGTTAAGTGCAAGAGCACTTGTGTCCGGCAATGTTTATTGCTTTTTGTTTTTATGTTGCATTTTTTTTTTTGTTGTTTTGATTTTCTTTGATCTTATGCATGATGGTTGGTGAATATGGATGTATGCATGTTGATTTATTTTGATGGATGCATATGCTATGATGAATGCAAATTTTTTTGATTTATATGTGATATGCAGATATGAAATGGATGAATGAGATTTGTGATGTTTGGCTATGGCACCATAGACTATTTAGAACTCTGTTATTTTGTTTTTAGGTGATTGCTGTGATGCATGACTTTGTATGTCATGTTTTTTCTTTTTTTTTTTTTTGATGGTATTGTAAGGATGAAAAGTAGCGCGGTTGGTTTAGAAATGTAGCTAAGGTTTTCCGAGACTCGATCGGTTTTAACTCACTAGCCATGACTGTACTTTATCTTACAAGACTTTTGACCAAGGTATGAATCGGACTTGTTTTTGACCAAGTTATTTTCACATCCCTGTGTGTGCAATTGAGTTCATTTATGTGGTATTTGTTAGGATACCGCCGGTGCCGAGATGGGCTTTCAACCGAACCTGTACTAAGGATCACCTAATTAGCTCCACGAATTCCTTTGTTGTATGTACTAAGATTAATCTGCGGTGTAATCCAGGATGCCATAAGCTAGCTCATCCACATGCAAACATTGATCTGTACGCAAGTTAATGTGACAGATATATCGTCATGCGGGAGGTTTACTTCTGTTACCGATAGGCTATCAACCAAATTGGTACTGAAGCTTGCCTTATGACCTATAGAATGCTGAGAGTTCCAGGGATTCAAGGTCAACTCCCTTCTTTTCTTCAATTGTATTGGGATACTTGCTCATTGTAGTGATGAGATCACTGTTTATTTTGATTTGTTTTTCTTTCGAGCAAGGGATTGGGGATATGGAGTGACGAAAATCACTGTTGTTTGTGCCTTTTGATGTGTGCACTGTAGTTTGTCAAATTTTGGAGTTTTGACATTTTGCAAATTTTTTGTGTTTTGCAACTGTTGAGAACTTTAGGGATTCTTAGGGAATTGGGTAGGGAGGATGCTTGTCCTTTTGCCAACTCTCAGCATTCTAGGGGTCATTCGCACGGGGGGATGAGCAAGATAACCATTTCGCTTGTGGTGACCTAGATTATTTTGCAGGTTTCGTCTTTCGTTCACACAATTTGGGAATTTTAGTGTTTTGATTTGTGTTGGGATGTTACGTAACAAGGTGTATTTCAAGTATGACTCTACCTTCGTAAAATCTGTTCGACTTGATACACTACATGGCTAAAGAGGAAAATGATGACTGAATCACTGAAACTCTTGGTACATTCCCAGACCACTGACTGTAGTGTGGTAAAAGTTATGCTTGGTGTTTTTGTTGTTTTTGTAACATGAGACAATGCGGAACAAGATGGACTATCAGAGCTATTGCAGCTTATGGTGCCTTTGACCTGTATGACTACAAATATGCAATGTATGGATGCAATGCTTAATGCAGCTATGTATTTTTGTAATTTTGATGGATTGTTTTTGGTGAAGGTGAAGATGAGGTGCGAGAATATGAATTTTTTGATGAATTTGAGTATGCCTAGAATTGAGATGCAAATCTTTGTTGTTTTTGATGATTTTTGTTGTTTTGTTTTTTTTTTTTTTTTGACCAAGCGATTGCGATAATCCTTGGAGCTTTTGGGTTTGACCAAGAGATTGCGATAATCCTTGGAGCTTTTTTGGATTGACCAAGAGATTGCGATAATCCTTGGAGCTTTTTGGTTGACCAAGAGATTGCGATAATCCTTGGAGCTTTTTGGGTGACCAAGAGATTGCGATAATCCTTGGAGCTTTTTGGGTGACCAAGAGATTACGATAATCCTTGGAGCTTTTTGGGTGACCAAGAGATTGCGATAATCCTTGGAGCTTTTTGGTTTTGACCAAGAGATTGCGATAATCCTTGGAGCTTTTTGGGTGACCAAGAGATTGCGATAATCCTTGGAGCTTTTTGGGTGACCAAGAGATTGCGATAATCCTTGGAGCTTTTGGAGTGACCAAGAGATTGCGATAATCCTTGGAGCTTTTTGGAGTGACCAAGAGATTGCGATAATCCTTGGAGCTTTTTGGTTTTGACCAAGTGATTGCGATAATCCTTGGAGCTTTTTGGGTGACCAAGGGATTGCGATAATCCTTGGAGCTTTTTGGTTTGGATTATGGTTCTTCAGGGGATAGAGGTACCCCTAGCTTGATGGTCTTTGCACTCCGGATCCGGCTCTAGAGGTATGGGCATGAATGGATCGGCCCTATGCACGGAGATGAGGACGGGGTCCGCTCGCGGCAATGATGTTGCTATGATGTCTCTTGGTGGAAGTTGCTCTTTGTGTGCCCAACGTGGCGGATGTAATGCTTGGTCCCACTGTGGTGGGTTAACGCGCCACTCATGCCCTAGTATTATGTTTATCTGTTGACATGCTTCTTCAAATTTTATGGGATGTCGATGTTGTCTTATGTGATTGTTGTGGGCTATCTCTGTTTCATCTTCACTTTCAACTAGTGTGTATAGCTCATCAGAATCTGGAGATTCTGAGACATGGAGGACTGCATCATCAGGTAGCCCTATGGTTAAAGGTTGATCCTCTTTGAAAGGAGCCTTATGTAAGTTGGGCCTTGGGAGCTCCAAAATCTTGGTCTCTACCAACTCTAAGTGCTCTAGTGCTTTGCATGTATCGGGAGATTTGAGTTCCTCCTCTTTGGTTGGTTCTTGTTGAGGAACTTGGGGCTTATGGAGGGGTGGCCAGATGGCACCCCCCATGCCTTGGTAGGGCTTTTCATCCCGCTCTTCTTCTTGCTCTGATTCCTTAGAGGCTTCTTGATGAATTTCTAAGGGTGGCTCATAAGCCTGGGTGGATGTCTGAGGAAGGCACCCATCATTGGTTATAGGAGCGGCCTCCCGTTCATGTCTAGGAGGCGTCGGGGGTGGTGCTTCAGGAATCGAGGGAGTAGCCTCCCGCTCCTGTCTAGGAGGTGTTGGGGGTAGCGTTTGATGGGGTCGCGATGACCTGTCTTGCCCCCATGGGTTGTGCCACTCAAAATATTTTGTCTTATGTGTGTGAGGGGTTGGAGTCTCCTCAGGTAGTTTATAGCGCAACTTATCTACTTTGCACTGCATGTATAAGTCTTCTAACTCCTGACGACCTTGCTCTATGCGTAACTCATCCGCTTCGCGTTGCATGCGCTCTCTATCCAAGCGGTGTCGATACTCTATCTCCTGATGACTTTGTTCAAGCCGCGTGATTTGGGCTTGACGGGTGGTATGTCTGGCGACTATCGGGTCAGTTCGGTCTACCCTATTTTGCTCAGGAGGCTCGAATGTTTCTCTTATGTGTTGGCCTCGATCTTGATGATCTAAAATTTCAATGGGTCGCTTCCCTCTGTCGATGTAGGCGGCATGTACTTGAGGCCGCACTGTTTGTTGTCCTCGAGGAATGCGATGATTTTCCTCGTACTCCCTTTCATGTTGGCTCTCCTGCATAGTGTGTTGGAACAACTCATCCTTCTGGCGCTGAAGGTGCTCTTTGTTAATATAGTACAATTCCTCTAAATGTAGTCGCTCTAGTCGCTCTAGCTCAAGTTGCGTGAATTGCATTTGGCGTGCGACGTGCTTGACAGATTCTAAGATGGTTGGTCCTGTCGCCTCATGTCTAGAAGGCCTAGATGCCTCTCCTAGATATTTTTGATCGTAGTGATCCAAGATCTCTATAGGTGACCTCCCTTTGTTGGGGGTAGCGGCATTCCCTCGGGGCTTTGGCCTCAGTGAGTGGTCCTGATAGATAGCAGGTGCGGAGGCGTGTTGCTCCCGCGATGTGTATTGCTCTCGAGGAAGGTAGGGATCTTCCTCTTGCTCTCTTTCATAAGTGAAAAAGGGATGGATGGAGTTAGTTCGCCCTACCTGAAGAGCCTTGTGCTCTGGATTTGTCTTTGTAGTCCTGACAACTAGAGGGGGTGAAGGAGGGATAGTGTAATCATGTGGTTCCTCCCGTCGAACCCTATGTTGACCTAGCGCTTCATCGCGCGGTGACCGCTCATAGCGAGCATCTAAGGGAGCTCTCCTATGACTGTACCCCTCATGGAAGGGTATGTGTTGAGTGCTTTGCTGAACAGGAGTGCCCTTAGAAGAGGTGCCCCTATAGTCCCTTTCCTTTAAGGTGTGGAGGGGACTGCCTTGTGTGTTAGGTCGCCAAGGTGGTATGACCAAATCCTTGGGATTGTAATGGAGATGACTTGTTCCTCCTTGGACATTCCCCATAGCCTCCGCCCGTGATTGGGCTTGGCTATGGGTGAGCACCATGACGATGTCTCTCTAAAAACCCTAAAAATTGAAATGAGTCAGATGGGGCCCAAAATTGGCGTGTGCATCCCTCTTATAGTAGATAAGACAAAAATGAAGTTTCAAGTCCTAGCTCTAAATACATTAGGAGATATTGACATCCGAACAGCTCAAAAAGTGCATAAAATTGCGTGCCCAATTTTAAAACCTAATTTCGGGGCACTAGATGATGGAATTTGGCCCCGAAAACTGACTTTTTTGGGCAAATAGAATTCTAGGGAATTATATTTGTTTAAAATTATCCCACCTAACTCCCTGTAAAATTTCAAGTCAATCGGAGCTACGGTTGAGAAGTTATGGCCCCGGCAAGATGCACTAAAATTTAGGGAAAAATATAAGATTTCCCATATTTTGTTGGATGGTCCTGCATCACTTATGGGCACATTTGGGGTGATTTTGGGTTGACCAAAGGGTTCATGGACACCTTTGGGGCATTTTGGAGTGACCAAGCGATTACGGGAATCCTTGGAGCTTTTTGGAGAAAATGACAAAATGCGTAGATTTTTATCTTTTGTTTATGATGATTTTTCTTTTTGTCTACACTAAGCAGAAATGAACACACACATTCGCAAAACCGTGATTATCTCTTTTAAGGATTATTGGTGTGCCCTAAACTGGTTTAGTGCATTTTGGTGTTTTGTTTTGTTTTTGTAGGTTTTGAAGATCGTTTAAATGCATTATGACGGCTCATATAACTCCCAAAACGGTAGCCCCTTCAATATACCAACCAGGCCGATATACCAACCTCTCTATATACCCGCCCTTACGAGAGGGAGACTATAGGTACGTGAGAGCAGAAGGTACGTGGTACATAGGCGGTACGGAAGGGGGATTGTCCTGTTAATGGCACCTACCATAGAAGACTTATCCTCGCGCGCATGGGAATCACCCCAGCGACACTCGGTCTGTCTTCGTCAGGATTTACGCCTAACAACAGTTGACAATCGGGAAATGGATGCAAATCAAGCCAAGGTGGTGATGAAATCCACCAATGGTCTTGATCAAGGGCTGGGGTCTTACGACCAGCTCCTTGGTTTAAAATTGTTTCGTGATGTGTGTGGGATTCGTTTTATTCAACAAAAATGAAACAAGCATACATGACTTTTCTTATGCAATGCAGGACAAGATGAAAACAATCAAAGGAACAGAAACAGAAACAAAAAATATAACAGAGATCATGAAAATCCCTACCTCTTCTCTGCCTGCTCCTGTTGTCTCTGAATTTCTGCTCTGAAAATCTACAGGCAGGAATTCGTCCCTCTGGGAGACGAATTGCAGAACAGAATTCGTCCCTCCCAGAGACGAATTTGAATTCGTCCCAGGGTCAGACGAATTGCAAAAAAGAATTCGTCCCTGCCGAGACGAATAGCAGTCTGCAACAAAAAAATGTACCTGTCAAGCACAAAACACAAAAATTTAATCAGTTTCTGTGATTTTAAAAACCAAGGAACAGGTCCCACCGTGATCGCCACTGAAAGCACGAGATTCCGGGCAAAGGAAACACTAATTATGCAATGTAAGACGAAATGTAACGCTTTAACCTTATGCACCAAAACAAAGGAAAGAGACAATTTGGAAAGGAAAGAAAAGATGTAAAGAAATCACAGCCCTCTTTATTCAAATATCTTATCCTCGGTTACATAGACGTCTCCTCCCTTTTTGGGGGCTAGGAGCGTTAAATTTGTCTTTGTTACAATGTGTGACTTAGTCTTCCTCCTTTCGCGTGCCCACGATTGCAATGGGCGGGCCAAGATGATGCCGCCGCTGATGTCGATGAGTTCTTAACCTCCGCTGCTTCTCCTGCGAACAAAGAAACAACCAAGATGTCAGTAGCATCTGCCGCAAATGAAAAGTGTTTGTTCTCTAAAACTAACGAAATATGCATGTAAACATTTGCCTGAAACAGTAAATACGGTGAGTCCAAATGGCTTCAAAACTTGACAGAAGATAAGAAAAGTTACCAGAAGGCCACTGCCATTGAGACAGTGGCCAATCTACCTTCAACTGGAATTCGTCCCTGGGCAGGACGAATTCTGACTGCAATTCGTCCCTGGGTGGGACGAATTCTTCTGTGTTGAAGAAACCGACCTGCTGCTGCTCCAATGTCGGATCCCGAGACCTGCAAAATGCCTGCAAACAAGGGGGTTATGTAATTGGGGCCATTTTGGGACGACCCAGATGGTCGGATTCTCCCAATTTGGCCTCCACCCTCGGGAATTTGACCTCGACACCTGCAAGTCAGTGAAACAACAAAGCGACACAAAACATACTAGAATCGACCAAAAGTTACAAAATTGCAGCTATGGGTTAATCAAACCTAATAACACAAAATGCAATCTGAAAAGTAATCTAAAATGCTCTAAAACTTAAAATAGGACTTGGGAGGTGCGGGGGTGCCCAAGTGGGCCTCCCACCGTTGGCACTTGATTTTGGAGCCAATCCACTAGGGATGGGCCCAAAACCTCTTAGGATTGGGGGGTCGGCGAATTGGTTGGTTCAGGTGTCCATGTGTTGGATTTGGGTCAGGTTCGAGCTTCCAAAGGCCACCCAACAACCTCCCTTGCAAAAGAGATTGGTGGATGTGGGAAGGTGAACCAAAAGGGATGCAAGTGGGTCTTCAACTCGACAGCACTTCGTTGCTTGAAAACTCCTTCAACCTGTATATTTTGGGTGAGAAAAGTCCCACCTTTTATAGACCCATGGGGTCTCTTTTGGGAGGGAAGCACAAATGCCATGTGTTGGTCATAGGCGCCATGTGGCAGTCTTGTCTTCCCATGAGGGAGGGGAGTCCTCCATTGACTTGGGCTTTGATAAATGCCTTTTGTGACAGTCTTCTAACGGCCCCTCTGTCCACCTACACACGCGTGCAAGGCAGGAGTCATCAACTGACTGTTATGGGCTGCCACTTGGCGCCATTTGTCTTTTTGCCCGTTAAGCTTAGAATTCGTCCCACCCAGGGACGGATTCAGAAATCGTCCTGGGGTGGGACGGATTCTATTTTGAATTCGTCCCTGGGTGAGACGAATACTGGGCAAAGTGTCCAAGTGTGCCAAATTGCTTCTTGACCTTACAAAATTGCTATGAAAGTGGTTAAGACCACTGTTTAACCTCTGAGGGCTGCCCTGGGGGCTGTGTTTGTCAAAGCGATCAGTGTTTGCAGTCACATAATCGGATTGGTGCTGTTTTGGTGTCTACAACTGGTTCTTAATATCTTATTCTTTACTTTTTTAAAGAAAAAGGTTATTTTCATATTATAGTATGGTCATATATGCAATTTTTTTTAAAAGATATTTATTTATGGTAATATCTAATGGTTTATATAATTTTGTTTTACCATTGATGCAAATATTTCAAAAAAAATTATTCACTACTTTGTGTATGCATATTGACTTTTTTTTTGCCTCTATAAAAATACTCATTAACGAACGCAACTTGATTTAAAATAATTTAAGCAATGTTGCGTCCTGTTCTAGGTGTTTTTTAATTTATATTATTTCTTCCCCTTTTGAACGTAGCCATCATTACGTTTCACTCAAGAAGGAAACTAATATAAATCAAACATTTTTTTAGAGGCCCCCTATTTTTATTTGTCCTCCTACTTCGCCTACGTTTAAATGTTTTCCCCTTAAATGCAAGCTCGTTCGACTTTCGATAGCCTTCACTGTGTATTTTATAATGTAGAAGGATAAGCGTTCGGCATCCTTTTACCCTCGTTGTGTATATTCTAATGTGAAGGAAAGGGAAAAATCGTAGGCTCTTAGTTTTTATGGGCATTTAATTTTTTTGATCTTACAATCTCAAATCATTTTGTCTTTGTAAGTTTTAATTAATGTAAGGATCACTCTCTGCATCACCAATTAATGATTCTTGGTCTACCTACCTATACCAACGTTCGTAAAAAAAAAATTGAACGTGGCCTTTGGACAACGTTTTGTTGTGGTGCGCCTTGAGACTGCATCTAAGATCTTGAGATTTTATGAAGCGTTCTACTCGATTTTCGTCATATATGTTTGTCCTTCGATGCTCAAGAGGATCTTCTGTCCTCTTGTTATATAAACATATTTCTAAGCTTAAAATCATAACTCTTTTGTATTCCTAAGATTTTATTCTGTAAAGCTTAGATTGATATTTCTTTGGGACCATTTTATACTATTCCTTGTAAATATTTGTAAGTGTTTTTCTTCAATTTAGTGTGTGGTGATATATTTTTTTCTGGAATAGAAAGATTCAGAAACACTCAGGTCACCGCATCCTCTCTTTGGCGTCTTGCTCTTAGCGTCTCTGATTTATCTTTTAAAGCTGGTCTGGTATATTATTTTAACTAATTCCTGTGTTAATTTAGTGTGTGTATACTCTACATTATTTATTTATTTATTTATTTGAAATATATTAATACATAATATTATATCATGATTTTATAATGGTATTATAATAATTTGACAATTATGTATATATTATTTGGTAAGGATTGAAATTGTCTCCTTATTATTTGATAATCATTGTATATATGTGATTATAACAATTTGATAATTATATATGTGTCTCTTGATAAGAATTAAACTTATCTCCTTCTAGATTGTTGAAGGGTTGAACTAATATCATTTGATAGTCATTATATATATCCATATCTATATCTATCTATACACTAATGCAATTTGATAGTCATTGTATATGTGTTTGTTACAATAGTTTGACAATTATATATGCATCATTCCAAAATAAGTGAACTTGTCTCCTTCTAGAAAGTTTAAGGGTTGAACTAATATCATTTGACAGTCGTCATATATATCTATATCTATATCTATCTATACACTAATGCCATTTGAGTCATGAAGTAATTATTTTTTGCTTTAGTTAGGTTTTTATTAATATATTAAATGGAAAATTTCTTTCCATTTTTTTCTTCTTACCCAAGTACTACACCTATAGTACTATTGGAGGTATCACTATGGATGTGGAATGGGAGTTTCCATTCTAGTCCCCTCAATACTATTGTAGAAGTAAATTTCTCTTTAATGGTTTTGAATGTCATTTGATATTCTTGGGTCTAGTGGAACTCAATATTCTGAGTAAGAAGACAAAATAGCAAGGTAGAAAAAATTTGTTGAATTTTTTGATAAAACAACTATAATACCTTGCATGCCCTAGGAAGCTTCTAATTTTTATTTGAATTTTTGTGGGGGTAACTAATTTACAACTTATACATTTTTTGGATCTACCTTCATACCAATAGTAGAGGTATGATTTCCTAACACAATTCCCTTATCCATCATTATCAAACATTTTTCATTGTATAATGACATATTATGGACCTCGCATCGAGTGAGGAATCAATCAATATTATGAAGAGCTTATTCAAAGGTTTCTCCATACACTATGAAATCATCCATGTACAGTTCAACATATTTATTGGTGAGATCTAGAAAGTTGATAAGAATGTCTTGCTAGAATATTGTAGAGGCATTACACGATTCGAATGATAAGAATCAATAAGCAAATGTTCCCTAGTGGCATGTTAAGGTAGGCATATATTGGTCTTTTGATACAACCTATATCTAATTTTAAGTGTTAAAGTTGTCTAGGAAAGAAAAATATTTCTTTCCTATGAGGGTGTTAGGTATGTTATAAATAAAAGGTTAAAAAAATAGGATTTTTGTGTGGCATTATTAAGTTTGCTATATTCAACATACAATCACATTTTCCATTCTTCTTAGGAATAATAACTAGTGGGGAGACCCAATGGCTATAGAAAATAAGATAAAAAAACACTAAATCAAATAAATTCTTATCCTAGTATTTATAATGTCCCTCAAAGAAGGACTTATATTTCTTTTTGGTGGTCTATACCCTATGTATGATTATTTTAACGTGTATCCCCTTAATAATAATATATTCCCAAGAAAATGTATTTACATGCTAGCTTAGAACCTCAAACAATTTATCTTCCTATTTATCAGTCAACTATTGATATTAATTTGTTTTCTTTATTGTATCTCTATATTTTTGGTGTGTGGATATACAAAATTGATTTATTTGCTCACCATTGAGTTTAATGGATAATGGTGAGGTAGTAAGGAATAGGATATCCTAGTGTTCTCATCAAAAGTGATTCCTATAGGAATAATATTTTCCATATGATAGTTAAAAGATAAAATGAGGTGTCTTTGCCACCCATGTGCCAATGTAAATAGACTATTTTACAAAGACACAAGTGATAAATGTTTAGAGGCTTCACATTCATCCTTCCATAGAAATTGGTGAACTATGTATTGATCATCATCTAAGCAACATCCACATGAATAATCTAAAATGATGGTTTTGATATCAAAGAGGGATCCTTCTAGTGGATTCGATTCCTCCACATGTTCTTTCATAGTCGCCATAGCAAGATATGCAAAAGTATATTTTTCATTGGGTTCATAAATCTATACATTTCCATAAAAACCATGGAGGTTCAGGTTGGGAGATATAAAGAGATCCTTTTGGATTTTAGTACATTGGAGATGGCCATGTCTCCCAAATGACAATCTATAAAAATAGTAGCCATGGCCAACCAAGGTCATCCAAGGATAAAGTGATAACCATTTATCTTGGTTCTTGGTTGTAAAATCATGAAGTCAATAGGGTATTCCAATGATTCTAGAGTTACAGGAACATCTTCTACTATACCTTCTCATTTTTTTGTAGATTGGTTTACCATTTGAAGTATAGTATAAATGGGTTGTGCATTAGTTATGGATAATTTATTTAACTTTTCTATGGTTATAACATTAACGACAATACCCAATGTTGGGGATATTGATTGTACCAATTGAAACTATAATAACTAGGCTTTTAGGATCTCCATACTTTGATGGAATGAGCTTTCATATGAGGATTTCATCCAATTTTTCATATTGGCAATACCCAAATCAATGTTTCTACTATTATAACATTTATGGCAATGACCAAGTAAGTCAATATGTTGGATATCTTGATTTTACCAATTGAAACTAAAATAAGTAGGCTTCTAGGATCTCCATACTTTGGTGGAATGAGCTTCCCTATGAGGAGGTCATCCAAATTTTCATATACTTGTATCATCTTTGGATATATTTTCAATTTTATTCTTGGTTTCTTTATGTACATATCTCAAATAACATTGTTAAAGGTCGGTAAGTCTTTGATTGCTTGAAATAAAGGTATATAGATCATATTCTTTTGAACTCTCTTCTTTAGGTTTTATACATTTGGGATATGGTGCCTTAGAGATTTTAAAGGAGTTTTTTCTAGATGATTTTCTTCTTCTTTTATTTTTGATGGTTTCAATGTTAGTGGTGTTGCCTACCTTTCTTTCTTTAGTTCTTCAATTATTGGGGGAATTGGGTCAAGCAATACCTTCCCTGAGAAAAGTTGAAGGTTATCATAGTCACACATTCAAATTGACTATCATTATATTTTATGTCATAGAGAGGTGTTTCCTATTTATTGTTATTTGGGTTGGCCATAGGCTAGGATGATAGTGGAGGTTGATTTGGTGGTTGTTATTTTGTTGATTGAGGAGCATTAATAGGTCCTAGAAATAATGTGTGTTGTTGATTTTGAAATCCTTTATGTCCTCCATAAGTTTGTTTAGACTGAGGTGGTCTAGACCATTTTTCATTTTGGGTTATCCATGGATAATTAGGCATTGGTTGCATCTAGGTTTGGTTAGGAAAGCTAGGATTAGACCACTCTAGAGTTGAGGTCTAATAATACTGGCCCAATTGTTATGGTGGTGGGGACATGTTCCATGAATTATTCCATGGGTTTTGTGACCATGGTGTCCTTTAATTATAGGAAATATTATTTCATTGAACCCACATAATTAAGTTCTTCCATGGATGAACTATTCCTTCCAAGGGTAGCTTTAATTTTAGGAGGAGGTCACGTTGAATTATAGAGTGGCATTTTTCACAAATTTTGTATATATTAGTATTATTTAATGGGTATTATTGAAGAGAATATTTTTGCCTACACCTTGGACAATATATTTCTAGTGGCTTTGTAGTTTTAGCTTTAGCTTGTAGTTTGTCCAGTGTAGTATTTAGGTGCAATAAGATATCAATTTTCACTTGTTCCTTATTTTGTTTCCACTCTTATGTACATGATATTTATGAGCCCTTCCCCTTATACAATAATTATTTTTACATAGTTCCATTATGTTAGGAAGCTCTAGTTTTTTCACATCATCTTTTCCCATGAGATTTAGGATATCCCTTGATTCATCAAGTAACCCTCATAAGAAAAATACTTTTAGGATATCTTGATCTCTCTCTTCCATACATCATTTTTGGATGAATAGGAATATATAGGTAATCTTAAAGAGTTTTATCATCACTCTATTTCATCCTAAACAGCTCTTCCTTTTGGTCTTTAACACAACAATAATTTTGATATTTGTCTAGGAATATATTTTCCATTTCTTACCAATTGTGAATAGAATTTGGGCCAACCCCATGAACCATTGCATCACTAAATTTTTAAGTGTGGAGGGGAATCATTTAAGTTTTTTATTATCATTTATTTAGTCATAGATTTGGTTTAAAATTTTAAATTTAAACCAAAACTGATCTAGATCTTTCAAAGAGGTTCTTAGAAAGATCGATAATATTTATGGAGGGATGCTTTTCAAAGGGGCTTGCATGTTTGGGTCTAGTAAAATAGGGTTTATGAATGTTATGGTACCACTACTAGCTTCTCCAATATGGTATAAATTACTATGTATATCACCATTCTCTTGTCTCTCTATCATCATATTATTGCAACAAAAATTAAAAATTTTAAAACACTTTGGAGGATATCAAATAGTATTAGGTAGGAGGTGGTGAGCTACTTGTGCTTCCTTTTCCTTCACTTATATGGGATGAATTACTTACAATAATTGATTCATTTTATGTAACCTCTAGATATGACTATTGTATCTATAGCTTGTTGGGGGTTTTGTCTTAAAAATCTACCCTTTTTGTCTTTAGGCCTATTCATGCATCTTATCTTGGCTTTTCAATCAAATTTGGGATTTTTTTTAAATTCAAAATACCTCTAATTTCCCTCTCAACACCTTTAAAACTTTTTTAGTTTTGGCTAATCAATCTCTTATTGGTATAAGTTATAATTTAGGGTATTAGGCATAATTTACAAACAAGCGCATTGAAAAATATGGATTAAGGAATCAACCTTAACCTTACCTATTGAGAATTTATACTAAAAAGGACCAATTAAGGAGATGTAGTTTGGGTACTAACCTCAATGATAAACCAACTTACATCTTAACAAAGATATTTTGGTGTTGGGTGATTAACATATATTCAAGAGTTATCCTAGCAATGTTGCATTCCCTAACAATAACACCAAAAAGTGACAAGGCTAAATATTACCTTTATTAATTTATCAATCTAGGGTAGCATCCATAGGCTATATGCACTAGTATTGTTCTTACTATATATTTTGGTAAAGGTTTTCTACTTCTTACTTGTAGAAAGTAAACTAGAAATCACTTACTCAAAAGAAATTATACGAATGAGATTTAAATACACACTCATAGTCATAAAATCTAAATGAAATATAATGGTGTAAAGACAAAGAAATAATAAATTCTACCATACACACAATCATAAACCAAAATTATTCAAATCAAACTCATTCTTATACAAAATTCAAGTATGCTCTAAGTTGCAAGTTGAATAATATAAAATATTTGCTATACTACTATGTAATTTCCTCCTAGGAGTTAACTATTAAAATTAAAATTACATGTTTATAGCAAACTATAAAGTAATATACATAACTTAAAATATGCAAAGGTAATAAATCATAGCAGACTACCTAAAAAGAATATAAAACATGAAACTCTCCACATCACATAGGAATGGGTCTTTTCTCTATAATGATGTGGAAAGAGTAACTAACTCTAGTCTAAAATAGGACTCACAACAAACTTTATTAACTCTAAATAAAATACATACGAAAAACTACTCATGCAAAGAAACTTAAATCATACATTAATTATTCTCCTATATACTTATTTGTTCCAATATCTAATCAACTAGCAAGTGTTTTAATTGAAAATATATAGGAATTTATATAATTACAAGCCCATATAACAAATAGAGCTAGTTTGGATTTACATATAGAACAAACAGTAGTGATAGTTTTAATAGCAACATAAAACATGACAATGAAATCTTGCTAAGCTAGCTTCACATTTCATATGCCTATGTTGTGGTTGATCCACAACACACCCCAAAATTGGGGACCCACCTTTTTGCAGGCTTGCGGGGAAGGATCTCAGTGACCCAGATGCCAAAATTGAAGAAAAAGAGAAAATGCACAAGTGTAGAAAGGGGTCGCGAAATCGCGACAGGTAGCGAAATCGCGACATGTCGCGAAATCGCGACCGAAGCTGGAAAATTGTCGCGAAATCATGACATGTCGGAAAATCGCGGTCAACGCGGTCAACGGCAACAAAACAGAAAAAGTGTCGCGAAATCGCGACGTGTCGGTGACCAGGATGAAAAGGATGTCGCGAAATCGCGACATGCTATTGAGAAGAAAATAAATGATGTCGCGAAATCGCGACACGTCATTGGAAAAGGAGGAGAATGGTCGCGATTTCGCGACGTGTTTTGGCAAACTGTACGGACGGAGAAAAGGGTCGTGATTTCGCGACGTGTTTTGGCAAACTGTACCGACGGAGAAACGGTCGCGATATCGCGACGCCTTGCGAAAAGAAGACTCAAAGTCAAAACGGTCGCGATATCGCGACAGATTTCAAAAGGAGTCTAAAGAGAGGGTAGCGATATCGCGACAAGTTTAGTCGAAAGAGGGCCGAAAGAGAAAATGGTCGCGATTCGTGCCATTTCATCGAAAAAATACAAAAATGGTAGCGATTTCGCTACGCCTTGCGGAAAGAAGACTCAAAGTTCAAAACGGTAGCGATATCGCTACAAATTTCATAAAGGCCAGTCTCAAAGTCAGAGGGTAGCGATAGCGCTACAAGTTTAGTGAGAGAGGGCTTGAAACAAAAATGGTAGCGAATCGCTACCATGTCACAAGGAGAAGGCTTGAAACGAAAGTGGTAGCGAATCGCTACCACATTTCAAAGGGACGCTGCAAGGCCAAGGTGGTAGCGATATCGCTACCACATTTTGAAAAGGGCTCAAAGTTAGAAAGTGGTAGCGATATCGCTACCATTCGAAGAGGAGGGCTCAAAATGTTAAAAGGGTAGCGATATCGCTACGAGAAGTTGCCGGAGGTAGACAAATGAAAAACGGTCGCGACATCGCTACGGGGAGCTGATGAAGGCGTACGGCAGGAAAGCAGGTAGCGATATCGCGACATGTCACGATTTCGTGACATGTCGCGATTTCGCGGCCGGGAAGGTGAACAGGCGGACTTGCAGTTTTGTCGGGTTTTTTCACAGGAAAGCGTTACACGGGACGCAGAAAAAGCAGGACACGTGGCGCACAGGTGTCAAACTTGCAGAGGCGTTACATGCAGAGATGAATTTCGAAGCGTTTTCAAATTTGAGCGTGAATCAAAGCGGGAAAAAGCAAGAATTTGAGGGGTCATGTGCAGGAAGGTGAAATGAAGCGACAGAGAAGATCGAAGAGCCGCGTCAAACATTATAAGACCAGAATTGCAAATCGAAGAGGGGGTTGGAAATTGCCGAATACGGAGTTGCGAGAGACGAGAGCTTCATGCTATTCTGGGCCCGTACTTGGGCAATTTCCTTCTTTTTGTTTTGGGATTTTCTTTTACACCTGGAACATTTTTGAATGTAATCGAAATATTCTTTAATACAAAATACAGAGAGTTGGCATCTTTTGGATGAGAAAGAAGGAGTTACTTCTGCATGCATGATTTAATGTCTATCTTTCCCTTCCAGATTTCTTAGGTTTTTAGGTGAAGTTAATGCAAGATCTCTTGGTTGCTTCATGCGAATGCCTGTTTTCTGGAATTACCATAGAAACCCTCGAGACTCGCACCTGGCCTATTTGGATTGTGTGGATGTGCAGGTTCATTAGGTTAGGTTGCATGTAGAAAGCCTCAGTATCTTCGGTTTCATCCGATTAATGACAACTTTCTGACTGTAATTTATTTTACGTTTTTATTTATTTTGCTTTGCTTTTCAAACCCATATTTTATTTTCAGCAGTTTAATTATTGTGTTTGAATAAATCACTAAAAATCCATCAGAATTAAAGATTAAAACAGATTTTATTCATTTTAGAGTCCATTGCACTTTCAGAATTAAATAAACCACAGTGCCCCTTGTTAACATCCACTTGCAAACCCTAAGGTGTTCTTAGCATTTCATTTTAAACAACATCCTTGATAATCAATAATTAGCATAATAAGAACCTTGGAGAAATCGTTTTTCTTTGCAAGCAGAGGATTTAGGACTCGGATCCTACAGGAGAGTGTGTTTTCACAATCGGGTTAAAACACCACTCAACAGATTGGCGCTAGAAGGAGGGCATGAAACGGTTTATTTCATCATGATTTTAAATGCTTAAAATTGCTTAAGAACTTTACAATGCATTTTGATTGTTCATACAGAAATAAAGTGATTTAATTTTTCAGAATTTTGGTCTCATGCAATTACGTTTCATTTGATTTTAATGAATACATCTCTTAGTTGATGCTAACTTGATTTATGTTTTATATTGCAGGTTGAATATTCAACAGATTTGGTTCTAAAATTACATTTTAAGTTCACTAATGGCAACACTTGAGGAGCAAAGGGTGTCCCTGAGAGCTAAAATAACATCTCTAAGAGAGAGAATGGTATTAATAATAGAGGATCATTATAAGGGTTTGTCTATACCTGTGGTACCATATCAAATTCCTACAATGTTATTGGATTTTTTACGGTGTTTTAATCAAGAGGTACCACTAGGATACTTGCAAAAGCTGCATGTATACAAAAGTACATTGTGTCAATTCCAGATTTTTTATGAGGAGGTGGCTTGTAAGTTATTTGCATACATTTTGGATGATAGACCATTCTTTTGGTATAGCCAACTACCCATGGAGGTTAGGACTTCTTGGATACAACTAGAAGCAGCCTATCTTAATCATTTTGGTAATCAAGCTGACTTAGAAATATTGAAAAATCAGTTTACCTCCATTTGTAAAGAGTCTAATGAATCCTTGAGTCAATTCAATGGAAGATTTCGTGAATTGCACTCCCAAATGTGGGAAAATTTTAACACATTGGAAGAAGAAGCCATGGAAGTATACCTAGGAGCCATACACCCCACACTTGCTTCACTCATTGAGGAAAAACTGAGTGGTTTGTCCCTAGAGAGAATCCATGAGATCTTAGAAGAGATAGAACGACA
Source organism: Wollemia nobilis (assembly GCA_028583015.1). Classification (NCBI taxonomy): domain Eukaryota; kingdom Viridiplantae; phylum Streptophyta; class Pinopsida; order Araucariales; family Araucariaceae; genus Wollemia; species Wollemia nobilis. The sequence goes on from JAQPPZ010017051.1 coordinate 917,872, forward strand.
AGGTCTTGAAGAAGAAAAGGCACAACATATTCACATGAGAGATTGTTCTTTTGATGCCAACCTACACCAACCATCAAACATAGCACCCTCCACTCCAATGATATCTAAGGTAAATGATCAAGGGGATGAATCTGAATACCCAAATTTTATGACCACCTTGGATATAGTTCACGAGGAGGTGCAAATTGCTAAGACAACATCCAATAGTGAGGATCATGTAGAGATACATGATTATCTAGATTCAACAATGTTTGATATATGTGAATGGATGGAACCCACCATAGAATTGAATGAAGTGGTTGAAAGAGAAATGGAAAGAAAATCAATAAATAAATTTGAAGATATGATAGAATTTCACCACTTGTTCTTGGAAGATACTATTGATGAAATGTGTAAAATTAAAGATCAAGAAATTCTTCACCCTCCAAATTATGATAATGAATCATGGGTTACTAATTTGGACAATGATAGCCTTATAAATTTGAATTCAAGAAATAACCCACTTTTGGAAATAATTGAACCATCTAAGGAAGGTGAAGACGAATTTGATGAGAAACACATTGATGATTTGGAAAATGTTGAAGAAATAGTTGAACGTCACCACTTGATTTTGGAAGATGATTATTATGATGCTTGGAAGAAGTGGGAAGACTTCACTCTTTCCAAAACTACTAATGAAACTCGTGTGCCTATTGATATACAGGACAACATAATTGCCTACTCAAAGGAAGATATTACAACTCCTGTACAATTTGAGGATGTTTTGGAAGAGGGTTTCAAATCTCATCAAATTTTGGAAGATTATAATTATTCTATTACCAAGGACAAAGAAGAAAAAGAATTGACGAAGGAATCAAAAGAGCATGTCATAAATATCATGGAGTTTCATCTCACAGATTTGGATGACGATTTTTACAATGGTTGGGGAAGGTATGGTAATGCATTCTTTTCTCACATCCCTATAGATGAAACTCATATTTCACTTGACGTGCAGGATGGTGAGCCTTCTACATCATACGAAGATCTCATATTCACAAGATTTGAAAAGGGGACAAAATATGAATTCATTGAAAGTGTGGATGCAAGTTTGCAGGATGATTTTGGGGATTCAAATGAAGAGATGCCATGGATAGTGAACAAAGAATTAGAACCAAATGATAAAGAGATGGATCAATTGGAAGAAACTCAAATAAGTGATCATCAAAGCAGATTACTTGACATACACTTTGACCAAGAGTGTTTGAGGATTGAAAAGGATGACCATATTTTGAATTTAAATAATTTGAATGATGAAATGTCACTAAAGGTAAATGAAAAACAAGGTATAATTTTTAATCACACCTTTAATAACATGGTTTTAATGAATGGAAAAGAAGTTGATGCACTTGAATTGTTAAATAAAATTCATCAACAATTACTAATTGAATCTAGGATAAAAACTTTTAATGATCCTAATTTAGTAAATATCCTAGATGCTTGTAAATTATTACACAAATTTGATTGGCCTACAAATTTGGAAAATGATTTGGCTTTGAAGTTTGTAGAAATAGGCTCTTACTTACAAAATTGCATATTTGAAAAGGATAGCCTAATTCTAAATCAAGGAGGCAATTATGAAGTTCACATTTTAAAGAATAGACAAGATAAAATTGAAAATCATTTATTGTCTAATCATTCTAGTAATTTGATGCTCACCTATGGGAGTATTATTGGAACTAAATCAAATTGGTATGGTGAGCATGGCAAGTGGAAATTTGTTGCATTGTTTGGTCTGATCTTAGATTCCCACAACATTTGGCATGCATATTATGTCATATTTTTATTGAAATGTTCTAATCATGTGTGGGATCCAGGAAAGTGATAAGCTAAGCTTTGCATCATCTTGTATTATAGTGTACATTTGTATATAAATTTTGGTTTTTGGTTTTTGGTTTGTGTTTTCAAATTTTCATTTTGGGATTGCTATTTGGATTTGAATTTACAGTTGTGTGTTTATTTGACATGTCTTATTTGTCTATAAAAAAAAAAAAATGATGAAAAGAAATTTGAGATGTCAACTTATGCTTAAGGTTAGGAGAATATGAAATATTGGAATTGTCTTGTAAAAGCTCCACAAGTAACATAAAGCATATTAAATTATATTGTTTGATTTTGTGATACATGAAAGAGTCAGTTTTGCATGACAAATCATTTCATTTGCAATCAAGAAATAATGCATTCATATTCCATCTCACCTCACATACATTTCATCTTAGTTACATATGCATCTTATGTACAAGCCATTAAAGTATGTCAAATCCTCTTAGGGTTATGTTATAACATAAATGTAAGTAGCTCCTAAGGTTGGAAACTGAGTCTTGAGATATCTAGAACCAAGCACGTCTCATGCATTAAAAAGGATCTTGAGCAAAATGATCAAAACCTAACTTGGAAGGAAAGGTTGGGCGAAAGAAGTATTTCCTGTCTATCCTATTATGCAACATGATCCTTAAAACAGTGGTTTTGACCACTTCCATAGAGCTTAAAGCCTAAAATCAGAGTAGTAAGGATAGGGTTAAATCCTCATCGAACTTAGGTTGAGGATCCAATTCCCCAAAGCTTTGATTTGACCCACATGGAGTAGTAAGGATAGGGCATAAATTCTCATCTCGGTTGGTTGAGAATATGATTCCCCAAAGCTCTTATGTCTCATTTCATAATCAGTCTTGGATTGTAAGGATCGTACTATTTGTCCTCTGCAAAGGATGGGTAGTCATCCCCAAGGTCTAAGTAACAAAATTAATATTTTCCATTTACATTTAAATTTTGGATTGTAAGGATCGTACTACTTGTCCCTAACTAGGATGGGTAGTCATCCCCAAGGTCCAAGAAATAAATAAATAAATAAATTTTTCCCATCTCATCTTTATTTTGGATTGTAAGGATCGTACTACTTGTCCTCTGCAAAGGATGGGTAGTCATCCCCAAGGTCCAAAGAAATGGAGATAAGTTTTGGATTGTGGGGTTAGATATGCCCATGCATGGCATCATGTCTTGCCTAAAAAACAAGACCACTGATTGTCTAGAGGGTTAGACTAGCATGACCATTTCTTCCATAACTGGTTTAATTATTTTGCTTAAAGTGAGGTAATGAACTCTAAATCAGAATAGTAAGGATAAGGTTAAACTCTCATCTCGGTTGGTTGGGAGTCTGATTCCCCAAAGTTCTGATTTCACATTCACTTGCACATGGGTTCTAGATAGTAGGGACTCATAACCAACTTTGGGATACAATAAGATAATGAACTAGTGGATCCTAAGAGGGTTTGGCAATCTTGAATGCTTGTACATAGTATTAGAAGAAGTACCATGCCCTTTATGGAAGCAAATCTCCTTGCACATTCATTAGGGTACACAAATCATTCACCATCCCATATATGCATTCATGCAAAACTGATAATGGAATGTTGATCAATTTCAAACGATAGGGAATGAAAACACATTGCACACACCGAGCTAATACTTGATGATTCGATGATTCATGTACTTCGATCTTTGGGCATTTGTTATTTTGCTTATGTGCTAACATGTATTTGCGAGTTTGTGATATGTTTCAGGTTGGGTTCTTACTAAAATGCTCAAGAGCATTTGACAACAGAGTCGCCATTTGTTGTGGTTGATCCACAACACACCCCAAAATTGGGGACCCACCTTTTTGCAGGCTTGCAGGGAAGGATCTCAGTGACCCAGATGCCAGAATTGAAGAAAAAGAGAAAATGCACAAGTGTAGAAAGGGGTCGCGAAATCGCGACAGGTAGCGAAATCGCGACATGTCGCGAAATCGCGACCGAAGCCGAAAAATTGTCGCGAAATCGTGACATGTCGGAAAATCACGGTCAACGCGGTCAACGGCAACAAAACAGAAAAAGTGTCACGAAATCGCGACGTGTCGGTGACCAGGATGAAAAGGATGTCGCGAAATCGCGACATGCTGTTGAGAAGAAAATAAATGATGTCACGAAATCGCGACACGCCGTTGGAAAAGGAGAAGAATGGTCACGATTTCGCGACGTGTTTTGGCAAAGCGTACGGAGGATGAAAATGGTCACGATTTCGCGACGTGTTTTGGCAAACTGTACCGACGGAGAAACGGTAGCGATTTCGCTACGCCTTGCGGAAAGAAGACTCAAAGTTCAAAACGGTAGCATATCGACATTTCAAAAAGGTAGCGATATCGCTACAAATTTCATAAAGGCCAGTCTCAAAGTCAGAGGGTAGCGATAGCGCTACAAGTTTAGTGAGAGAGGGCTTGAAACAAAAATGGTAGCGAATCGCTACCATGTCACAAGGAGAAGGCTTGAAACGAAAGTGGTAGCGATATCGCTACCACATTTTGAAAAGACGTTGCAAGGCCAAGGTGGTAGCGATATCGCTACCACATTTTGAAAAGGGCTCAAAGTTAGAAAGTGGTAGCGATATCGCTACCATTCGAAGAAGAAGGCTCAAAATGTTAAAAGGGTAGCGATATCGCTACGAGAAGTTGTCGGAGGTAGACAAATGAAAAACGGTCGCGACATCGCTACGGGGAGCTGATGAAGGCGTACGGCAGGAAAGCAGGTAGCGATATCGCGACATGTCACGATTTCGTGACATGTCGCGATTTCGCGGCCGGGAAGGTGAACAGGCGGACTTGCAGTTTTGTCAGGTTTTTTCGCAGGAAAGCGTTACAGGGGGCGCAAAAAATGCGTGACACGTGGCGCACAGGTGTCAAACTTGCGGAGGCGTTACATGCAGAGATGAATTTCGAAGCGTTTTCAAATTTGAGCGTGAATCAAAGCGAGAAAAAGCAGGAATTTGAGGGGTCATGTGCAGGAAGGTGAAATGAAGCGACAGAGAAGATCGAAGAGCCGCGTCAAACATTATAAGACCAGAATTGCAAATCGAAGGAGGGGGTTGGAAATTGCCGAATACGGAGTTGCAGAGACGAGAGCTTTGTGCTATTCTGGGCCCGTACTTGGGCAATTTCCTTCTTTTTGTTCTGGGATTTTCTTTTACACCTGGAACATTTTTGAATGTAATCGAAATATTCTTTAATACAAAATACAGAGAGTTGGCATCTTTTGGATGAGAAAGAAGGAGTTACTTCTGCATGCATGATTTAATGTCTATCTTTCCCTTCCAGATTTCTTAGGTTTTTAGGTGAAGTTAATGCAAGATCTCTTGGTTGCTTCATGCGAATGCCTATTTTCTGGAATTACCACAGAAACCCTCGAGACTCGCACCTGGCCTATTTGGATTGTGTGGATGTGCAGGTTCATTAGGTTAGGTTGCATGTAGAAAGCCTCAGTATCTTCGGTTTCATCCGATTAATGACAGCTTTCTGACTGTAATTTATTTTACGTTTTTATTTATTTTGCTTTGCTTTTCAAACCCATATTTTATTTTCAGCAGTTTAATTACTGTGTTTGAATAAATCACTAAAAATCCATCAGAATTAAAGATTAAAACAGATTTTATTCATTTTAGAGTCCATTGCACTTTCAGAATTAAATAAACCACAGTGCCCCTTGTTAACATCCACTTGCAAACCCTAAGGTGTTCTTAGCATTTCATTTTAAACAACATCCTTGATAATCAATAATTAGCATAATAAGAACCTTGGAGAAATCATTTTTTCTTTGCAAGCAGAGGATTTAGGACTCGGATCCTACAGGAGAGTGTGTTTTCACAATCGGGTTAAAACACCACTCAACAGCCTGGAAATGGTTGATCTACCTTGTTGTTGAAAAAATCATCATTGCTACTTTATAGAATTAGCTATCATGTTGTTAAGCCAAAAAACAAGTGCTTTGTTTGGTAGGCCATATGAGATTCACGTAATTTTTTGAAGCCCATCATTTTTTTATGGTGCTATCTCAGTTGGATCTCCAAGCAATCAATTAATGACATCAAATTTATTGCTCTACCACAATTTGTGTTAAACGTCACTACATCCTTAGAATACTCATTTATTGTGTCATTTTCTTTAATGCTCAATCTTTTAAGTGCTAGCTAATACAATCCTCTTGGTGTTGGTCACCATAGTCTTTGATACCAGTTTTGCATGATATTCAATACGATAAACTATGGTGTGCCTCTAGTGCTCTAACTACAAGGTTTCTCTAGTTCTATTCCAGTAAAGATGATCCAATGCTAATTCATCAGAGGCAATTTGGTGTTGAAATCTAGTAAACATGGTTTCTAAACGGAAAGGCCTCTTATCTAGGTCTTAAAACTCACATTCTATTCTTTGCAAAGCACATAAATATATCCTATCTAATTTGGTGTCATATTTCTCCTATTTTATATGGCTATATGCAATATTAAACTACATTGTAATCCAAGGTTAAATGGCACAAAAAGAAGTGTAGAGGTTGTACCAACTAAGACAATATAAGGCTCCATCAATATATATATATATATATATATATATATATATATATATATATATATATATATATATATATATATATATATATAATATATATACATACATATATATATATATATATATGTATGCATGTATGTATGTATGTATCTATGTATGTGTGTGTGAAATGAGGTTGGTAGTTAAAACTACTTTTCAACTTTTCATAACCTCCATAATTTTGAGGTGAATATGTAATATTCACAACATGAACCATATTTATATTGTTAATTGATGTCAAAATAACTTTTGGAAAGCCTTTTCCCTTTCTTCTTCCGATTCTAATTGAGCATTCATATAACCCTACATAGGAGTAATGCCAATGTGTTTGAGCTTAAACTATTAAGACATTTGAATATTACCTATTCACCTCAAGGTTATGGAGATTATAGAAAATTGTAAAGTAGTTTTAACTACCAGCCTCATTTCTATCTCTCTCTATCACACACATGCAAACACACACACACACACACACACACACACACACACACACACACACACACACACACACACACACACACATACACACACATAATAGAGCATTAAAATAAGCCTACATAAGAGTAATGCCAACACACACAATAGAGCATTCAGATAATCCTACATAGGAGAAATGCGAATGTGTTTGAGCTTCAACTATTGAGACATTTGAATATTACCTATTCACATAGATGTTATGAGAAATTGAAAAGTAGTTTTAACTACCAACATTATTTCTCTCTCTATATATATATCACATGCAATAGAGCATTTAGATAATGCCACACTGAGAAGGTTATGAGAAATTGAAAATTAGTTTTAACTACCAGCCTCATTTCTCTCTCACACACACACGCCACACACACACAATAAAGTATTCGGATAATTCCAAATAATAGAGCATTCCAATAACCCTATATAAGAGTAATGCCGATGTGTTTGAGCTTCAACTATTGAGATATTTAAATATTACCTATTCACCTCAAGGTTATGGAGGTCTCTCTCTCTCTCTCTCTCTCTCTCTCTCTCTCTCTCTCTCTCTATTTTGAAGGGAAGGAAGCTCTAAGTTGATTGATAACATCAATTCTTTACCAAATATGATATTATAGGAGATGATCCTATAGAAGTTTTGGGCATTACCCTATATTCCCATAATGTTCTTTTTAATTTCATGTGCTCTCATTTGAAGTGAAGGAAGCTCTAAGTTGATTGATAACATCAACTCTTTACCAAATATGAGATTATAGGAGATGATCCTATAGAAGGTTTGGGCGTTACCCTATATTCCCATAATGTTATTTTTAATTTCATGTGCTACACCTTTTCTGATTCAAAAATCACTCTTTTTAGTTTTTTGACAATGTTTTTATTAGTCAACTCTCTCTCTCTCTCTCTCTCTCTCTCTCTCTCTCTCTCTCTCTCTCTCTCTCTCTCTCTCTCTCTCTCTCTCTCTCTCTCTCTCTCTCTCTCCCCCTCAACGTGTTGACATTGAAGATAGCCAGAAGAGGCAATAGAAAAACATTGTAAACAACTAGAAATGAAGAGATTTTTAAAGCGTGTTGGTTATTATTAAAAAAAATTTCAATGCATTTTCACACACATGACTAAATATAGAAGAGTGTGCTATATCACGTATGATAATATACTGGAACTTAAAATGTATCAAACAAAAATTGGGATTTCAAAAAACACTAAGGGTAATTTCGTATGAATGCACATTGCATCATCAAAATTGACATAAACATCGATCATATCAGATCCAGTAAGCTTTTGTTAAGACTGGCTATGAGAGTTTTCTTGGTATATTTGATGGGATAAGAGTGGCGCAGGGATTGCATTCAGGTCTATGGCCTTCTTTAATGTTAAATGTTAATGCAAACTCGTCACTCATGTTCATCTCCTCCCAACTCTTTCCATATGGGTGTGTCCACTCAAAAGAGTGTTGTAGCATAGCCAAAACCAAATGAACCATTTCACTCACTAGTGGAAGCCCTGGACAGATTCTCCTTCCTGCTCCAAAAGGAATCAGTTTTTATTCTCTTAATAAAAGATCAAATTCATACCACAACCGTAATCAATTTTCAATTATACGATAGTCTATATTCCAATATTATTAACGGTAGAAGGTCTATCACATCTGCGAATCAAGCAAAGCCACCACCTTCACAATCACAAATAAAATCTCTCTATGTTAATATTGACTTTTAATAACCTACTATGTTATCTCATGTTTATTGTAGATAATATAATGAACTACATCACTCTTCAATATAAACAAGAGATTTGTAACGACTTAGTACCTACCATGGCTTTACACACTATACCTTTTCCTCAAAGAAAATTGACAAGAAGTTATTTAAATGTTGATTTAAATATTGGCTGCCATCAATTTGAAGGTTTTTATTGTTGGATGTGTTTGTATATTTTTTTTTTTGGAATATTTTTTTTAATTAAGGAGTATGGATGTTTTTAGCCTATTATTTAGTACCTATTGTATTCTAGTAGATTTTGGTAGTTTATGGTTATTCATTGTTGCAATAAACCTATATATATTGTGACTGCTTTGTTAAAAATGTATAATATTAATAAAGTAAGAGATAAGGCTATGAGTTTTTGTTAGTTTTTTGGATCAAGGGTTTTCTAGATAATGTAGACACCAAAACAGCACCAATCCGATTATGTGACTGCAAACACTGATCGCTTTGACACACACATCCCCTAGGGCAGGCCTCAGAGGTTAAATAGTGGTCCTAACCACCTTCATAGCAACTTTGTAAGGTCAATAGGCAATTTGGCACATTCAAGAACTTTGCTTAGTATTCGTCTCACCCAGGGACGAATACCAACTGGGATTCATCTCACCCAAGGATGAATTCTAAATTCATCTTTGGTCAGGATGAATTCCAAGTTTAACAGGCAAAAAGAAGAATGCCTCCAAGTGGTAGCCAAAAATAGTCATTTATGGCCTCTTGCCATGCATGCACGTGTAGGTGGGTAGGTTGGCAGTTAGAGGACTGTCACAAGGGCAGTCATGGAAGCCCAAGTTAGGGAGGAGTCTCCTCCCTCTTGGGAAGGCATAGCTGCCACATGGCATCCCTGCATGTCCCTCCAAAGAGACCCCTTGGGTCTATAAAATGGTGGACTTTCCCACCCAAATTGGGGACAAGTTGGAGAAATTTTCAAGCAACGAAGTGTTGCCAAATCGAACACCCTATTGCACCCTTTTTTGATTCATCTTTTCACATCCATTAATATATTTCACAAGAGAGGTTATTGGGTGGCTTTTGGAAGCATGGATCCGAACCCAAACCCAATGTTTGACCACCTTAATCCACCAATTTTCCAACAACACAATCCCAAGAGATTTTGGGCCCATCCCTAGTGGATTGGCGTCAAAATCAAGTTCTAACGGGGCGGCCCGCTTGGGCACCCCACACTTTTTGTTAGTTTCATTTTAGTCTATTCTATTATTGCTCATTTATCTTACATTACGTTCTATGCTATTTAGATAGCTCATAATTTGGATTTCAGAAGACATCTATCAAATATTATCATGCTTTGTCGATTTTGTGGCCTTCACTAACCTGCAGGTAGCAATGTCGAATTCCCATGGATAGAGGCTGAATTGGGAGAATCCGACCATCTGGGTCATCCCAAAATGGCCCCAATTACTTAAACCCTCTATTTATAGGTGTTTTGGAGGTCTCGAGGTTTGAAATTTAGACGGCATCACTTTGACTTTTCATCATAGGAGAATTCGTCCTACCCAGGGACGAATTACAACAGAATTCGTCCTGCCCAGGGACGAATTATAGCAGAATTCGTCCTTCCCAGGGACGAATTACAGCAGAATTCATCCTGCCTAGGGACGAATTCTAGTTAAACACAAATTGGCCAACTGTTTCAATGGTGGTGGCCCTCTGGTAAGGTCTTTTGGTCTCTGTCAGATTTGTAGGTGATTTAGATTCATTTTACTCACTGTTTTAGACAATCTTTTACATGCATCTTTTGTTAATTTCAAGGAACAAACTTTTCCTATTTGCAGCAGGTGCTGCTAACACCTTTCTTATTTCTTTGAACGTAGGAGGAGCAGCGAGAAGTGAGGATCCATTAGCATAAGCGGCGGTAACACTTTGGCCCGCCCATTTCAAATGTGGGCATGCGAAAGAGGGATTATTGATCACGATTGTAACCAAATTTATTTAATGCTCCTAACCCCTAAGAAGGGAGGAGGCAATTTTGTAACCGAGGTTAAAGAGTTAAACAAAAGGGCTATGAGTTCTCTAAATTCTTGTATCTCATTTCAATCAATTTGCTTCTTTCGTTTAATGCACTTCACACTTTAGGACTTAAGCGTTAGTTTGATTTTGAATGCATCGAAGTAGTTTTCCTTTCAAAAACTTCCGGAATCTCATGCTTTCAGTGGAGATCATGGTGGGACCCTGTCCCTTGTTTTTTAAGATCAAGTAACTGATCCATTTTTGTGTTGGTGCTTGACAGGTACCATTTTTTTAAAGCAGACTGTTATTCGTCTTTGACTACGACGATTACTTTATTGTATTTCATCTGACCTTGGGACGAATACAAATTCATCTCAGACTAGGATGAATTATATTCTGTAATTCATCTCTGATAGGGACAAATTTCTGTCTATAATTTTTTAGAGTCGAAGATCAGAAACAGCAAGTCTAGGCAGAAAAGAGGTAAGGTTCCAAAACTGTCTTTGTTATTTTTTGATTTCTTGCTTTCACTTTCTGTCAATTTTTGCGTGCTTAGGGAAAGTAGTGGTTGTTTGCATGTTTCAATTTTAAGTAAAATAAACCACACACACATCATGTGGCACATTTTTAACCAAGGAGCTGGTCGTAAGACCCCAGCCCTTGAGCAAGACCAACTGTGGGTTCATCACCACCTTGGCTTGACTTTGCATCCATTTCCCCGATTGTCACTATTGTTAGGCATAAATATTGATGAAAGCTAACCGAGTGTCACTGGGGTGATTCCCATGCGTGCGAGGATAATTCTTCTATGGTAGGTGTCATTAATAGGACAATCCCTCTTCCGTACCGCCTATGTTCCACGTATCATCTGCTCTCACGTACCTATAGTTTCCCTCTCGTAAGGGCGGATATATAGATAGGTTGGTATATTGGTCTGGAAATGGTATATTGAAGAGGTGACCATTTATGGGAGTCATATGAGCCAACATTTTGCATTTAAACGTTCTTCAAAACTTTCAAAAACAAAACAAAATCATCAAAATGCACTAAACCAGTTTAGGACACACTATTAATATTTAAAAGAGATAATCACAGTTTGTGCATGTGTGTGTTCATTTCTTCTTAGTGTAACAAAAAAAATCAGAAAAATCATAAACAAAGATAAAAATCTATGTATTTTGTCACTCGCTCCAAAAGCTCCAAGGATTCCTGCAATTGCTTGGTCACTCCAAAATGCCCCAATGGTGTCCATGAACCCTTTGGTCAACCCAAAAATGCCCCAAAGGTGTCCATGAACCCTTTGGTCAACCCAAAAGTAGCCCAAAGGTGCCCATAAGTGATGCAGGAGCATCCAACAAAATATGGGAAATCTTATATTTTTCCCTAAATTTTAGTGCATCTTGCCGAGGCCATAACTTCTCAACCGTAGCTCCGATTGACGCAAAATTTTACAGGGAGTTAGTTGGGATAATTTTAAACAAATATTACTCATTAGAGTTTTATTTCCCTAGAAAACTAGTTTTTGGGGCCAAATTCCATCATCTAGGGCCCCGAAATTAGGTTTTAAAATTGCTCACCTAATTTTTTATGTTTTTTGAGCTGTTCAAAGGTCAATATCTCCTAATGTATTTAGATTTAGGTCTTGAAACTTAATTTTTGTCTTATCTATTGTAAGAGGGATGTGCACCCCAATTTTGGGCCCCATATGACTCATTTTCAATTTTAGGGTTTTTAGAGAGACATCGTCATGGTGCTCACCCACATCCAAGCCCAATCACGAGCGAATGCTATGGGGAATATCCAAGGAGGCATAAGTCACCTTCGGTATAGTCCCAAGGATTTGGTCATACCACATTGGCAGCCTGACACACAAGGCAGTCCCCTCTGTGCCCTAACGAAAAGGGACTATAGAGGCAAACCTTCTAGGAGCACTCCTATTCAGCATAGCACTTAGCACACACCCTTCCATGAGGGGTACATACATAGGAGGGCTCCCTTAGATGCTCGCTATGAGTGGTCACCGCACGATGAAGTGCTAGGTCAACATAGGGTTCGACGAGAGGAACCACATGATTACACTATCCCTCCTTCACCCCCTCTAGTTGTCAGGACTACAAGGACAAATCCAAAGAACAAGGCTCTTCAGGTGGGGTGAGCCAACTCTGCCCATCCCTTTTTCACTTATGAAAGATAGCATGAGGAAAACCCTTACCTTCCTCAAGAGCAACATACATAGCAGGAGCAATATGCCTCCTCAAATGCTAGCTATCAGGATCACGTACTGAGGCTAGAGCCTCGGATAAATGCCACTACCTCCAACAGAGGGAGGCGGCCTATAGAGATCTTGGATCACTACGACCAAGATAGATATCTAGGAGAGGCATCTAGGCCTTCTAGACATGAGGCGGTAGGACCAACTATCTTAGAATTTGTCAAGCATTTCAAACACCGGATGCAACTCATGCAACTTGAGCTAGAATGACAACAATTAGAGCAATGGTATCTTCTAAATAAAGAGCACCTTCAGCACCAGAAGGATGAGTTGTTCCAACACACTATGCAAAAGAGGACTCCAATCCCTCACACACATAATACAAAACATTATGAGAGGCACAACTCCTGGGTGCGAGATAATTCTCTGTGACCCTATCGAGCACCACCCTCGATGCCTCCTAGACATGAACGGGAGGCTATTCCTATAACCAATGACGAGCACTTTCCTCAGGAACCCACTCAGTTTTATGGGCCACCCTTAGAAATGCATCAAGAAGCCTCTAAGAAATCAAAGCAAGAAGAAGAGCGGGATGAACTGCCCTACCAAGGCATGGGGGGTGCTATCTGGCCACCCCTCCATAGGCCCCAAGTTACTCAACAAGAACCAACCAAAGAGGAGGAGCTCAAATCCCCTGATACATGCAAAGTGCTAGAGCACTTCGAGTCGATAGAGACCAAGATTTTAGAGCTCCCAAGACCCAACTTACATGAGGCTCCTTTCAAAGAGGATCAACCTCCGACCGTAAGGCTACCTGATAATATAGTCCTCCATGTCTTAGAATCTCCAGATTCTGATGAGCTATACTCACTAGCTAAAGGTGAGGATAATATCGACATCAATCACATGCGATAGCATCGACATCCCATAAAAATTGAGGAAGCACTTCAACAGATAAACATAATACTAGGGCATGAGTGGCGTGTTAACCCACCGCAGTGGAACCAACTGTTAAATCCACCACTTTGGGCACACAAAGATCAACTTTCGCCCAGAGATCCCATAGCAATATCAGTGTCGAGGGCAGATCCCACCCTCATCTCCGCACATAGGGCCGATCCATTCATGCCAATACCTCTAGAGCCAGATCTAGAGTGTAAAGACCATCAAGCTGGGGGTACCTCTATCCCCTGAAGAGCCATAGTCCAAACCAAAAAGCTCCAAGGATTATCACAATCACTTGGTCACCCCAAAATGCTCCAAGGATTCTCGCAATCGCTTGGTCAATCCCAAAATGCTCCAAGGATTCTCGCAATCACTTGGTCAATCCCAAAAATCTCCAAGGATTATCGCAATCACTTGGTCACCCCAAAAATCTCCAAGGATTATCACAATCACTTGGTAACCCCAAAAGCTCCAAGGACTATCGCAATCACTTGGTCACCCCAAAAAGGCCCCAAAGGATTATTGCAATCACTTGGTCACCCCAAAATCTCCAAGGATTATCACAATCACTTGGTCACCCCAAAATCTCCAAGGATTATCACAATCACTTGGTCACCCCAAAAGCTCCAAGGATTATCGCAATCACTTGGTCACCCCAAAAGCTCCAAGGATTATCGCAATCGCTTGGTCACCCCAAAAAGGCCCCAAAGGATTCTCGAAATCCCTTGGTCACAATCAAGAAAATTCAAAAACAACAAAAATCATCAAAAGCAATAAAAATTTGCATCTCATTTTTAGGCATGCTCAAATTCATCAATAAAAACTCTTATCGCATCTCATCTTCATATTCACAAAAATCAATCCATCAAAAATACAAAAATACATAGCTGCATTAAGAATTACATCCATACATTGCATATTTGTGGTCGTACAGGTCAAAAGCACCATAAACTATAATTATTCTGTTGAGTCCATATGGTTCCACATTGTTCCATATTATAAAACAAACAAAAAAACACCATTTATTGCTTTTTACCACACTAAGAGTCAGTGGTCTTCTAATGTATCAAGATTTTTTGTAATTCAATCATCATTTTGATCTCTAGTCATGTAATGTACCGAGTCAGACAAATTTTATGAAGGTAGACTTACACTTGAAATACACCTTGTTACGTAGCATCCCAACACAAATTAAAACACATAAAAAGTCCCAAGTTGTGTGAACGAAAGATGAAACCTACATAGTAATCCAGGTCACCATAAGCGAAATAGTTATCTTGCTCATCCCCTTGTGCGAATGGTTCTAGAATGCTGAGAATTGATAAAAGGACGAGCTCTTCCCTATCCATTTACCTTAATACACAGTGTTTTTATCACTACCAAATCCCAATCATAGTTGGTTCCCAAAGTTGTAAGGATTCGTACTACACGTCCCTGCCAAGGATGGGTAGTCATCCCCAAGACCTAAAAGGATCAACGCCACTTACAAACAAAATTCCAATACATCATCATCCTAACACTTACCATTCACCTTTGGTCTCCAAGTTGTAAGGATTCGTACTATCCACCCCTAACCAGGATGGGTAGTCATCCCCAAGGCCTAAAAGATCAATGCCCTTACTTCATAATCTCCATCATCCCCTTGGTCCCCAATGTCGTAAGGATTCATACTATCCACCCCTAACCAGGATGGGTAGTCATCCCCAAGGTCATGAGGATCAAATCCATTCACAAGCTCAAACTCACACCGCTCAAAATACAAAATCAAGTAACAGTGGTTATCACCACTATTCAAAATCCTTGCTCAAAAAGAAAAATAAATAGAAAAATAAACAGTGATTTGCATCACTATATAGACGAGCAAGTCTCCCAAATCATTCAGCCAACAAATAACCTAAACTTGAATCTTTGGAATTCTCAAGCATTCGAAAACCATCTAGGTGATCCTCATTACGAGTTTGGTTGACAACCTATCTGGCAATGGTGGTATCCTACCTGCATGACGATATGTCTGTCATATTCGCTTTGCGTATATGCAGACAAATTTTTGCATAAGGATGAGCTAGCTTATGGTATCCTAGATAACACTGCAGATTAATCTAACTAAATACAACAAAGGAGTTAGTGGAGCTAGTTAGGTGATCCTTAGTACAAGTTCGGTTGAAAGCCCATCCGCACTGGCGGTATCCTGACAAATACCACATAAATGAACTCAATTGCACACACAGGGATGTGAAATAGCTTGGTCAAAAACAAGTTCGATTCATACCTTGGTCAAAAATCTTGTAAGATAAAGTACGGTCGTGGCTAGTGAGTTAAAACCGTCCGAGTCTCAGAAAACCTTAGCTACATTTCTAAACCAACTGCGCTACTTTTCATCCTTACAAATACCATCAAAAAATACAAAAAAACCACATGTACACATACAAAGTCATCTACCACAGCAATCGCATAAAAACAAAATCACAAAGTCCTAAGTAGTCTATGGTGCCCTAACCAAACAACACAAATTCATTTCATCCATTACATTTTGCATATCACATATATATAAAAAAGATTTGCATTTATCATACCATATACATCCATTACCATAATAATGCATCCATCAACATCAATCATTGTGCATAACGTAAAATAATGACATATATACAAAGCAAGAAAATCAAAACAACAAAAACAACAAATAAATGCAACACAAAAACAAACAGCAATAAGCATTGTCGGACACAAGTGCTCTTGCAGTTAACCTCTTGGCATAGAAAATCGATGTCGGGGCTCAAATTGTCACTCTCCTACTTCCTCAAGAAGGCTACCATAACCAGACCGCTCCATGGGAAGATGGACTTTTGACACTTTCACCCCATTATGGCATCACCAAAAGGGTTAGCACCCATCAAAAATAGGTCCAAATGTTGGAAAAATTGCACATGCTTAACGATAAACCATCTAAAGGCACCCTTGCACAAGTCATCTTGGGTCAAGCGACTCGTCGCTTTTCTCATGAAGGTCATTCCCTCATCGATTCGTCGCTTGAGAGGGTAGTCACACTTAGTCACCAATCAACAAGCACACACCCAGTTAAAGAAAACGACATGCATTCAAAGAATCATTGACAAAGACAATTACGCTCCTGCTTGGGGAAGTAAACAAGCAATTATCACAAATTTATCAAACACTTGGCATTCCCAAAGCATGAACACAAGGTTCCCCTATGGACAAAAGGTTGCGCCCTTTGCCTAATCATGACTGATCAATGTCCAAGCTCAAGTCACACCTCACCGAAATAGGTTAATACTTGAAATCAAATTCCTTAGCTCGTCAGAAGCAAGGATTCAAAAATGAATGCCCTTTCCATGCTTGGGGCATCAAAAGTTGGTTAGGTTACCAATAAACCCTAATTATTAGTGCTTTGGTTATCTATTTTTGCTCGACGCTGTGCCATGCACAGTGCATCCCAAAAATGGGCATCCGTAGACACCAAAACAACACCAATCCAATTATGTGACTACAAACAATGATCGCTTTGACACACACAGCCCCTAGAGCAGCCCTCAGAGGTTAAATAGTGGTCCTAACCACTTTCATAGCAATTTTGTAAGGTCAAGAGGCAATTTGGCACGTTCAAGCACTTTGCTCAGTATTCGTCTCACCTAAGGACGAATACCCACTAGGATTCGTATCACCCAGGGATGAATTCTAAATTCATCTTTAGTCAGGACGAATTCTAGTTTTAACGGGCAAAAAGAAGAATTCTGCCAAGTGGCAGCCGAAAATAGTGATTTATGGCCTCCTGCCATGCATGCATGTGTAGGTGGGTATGTTGGCAGTTGGAGGACTGTCACAAGGGCAGTCATGGAAGCCCAAGTCAGGGAGGAGTCTCCTCCCTCTTGGGAAGGCATGGCCACCACATGGCATCCCTGCATGTCCCTCCAAAGAGACCCCCTAGGTCTATAAAATGGTGGACTTTCCCACCCAAATGGGGGACAAGTTAGAGGCATTTTCAAGCAACGAAGTGCTGCCAAATCGAACACCCTATTGCACCCTTTTTTGATTCACCTTTTCAAATCCATTAATATATTTCACAAGAGAGGTTATTGTGTGGCTTTTGGAAGCATGGATCCGAACCCAAACCCAACATTTGACCACCTTAATCCACCAATTTTTTGACAACACAATCCCAAGAGATTTTGGGCCCATCCCTAGTGGATTGGCGTCAAAATCAAGTTCTAACGAGGTGGCCCGCTTGGGCACCCCACACTTTTTGTTAGTTTCATTTTAGTCTATTCTGTTATTGGTCGTTTATCCTACATTACGTTCTATGCTGTTTAGATAGCTCATAATTTGGATTTCAGAAGACATCTATCAAATATTATCATGCTTTGTCAATTTTGTGGCCTTCACTAACCTGCAGGTAGTGACATCGAATTCCCATGGATAGAGGCTGAATTGGGAGAATCCGACCATCTGGGTCATCCCAAAATTGCCCCAATTACTAACCCCTCTATTTGTAGGTTTTTTGGAGGTCTCAAGGTTTGACATTTAGATGGCATCACTTTGACTTTTCATCACAGGAGAATTCGTCCTACCTGGGGACGAATTATAGAAGAATTCATCCTGCCCAGGGATGAATTCCAGTTAAATACAAATTTGCCAACTGTTTCAATGGTGGTGGCCCTCTAGTAAGGTATTTTGGTCTCTGTCAGATTTGTAGGTGATTTAGATTCATTTTACTCATTGTTTTAGACAATCTTTTACATGCATCTTTTGTTAATTTTAAGGAACAAACTTTTCCTATTTGCAGCAGGTGCTACTAATGCCTTTCTTGTTTCTTTGAACATAGGAGGAGCAGCGAGAAGTGAGGATCCATTAGCATAAGCGGTGGCAACACTTTGGCCTGCCCATTTCAAATGTGGGCATGCGAAAGAGGGATTATTGATCACGATTGTAACCAAATTTATTTAACGCTCCTAACCCCTAAGAAGGGAGGAGGTGATTTTGTAACCAAGGTTAAAGAGATAAATAAAAGGGCTGTGACTTCTCTGAATTATTGTATCTCATTTCAATCAATTTGCCTCTTTTGTTTAATGCACTTCACCCTTTAGGACTTAAGCGTTAGTTTGATTTTGAATGCATCGAAGTAGCTTTCCTTTCAAAAAATTTCGGAATCTCATGCTTTCAGATAAATATTCATGTTTATTGTGTATGCATATTATTTTTTCCTCTATTTTACAATTTTATTTGCATTAGTATTTCAAGAATAGGTTTATTAATTTCTTCATCTAGTATGAGTATGGTTATTGGCTTCGTGAGGATGTCTTTGTTGCTAGGGATGAGCTTAGTCTGAGAAGAGAAAGGGTATCTTGGGTCTATAATAAACCTATTTTTGAGAGATATTTTTGTGCAGGTGAATCCAATGTGAAGTAAAATGACTAGCAATATAAGTATCAAGATAAAACAGTTTAACAACAAGAGCTTTGAGTAATGGAAACTAAATATGGAAGATTTACTCATGGATAGAGATAGATGGGTTGCTATGTAAATCCATGGATATTTTGTAAGAATATTAAGAGAAGTTAAGGAGGAATACTACTCAATTACACCTTGCAGATTCAATTTTGATCAATGTCTCTAAATAAAATAATACTAAGGAGCTACGAGAGAATTTGAGGGTTCTATATTAGTTAAAAAGAAGTATCTCATTTTAATGAGTAATGGGAATTGTATTGCAGCACATCTCAATGTATTTAACACCATGGTAATAAAATTAGCCTTTGTTGATATTAAAATACCTAAAGAAGATAAGTGTATTGCTTTGTTATGTTATTTTCTATATTCATGGGATAATTTGGTTGTGGTCATTTAGAGCACTACTGCAATTACTTTAAGGTTTGAAGATGTGGTTGCATCCTTATTATCAGAGGATGCTCTATTTGGAAGGGTACATTTCCAAGATAAAAATAAACATAATTCTAGGGATCGATCAAATTCAAGTGAGTTATATAAATCTATTGGAAAAATTAAACCAAAATGCTAGATATGTAGTAAATTTGGGTATTTGAAGAAAGACCATAAATCTAAAAGTATTAATAAGAATAAGGGATCTAATGATGCTTCTTCCACAAAACCAAAGACCTCAATAGAGGTAGGGGATGTATATGTCACATCTTTGAGTATACTTTTAGATTATGATGCATGGTTGATGGACTTAAGGGCTTTTTCATATGACTTCTCATAGATGATGGTTTTGTAAATATGAAAAGTATAATAAAGGTGATGTCTTCCTAGGATATGACTTGACAACAAAAATCATAATACATGGAAAGGTCATACTAGTGTTTAATGATGGAAGGATTAGAACCTTCCCTAGTGTTTTGCATATTCTAAGGTTGGTTAAAATTTTGAAATCAATGAGTAGAATGAGGGATGCAAGTGTGTAGATAGTATTTGAAAAGGATACTCATAGGATGGTTCAACGAGTAATGGTGTTGGCAAGATGTGTATGTGTATTTTCAAATCACCACCCACAAGCACTTCGATGAGAAGGTGCAAAAAGGACAATAGGGGTTTGGCACTATGGAGCAAAACATCACACCTTCAAAAAAAATAATCAAGTGTGAATAGCGTCAGAATATTTATACCAGGTTGGAATTTAGCAGGGAATAAAATCCCCAACACATTGCTATAGATTCAAGAAGGGTAAAAATGACAGTGTAGAAGTTGCTAGAGGATCTACACCCAATCGAGGTTCACCAAAGTTCCAACTACTTGTCTAGAAGCTAAAAACTAACCAAGCGAGGAAAGGTAGAAAAATGATCAAGTATAGAGGGTGACGGAGGATTTGCACCTGACTAGAGCCCAAGGAGATCCAAAAATTTTGGCACATGCAAGAAACAAAAGGAGAAATGGCCAAGTTTGGGAAGTGTCTTGAGATTCATACCTAACCAAAGCCCAGCGAGGTACCAAATGCCTGACCTACTATTGGAGGAGGTATATTTATAAAAGTAGCTAAGTATTGATGTTGTCAAAATATTTACACCCAATCGGGATCCACAAGGTTACAAACTCTCTACCTAGAGACTAAAATCCAACAAGAGCAAATTAGAACAAAATTATACAAGTCTAGAGGTTTTTGTATGATTTGTACCTGATCAAAGCCCAGGAGGGTACCAAATCTCTGGTTTACTATTGAAAGTTCAATTTTAGGAGCCCAAAGGATTTGTATCTGGTCTTGATACCATTAATAAATTACAAGAAAAGCAAACAATGATACTAACAAAGGCTTTGTACCTAGCTAGAATCCACCAGGGTCATAGATATTCAATATCATGACATCATAGCATGTGAGTTTGGTAGCTAGCTCAATCAAGTCCAGTACTGGATCACCTACATGAGGATTATCATAATCTTAGGTTACCTATTGGATAATATCGCCTATCAGAATAATATCAATGATGTGGTTATTATCGTGGCCATCATGTAAGTTGTAGGACAACTCAACTAAAAGTAATCAATGAATATCAATGAACAAGATGCAAGCAACACGCTCAAAACTACTCAATAAGACAGATTTTGGCCAAGTCAACAAGTCATGATTAGGCAGTTGGAGTAGCCATACTTCTGAACAGTCCAATCAACTGGCACTCCCTGTGACATAACAATAATCCATGTCTAATATAATGATGTTTTGATTGTATAAATCCTATATATACTAAGATGTAAAAATAAAAATAGATCGGCTCTTAGGCTTTTACAATTCATATGTAAGAACAAAAGACTTGCACCTTAATACAAAGTGATTGCTGTTTGGTCTTTGGTTCAACTCATTTGCAGAGCATGTATGTATGGATGACTACTTCTAATTTTAGCATTTTGAATGTTCATGGTTTTTACTCTGAATTCTAAATTTATGTTGTGTTAATTCACTTGTTTTGGAATTTATGGTATGATAAGCTACATTATATTAAGATTCAATATTTTATGATTGATAGTAATTATGACTGGTCTATTAGGTAGTTGGTTGTTAATTGCATGGTTCTTCATTTTCATATGTCTTGATGTTTCTTAACCTACACCAACATAAGTTATAGCTTTAGTTTCTTTTATTTCTTTTAGTACCATTTTCCTCCCACATTTAGCAATAGTTACCTAGAACATCAAAGAAACTAGACTCCTTCGAATATTGACCACTAAAATTTCATAGCTCCCCAGTCATTCAATGTTCGTCAAGGTCTATGGGTGCACAAACTTTGTATTAGACATATTCGTCAACCAACAATTTTTGGCACATCTTATGGGACATAATACTACTATTTTAATAAGGATTAGGGACTGGTGATTCTCTTCTCTTTACAAACCTTCAATTTAATCACCTGGTGACTTTTTCTATTGATACCAAAAAAATATTTGCATATCTACTTTTCTTTTAAGCTAGCTTGCTGATATTTTTAGATATATGATTACAAGACAAGCAACCAACGAATCATAGGAATGTATCACATTTCTAGGATTGTATTTTGGCAAATTTTGAATTCATCTAGTCTTTCCAACTATTTCAACACCCTCTTTAGTCCTTATTGTATACCTGAACAATACAACCAACCCCATTGTTATCAATCTGACTCTGGTAATCCATCCTCTTACACTAGTGGCAATGGTTGTAAATCAAAATCAAAATACTCAAAATTACCTAGTCTAGAATCATATGGGACCTCTGAATTTACCAATCCAAAATCCTATTCCCTAGGCAGCTTTGAAAGCATTACCAACATACGATGGAACGAGCAAGATTACATATGATCATTTTTAATATGTATCATCATTAGCCACCACACATAATATTTAGTATGAGGATGTCATGATAAGGATCTTGGTAATATCCTTGAAAGGGAAGATCTCCTATTCGTATAGAACCTTTGCAGATCTAAATATAACTTCATGGAATGGGCTAGCCAGCAAGTTGATTGAAGAATTCAATGAACAAGTAGATCCCTTCTCTCTGTTGACACATTATACTACCATACAAAGGCACCCACAAGAAGAAATAATATATGTTAACATAAAATTCAGTTGAACATGGAAAAGGGTACCACAAGTCTTTCATCCAACTAATGAACAAGCAATGTACTACTATTTGAAGACTTTTCACTCCAATATAGGGATTTCCATAAGACAATCCAATGTACAAATGTTCCTCAAATTTTTTCAAGAAGCACTAAAAGCATAAAAGGATTTGATTGCTATAGGAATATTACCTCCTAAATTTGTATGCCTATATACCCAAAATTATCTCAACAACAAACACAAGTTTTTATTTTACCTACCTCTTTTTTCTAGCCACATGGTCGATTAACTTCCCATCCTGGACACCTACACCAATCCAAAAAATGGTCCCTGATCCACCTATAGTCCCATTCTTCCCAGCACCTACTATTGTCTTAATATTACTAGCCCTAGACCCCATATAGTTGCCCTTCAAGAAATGATAACAAATTTTAAGAACCTCACAAATGAATTCACAACCATGAAGTAAAGAGAAGCTAAGAGAAACTTTCAACCATGAAGGTTTTTTTCTGTCACAAGAGATCAGGCTACCTCCACTAGCAAGCTCCTATAAAATCCTAATTCCATATACACCAACCAAGAGGAGAATCTTCCATCCTCAAAATCTAAATCTAACTACTGGTGCTCAACCTACAATGATCCACATGGTGAAAGTACATGTATGATGCATCAACACTACATTCAGAGGATTTCAATTGAGAAAGCAGAGAAGGCACAAAAGGGGCAGGTAAATATGATGAGAGAAGTGGATAATTGCAATTGCATGATGCCATCCATAGAACAAGTGGCAGTTCTTACAAGGTTCAAAAATAAACCCTTGCCTATTGATCCTAAGAGCTTAGAACCTTACAAGGTACCTTCTGAATCAAAATATATTCGAAAGAAGGATCTACCTCTACCTACCTCAGTTCAAAAAATAATCTAGCAAAAATATAAGGGAACTAAGGAAGGTGAAGGAAATAAGTATGCTAGAGATAAACTAAGATATACTTATCTGACTAAAAAAAAAAGGATTGAAGCTACCAAATATTATAAGAACAAGTATGAGGAACCTATAAAATAACATAGGAAGTAACTGAAAACTTCTAGTTTTAACATTGTGGAGGAATTTAAAAAAAACATCTAAAGTTAGTGTGTATGATGCACTCTTCATCTTGGGATAAATATATCTTCTGTAGGCCACTCTCAAAATAATTAAGAGTCAAGGAAATTAAAAAGTAGAGTTGAATATAGCTCAATGACATCCTACTTCAAAACCAAGAAGAACAAGCCATATCCATTTTACTTGTCCTTACAAATGGAAGGATGGGTGGTACATAATTGTATGATTGACTCCAAAGCAACTACCACTATCATGCCTAAGATAGTTTGTGAAATAATGGTTATGGAATACACAAGAAGCAATCCTAGAGTGTTGCATTTGTATGACACACCTATGGAGATAGTTGGAGTAATCAAGGATGTCCCCATGAAATTGCATAGAATACCTTAGATCATTGTCATTCAAGAAATTGTAGTGGTAGATTTGGAACCCTATTTTAGGATGTACCTATCAAGAGAGTTTTTTTCTAAATTAGGTGGTTATTTATCTCTTGATTTCTCCCACATGGAATTGCCATTCAAAGAAAAAAAATCAAGATCTCTTCTGAGAAGCCATCCTCATTTCATATAGATAATTTGGAGGACCAACAAGCTGACACTGTATATATAACAACTCTAGAAACAAATCTGATGGATGTATTAGAGGATCTCCAAATAGAGGATCAGTATTCCATAAGATATTTCAATGATATTATTGATATCAAAATAGGCACATATTCAATTATGAATCCAGAAGGAACAAAACTCATAGTTTTGGCTCACAAGAATCCCAATCAAGACCAGATATTAAAGTTGTTATTTGATGGTACCAGATGTAATAATGGTGCCAGAGCTGGTGTAGCGCTGGTATTACCAATTGGATCATAAAATACCTTCTCATACCGACTGATATGGAGTTGCACAAATAATGTAATAAAGTATGAAGCACTATGTCTAAGGCTAAGGAAAGTTAGAAAAATGAGAAACAAGCAACTGTAAATATTTAGTTATTTTGAATTGGTAGTTAATCAAGTCACAGAGAAATGTAGTAACAAACAACATTACCTCAAGGTATATAGAAATAGGGTGTGGGGCCTATTGAGTCTTTTGAAGCCTTGAACATCAAAGTCATTTCTATAGAATACAATATTCATGCTAACATACTAGCTTCTATTGGAGCAATTTTTTATCTAATTTCCAACATTATTCACAAATCTAAGATAGTGAGGCTTGTCTATAGATCATATGTATTGAAAAAAGACATATTTTGGCAAGTATTTGAGAGTTATGAACAAATAGTTGAATTTCTAATTCATGAAATGAATTGTGTAAGTAATCAACTACAAAAAGAAGATGAATAAGGTGAAATAATTCAGCTAAAGAATAATCATATCCCCAAGGTATTGATAACTTTGGAAATCCTCTTTGATAACAATGATAGATCGGGTGCCCAAAAAATTGAGGTTGATAGCAAGAGTTATAAATGGGTGAAAATTGAACAAGGAAAATATATCAATATTAGTGTACACTATTTAGAGGAAGATATCAATTATACTATGGAATTGTACAAATAATTTAATGACACTATATCTTGTACATATTATGATCTCAAGGTATATTACAAAGACACTATTCAACATACTATTGAGTTGTTGCTAGATGCAAGACCTTTCTGATAGAAACAATGACATGTGAATCCTAAGATATAGGCATTGATAAAGCAAGAGCTCTTGAAATTGTTGACTAACAAAATCATATACCCCATCAAGCACTCTACCTAGGTTTCTAATTTAGTTTCAATCAGAAAGAAAAATGGAGATATCCGTGTGTGTGTGGACTTTCAATTGGACCAAACCTCATCGTTATCCCCTCCCACAAATTGATCAGATATTGCATACTATAGTTGGATTCAAAAGGTTTTCTCTCTTGGATGGATTTCGGGTTTTAATAAGATTTGGGTAAAAAATAAAGATCAACACAATAAAACGTTCACCATGAAATGGTATATATTTGCATATCAGTGCATGCCTTTTGGGCTATCAAATGTAGGTGTCACTTTTCAAAGGGCCATGGATCTAGCATTTGGTGATTTTTTGAATAAGATAATATTGATCTACTTGGATGACATGACTATATTCTCTCATGATAAGAGCAAGCATTTTTAGCATATTCAAATGGTGTTTGAAAAATATAGAGAATTCGGGGTGTCTTTTAATACCAAGAAATCAATCTTCATTGTACATGAGGGAAAATTATTGGAACATGTGGTATCAAAAATAGAATTGGAAATTGACCTAGATAGATTGAAATCCATCTGGCCTCTATCTCTCCCATAGAATAAGAAGGGGCTCTAGTCATTCTTTGGATAAATTAATTTTGTCCAAAAATTAATCTCAGATTTTGCTCAAATTGTTAAACCAATGAGTGAAATACTGAAGTAGGAAGTAGAATTTAAGTGGATGGATGCTCGGAAGAAGGCCTTCAAGGATATCAAAGAGTAAATATCTCAAGATCTGGCTCTCATTAATCCATATTATTCCAATGACTTATTTTCTATGCATTCGTAGCAAAAGGGAGCTATGCAGTCGTTCTAACTCAGAGAAAGGAGTAGGATAGTGAAAGACCAATAGCATTTTTAAGTCAAACATTTAAAGACCATGAAGAAAAATACAATTTCATCATAAAATAGATCTATACAGTCATGAAATCTCTGAATAAATTTAGGCATTTTTTTTCTCAAAGTAAGACCCTAGTATACATAGTACACCTAGATGTACAAAATTTATTGATTCAAGGGAAATCGATGACAAGAGGTCCGGTTGGATGACTAAAATCCAAGATTATGATATTGATATTAGACCAGAAAAATTGATAAGGGATAGAGCCCTATTCTACAATTTAGCAAAATATGCATCTCAGAACACTAATATGTCAAATTAGGCTGAATTTGATACTAATATGAGAATGGAAACAAGGCACTCAAAGGATTGTATCAGATAGTTACATCACTAATTTACCTTAGGAAGATGTCCATATGACTTGACTGCATTAAAAAGATGAAGATTCATATTGAAGGTAAAAAATATACACTAATTGGAGATGACTTATATCGAAGAAACTTTGATAGGGTGTTTTTAAGATGCCTACCACCGAAAAAAACTAGAGAACTACTTGAGCAATTCCACAATGGTTTTTCAGGAGGTCATTACTTAGAATAGACTACCACAACAAAGATTCTAAGGGATGGATATTATTTTCTAACCATTTTTGTTGATGCATGCAAATGGGTCAGAGCTTGTGAAAATTGTCAAAAGTTTTTAGGTAGAGGCAAACACCCAACAATGCCATTAAAAATGATAGTCATAGAAAAAACTTTTTAACAATGGGGTTTAGACTTTATTAGTGTAATTAATCCAAATTCATCTATTTTACATAAATATATCCTAATGGTAACAGACTATTTCACAAAGTGGACTAAGTCAAAAGCTACAAAGCATGCTAATCAAGATACTATGATTGAATTCATGGAAAGACTAATCACCAGATTCAGAGTTCCAACAACCATTGTATCAGACAATGCAATATCTTTCATAAGGGCTAAAACTATAGATTTTACAATAAAGTACAAGATATATTGGAATGCCTCATCAAACTATTACCCCTAGAGAAACGGTCTTGCAAAGTCCACTAATAAGAATCTGTTGAAAATCATCATAAGAAGTATTTAAGATAATCCCAAAAGGTAGAATTTGTTGCTAGATCAAGCACTTTGGGTTGGCCGGATTACACTAAAAAGGACCCTAAAAAATTCTACATATGCTTTGGTTTACGGCAAGAAGGTTGTATTGTGAATCAACCTATATCTTCCAATGCTAAGATTCATTACATAAAATTTTCTGAATGACATGCAGCAAATAGAAAGAAGGATGACTACGCTATTTTGAGTAGAAGAAGAATGTGAATAGGCATATAATAATTTTTACCACCATAAAACAATTATCAAATCTTGGTTTGATAGAATAGCCATGGTAAAGACATTCGAATAAGGTGACCTGGTGTCTATGTGGGATGCAAACAAAGTAAAAATTGGCTCATATGTGATCCAGACCATACATCATCGAGCACAAGAATGACCTAAATGCTTTTGAATTGAGACATTTGGACGGTCATCTACTACAAATTTCGGTAAACAGTCAACACTTGAAGCACTATGCTTAAGATAATTGGCACTCATCTTGTACATATGTAAGTATGACATGTGTACATTCCTTGTAAACAGAATTTATCTTCTTTGAAAAGTTGATGCTTGTAAAAAAATAATGTCCAAAAGCAGGTACATCATTTACCTACCTAGCATCTCAAGCTACGCAATCCCTTGTTGCATCTTGAATCAACCACTAATCAACAAGTTCAAAAATAATTGGTATTACATGGCATGTATCACAAGGCGGTTGTTATGTTTCATAGGCCACCCATGATTAAATAAATTTAGAAATATTATTGGAAAGAATTACCACCAAATACAACATGCAACATTAAAATCGTAATGTTTGGTGATCCCAACAAGATATTATAAAAATCACAAGTCCATGAAATTATGCAACCACAACTATGCCTATCAGGAGTAGTTATGATGAAATACATCCCAAGATAAGAAACCATTGGTTGCCAAAAACTACAATGGAATAAACAGGTCGATGGTGCTTCTTCCTAGCTTATGTGTCAGAGTTTTAAAATGGGTAACAAATCCCTTGAACACATCTTACTCAGCATGCATAAATCTATTACACAAAGTCTTTAACATCTTTGAGCAATAAAATACCATATTGAACATTATAAATTGATCTTACCTCTCAAAGCACTCTCCCCTTCAAGATAATTTTGAGTATTGAGTGCAATAGAGAGACCTAAGGATTTCAAGGAGAACCAATGGTTAGTGATAGAAGTAGATTCAAATAAATGGGTAGAGCAAGAAATAATGTCATAGGACAAAATATTGTGAGTGAGTTGATCAATAAGCTGATCAAAATCCATGATCTAGTGGTCACAATTCACTCCAAGTTATGGATCTCTCGCATCAGTTATGAATAGAAAGGGAATCATCTCCTACCCAATTGTTACTTCTTGCCTTAGTTGCCCTACTCATACATTTATCAATGTTGTGTCATCCCTAACATCATCCTTAGCTTCAGTGCCTCCCATGTTTGGTATCTCCCTGTTAGTCATTCTTAGAGGAATCTTCGTCTTAAGATTGCTTATGTTGCATCTTGTGGTTGCATTTACTATATCATATACTCATCAAAATCTAAAAAAAATTAGGTCATTCTTTATTGCCTTACTTTGATCCCACCACCTATGTGACATGGCAGTCCTGATAGCACTAGTTTACTCCCCCTATATACTCCCTAGATAGCCTAATTAAGTGTTTATTCATTTTCCTCGACTTTGGGTTTTTGTTTATTTCAACCAAAAATTGATAAAGTGAGTCAAAGGACCCACCTCTCTAGCACTGCTTCCTCATCTACTTGTAATTTACAATCTCTAGATGTTAATGTAATCTCATATGTATGCATAATGGTCATGAGATGTTTGCATATGCAAGTGAAAATGAAAATTGAAAATCAAATATTTATCACCTATTTATAATATTTAATTGTAAAAATGATTTTCTATATATTTTTTTATCATTTTGTAGAGATGTTATATGGGTAGTTCTTCTAATGGTTTTTCTCGCTTTAGAATTAGCTGTGCAATTTTTATTTTTACTCATTATGTACCAATGTTACATATTTCAATGGTTGGGTATATTTATAGGTAAATTTCTTTGAAGCCCCATAGAGCAAGCAAAAATTATTTTTAGTTGGCAAAAATTATTTGGGGTGCATATAGGTAAGTATCATAGATGTTTTCATTTGCTTTAACATTATTTGAATATATTTTTGTATTTTCTATTGTTATTTAAATTATATATTTTTTGAATAGACAAGATATTGAAACAAACTAAATTTTGTTTTTGTACCATAGCATAGAACTTTTATTTTTGTTGTTTTGGGTATCACATATTTCTTTATTTTCCTAATAAATCACAATTGGTTATCCCTTATGGTGTTTCACATGGTACTTAGGAAGGACCAATATGAATTTGTAAGAAGAGTACTAACAACTAACTTTATGTGGTAGAGAGTCTCATCCTCCTAATATGGGATAGGAATAGACCAACTTTGTTAACCCTTGGATAGGATGATGGTAATCCATGTTGGCTAATGATTTTGTTTCCTTTCTCTCATCTAATTTGTCATCTTTCTTCTATCTTTCCTTGTCCCTCAGGATTTCTAACTTTTCCAAATATTTAAAATAAAGATAGAGGTATGATTTAAGGACATGCTTACACATATCCTTCAAAGCACTCATTCTAATATCAATGGTGTCATGATTACCAATTTAAGTGGTAATCATGGTCATTGGCCAAATTTTAGGATTTTTGATGTATGGTCATAAGTTTAACTGTTTAATACCTAAGGTTAAGATGGTAAATTGTTTTGACTAAGCATTTCAAATTTAAAGCTCTAACAAGAGTGTAATCCAATAGTTGATCTCAAAAAAAAAAATTGTCTCTTCCATCTACTATAAATACTCATTTCATTCACTCATTTATTCACCCATCATTTATTTAGTAATCATCTTATTAACAAAGCATTTATCTACTTTTAACAATCTTATCTATATCATTGTATTGCTTCTACTACTCTCAAAACACATGATCTTCTTCTTGCTTGGAATTTTTCTCATCTTCTTGTAGGTGCTATGAAAACCATCGAATGTTAGTTTATTTCCTTTCAAAAAAGTGAGGAGACTCTACTTAAGCCTTTGTAGTTAAAGATTAAAAATGTTGCTTGAGGACCAATTTACAAGGCAACTTGATCCCATTTACATATTAAGGTATATATTGTATTAATTATTATAATTGTGTGGAATATATTGTTTTTCCCACAAACACACTTAATTGTCAATGGCTATGCTTTACTTTTGTTATATTAAAATTGTTGTATATACTTTTTAAAATTAAATTAATATATATAAATTATATGATATAAATTTTTTAGTAATATTTTGATCTCCTTACATTGCTTGTCATAAGATAATCATCTTTTTCAAGTTAACATCTCATCTATAAAAAATATTTAGAATCTAAACCAAACAACTATATTAAACTTTAATCATAAATATATAAAACTTAATTGATTAATTAATTATTTAAAAATGGAAAAAAATAAAAATGAAAATGAAACGAACACTAAATTAAAATTATGGTTTCTTTGCATAGTAGGCATTGCAGTTCTCAACTGTTAACTTCTTATTATGACCAAGTGGAAATATGAGAACAATAACAATAGTTCCACAACAACAATAATCAGGATGTAAGGTTATGTAAGGTTATATGTTGGCGATGGAGTAATATGAAAGTAAACAATGTCAATCAAATTATAATCTAAGTGACATGGAGCAACCAGTCTTCATTGCGAGTCTGTTTGGTACGTGGGTTAGCCATGTAATCTAATATAACATAAAGAGAATATGTATACAAAACAGTTTCTGAAAAAGAGCTCTGATGATCATCACATCAGACGTCAGGCGAGAAAGGGAGGAGGCGGGGTGGGAGTAGCGGGAGAGTATACCAATGCCCCATCTATACGTTTGACGACTTCTTTATTTCTTCGGGGCCACCATTGAGAAGGGACTTGTAGGTCTTCAATCAATAAGTCGCTGTTCTTATTAACCAGAGCGGGGTCCCTTAATCCTAAAGATTTGAAGGGCCGGTTATTCCCTTGAAAGCCATCGAGGGAGTGCAGATAAACCTCTAAATTGTGAAAGTTGGCAGGATTATGGGTTTCCTTGAGCAAAGGCGAGCTGGTGCTGTCCACAGTTATCTGGACACCCACGTGAAAATATGTCCAGGGAAGCCAACACAGAATTTTGGCGAGCCATCCGATGTTTTCGTTCACAAAAACTCCTGGAACGTTGGGAACCAAGTCGTTTCTGTTTACCACCCGCAAAACTTTGACGCCAATCTCCTCCATATGTTGGGCAAACCACATGTTTCCTACACGTGGGGAGGCGAAGGAAAACACTGTGACAAGAACATTCCTCGTTTTTTCATCGTCACTGAGCATGCATATCTGTTTGATGTCATATGCACTTATGGTTGCCAGTGCACCTCCCAAGCTATGCCCCGTGAATGTTATGCTTAAATCCTGCTCTTCGTCTTTGTGTTTTTCCAACAGCCTTGTTATCTCCGCCACAACACTTTCCCTGGCGCTGGCCCTGCATCTTACAGAGTCTTCCTCTATGGACGTATAACAGCTCATAAATCCCTTCTCGATGCGTACATTTGGCTTTGAATTTGTTTGTACGTTGTGGGATAGCCTAGCAGGAATCGGAACTAATATGTCTCTAAGATTTTGGAACCATTCTTGTGGCGTTTCTGTTCCTCTCCATGCAACGACAATGTCACGTCGTCCCAGTTTCCTTATCTCCTCTGCATCATTGCAAACCGCAATAAATCCAATCCAAGCACCCGTTTCACTCATTTTCTCTTCCTCACCAAAAACTCTGGTATTGGCGTATATGTATTTGGTGACTTGATAGCTACCGCCACATTGACCCAAACGCAATCTCTGAGTGAGAGAGCTTTTGCTGCGCTTGCAATTGCTGTAGTATTTGGAAGAGAGACTATTGTCAAACCAATCGTAGCATTGCTGTGCAAAATCGCCATATCTCATTACCTCGGCTTTGAGAAGGGGATGAATGGGATCAAGCAAACCCTTCCAGTTCTTGGCACCTTGGATTTCTCGCCACATCTCACCAACACCACTTTCAAGCTGGTGCACTTGGCTTGATCTCATTATTTTTCTCTCTCCCTCTCGGCTTGCTGATACATGATCTTCACAATCCTCCTTTCCTTCGCTAATGGCTATTAGAGTTATGTCCATATTGATGCTAACGCTGACGCTGGCACTTGCAATTTGATGAAGGATTTTGTTTCCTCTAAAATGAATATGAATAGGAATATCAATAGGTTATTGTGTTTCAGCGGCTCTAATAATTGAATGCTTAAATCAGAGTTATCTTATATTTGAGACCTCTTGCAAATGGTTTTCTTTGGAACGCTGATGGGATGATACAACCATACCATTAGCAGGTAAGTATATAAATACTGGGGCAAAATTGAATATTTCAATTTCGACGGCCTTCCCATCCCTTCTCTCAGTCTTGAGGCTTGAGGGTTGGACGGATTCATGGGCATTAGAACAGACCATTCTCAACGCAGTCTAGTCCACCGTACGCGTTCCCGTTTCAGGTGTACTCGTCAAATCTTGACTCTTCAAACCTAACAATGGAACCGTACGCGTTTCCTTTTCAGGTGTACTTGTCACTTCACTGTTTGCTTCTCGAACCCGAATACTTCTCCTGTCTCTCCTCCTCTGAGGGAGTCAAGAATCTCCTTATCCTACGGAACTAGCAGAGGCAAAGTGTTGCACGGAACCAACGGTGCCAAATTATTTTGGCATATGCTGATTCCGTTCCCAATCGAACGAATCATATCTTCCTCATATATTATTTTAAGTAATTTCTGTGTTACTTTAATCTCCGTATACTCTAATTAATTATTTGATATATATCCATGTATAATATTACATCATGATTTTTTTAAGGTGTTATAACAATTTAAGAATTCGATAAGAATTGAATTTGTTTGTAAGGTTGACTTAATACCATATTGACTACACAAATTAATTGGATGCTCATCCAAAGTATAATTACACCAATGATAATATGCCAAAGTCTACTAGATCACCTAATATGACTATGGAATTCATTGATTAGCTCTCACCATCCATGGGTCATCTCTACAATCACATGGAAATCATATTTTTAGATCATTATATATTATATGTATCATAATTAAACAAGATAATATAACTCTAGATATGTATGAAATAAAAAAGACATAAATACTAAGCTAATCTTGGGATTGGTTGATCTATAGGAAATACTTTGATTTTCGATTCATCTCCTATGATTCTCATAGGAATTGTTCTCTAGATCGACAATCTTCATGAAAACTTCATGCATGATTATGTTTTCTATTGCAATACTCTTGTTTGAGTCCTATTCTAGTTTCATTAATGATGCCCTTCATCTAAAGTAATGATGTCCTTGGTTACTACCTCCTTTGCAACCTCCTTTCCTAAAGACACATCACTACCACTATAGGCCTCTACTACTCTAGATTGGGGTCCACATGCAAGAGTAATCTACTAGATTTTTCTATATTCTTCTCCTATCTATATCTCTAATGTGGAACTGAGAGAGGGAGTGGCCTCTCTAGTTGTGGATCTCTAAGCTATCATGAAATTTGTTTTATCTTGTCTGACTCTACCACCTCATAGTGATGGTTTGATAGTAACACCATCAACTACACAATATCCAACTGATGACAATCCCCATGTCTATTTTAGCATAAATGGTGTAACAACATCCATAGGATTTGATGATATGGGATGTTTATCAAGGGAGGTACTTGAGGTCAGCATTCCCACTGTGCATGCACCCATATTCTAGCCAAAATAGCATTGTGTTATGTGTCTAGCGGTAGATATGGTGGGTGGTACATAGTTAAATTCTTCCTAATATAAATAATCTAGTTTAATCCCTTATGATCTTCAATTTTAGATCAAATAAAGGTTATTGTTTAGTATTGGTAGTATTCTCCATCACTAGGTGAAGCCCTTGTTTAATTTTCTTTGACACTTCTCCAAAGTTGGATATAGTGGATACAAGAGCATGGTGGGGATCTTGTTCATGACTTTGTGATATACAAAATAAAATAAGAGGATCTTTCCATATCTCACAAACAGTATCCAACTAGCATGGAAAATGTAATCCAAGAAAATAATTTATTGCATGTCCATCCTACACTCA
Source organism: Wollemia nobilis (assembly GCA_028583015.1). NCBI lineage: Eukaryota > Viridiplantae > Streptophyta > Pinopsida > Araucariales > Araucariaceae > Wollemia > Wollemia nobilis. Next base: position 952,796 of record JAQPPZ010017051.1, read on the forward strand.
TCAGTCACCCACTCCACTAGCATCAATCAATTTTTCTATGTAGTAATGATTCATGAAATCTCTCCTATCATGATAGTCCAATATTATGTTATACTTCTTCTAGTGTAATTGTGGTTATTATACACTCATCTATATTAGGATACCACATAATGGTGTTGGTTGTCATGCTTTATAAGAGCATAAAATTGTAATAAAAAACTTGTTGGAGATAGACGTAAGGTTTATCTATCAGACTCCCTAGTCTTATCTCTATCAAGAACATTCTTACCTCTACTATTATGTGTTTTTCAAGCTACCCTTGCATCCATGGTGGATCCATTTGTTTACAAAGGGAATCATCTCCTACCCAATTGTTACTTCTTGCCTTAGTTGCCCTACTCATACATTTATCAATGTTGTGTCATCCCTAGCCACATCATTAGCTTCAGTGCCTCCCATGTTTGTTATCTCCCTGTTAGTCATTCTTAGAGGAATCTTAGTCTTAATAACATGTATTTTTTATAATGACTACTATCATTGGTTTCTAGGCAAGAGTGTTGTTTGGGTCCAATATCACCCCCAATTGGATAAGACTATAGTCACGCCTTTTTTGTGTGTAATCATGATTACCACTTTTATCTATAATTGTATAATTCGACAATTATTTTGCTTTCTATATTATTTATTATATTTAGCTAACATTACTACTTTTTAAAATATGGTAATCATGATTCACCTTGTTTTATAGGCCTTTGGGGTACTTTTTTTAGAGTATATTACATTATTTAGGTACGTATCAATGTACCACCTCTGGTACATTACTAGAGTAGGATATTACTTTAGATTAAAGTTATGTAGTTACTTCAACATGTAATAAATGCACAAATGTTAGAATGTGTAATTATGTAAATGTGCATGTATTCCACATGTACATGAGTCATAAGATAGAGTCAAAGGTAGAGTGACGGCCAAGGAACTTAAATTCCTATATATAGGTCTTATAGTGAGTGAAGTATAGTGGAGAGAAGATAGAGAGTGCATAGTATATATTGGTAGTGTGGTACAATGTAGCTCTTCCAAAATAATTTATAGAGTGCTCATGTCCTCCATTATATTGCATTATACAATTTTTGTAAGCTTTCATTAATGGCATAATTTTGAGTTATTGCAAAATTTTCTCTTATCATTTTCCTCCTTATTATAGTGCTATTATCATATAGATATATTATATCCTATATCTTACATCTTGTGGTTATATTTGCTATATTATATACTCATCAAAATCTAACAGTGGTATCAAAGCACACGGTATTTCGATAGGAAATAGGGAGAGCCACAAGTGAGATTGAGAGAAATACAAAAATCTTATTTACAAAATTTTTGAGATTACATTTGGCTAGAGTCTTTCCAAAGGGTTATAAAAAAACTTCTGAAGAATAGGACTTAGCATTAATACCACTAGATTAACAAATCAACCAGTGAATATTCATCATCCCTAGATTTAGAGTATCTTCGATTTCAATCCGAATACTTTGTTGTAGGAAAAGAAGATTCAAAGAAAATTGGGAAGCTTCCTACAAAATATCTAGGAATAGTATCTTCTTTGGAATCAATCTAAAACCAAAAGCAACAAATAGAAGAACGAATATTTGGAGGCCTAAAGAAAATGTCCCATTACTAGAGATTGCAAACCTGTAGAGTCTGAAAGAAGAAAAGGCCATGCGAGCCTTATTGTAGATTTAAGGAAAAAGAATCTAGAGAAGAGTCCAAGAGAATATTGGAGGTTGGTTATCTCCATTGAAGACTACAAATATAATATTGAAGATACTTCAAATAACAATCTAGGAGAAAATTGGAGGTTGGTGATCTCCATTGAAGACTGCAGATAGTAGAGCAAAGAGACTCCAGAGAATATTCTTTATGAATATTAGAGATTGGTGATCTTAATTTAATATTGAATACATCACCTTGAAGGAGTAGAAGAATTCAGCCTAAGAAGTTAAAGAGACCTACTAGAGGTCCTATTAAAGAACTTCCAATTTTTGAAGAGATGGATAAGGACTAGCAAAAGTCATGTTCCTGAAGTAGCAAATTTTAGAGATCTAAGAGGGAGATCTCATTGAAAAAATTTCATAGTATAATGTTGAATAGAAGGTCTCATTTGGAAGACCAAAGAAGCTACAAGAGTGAAGACCCTAGAGAAGAGGCCTCAAGTAGAAACGATGAGAAGGCTTGGTGAGCCTCAATGAAGAAGATTCGAAGAAGGCCATTAAAGGAGTTCCTAGGAGAACTCATTTAAGAAATTTACCACCAAAAATAATTTCCATATGATAACAAGCCCAAGGAAGAAGGGTTTGGCAAGAAGCTTACCAAGTTTTGAAGAAGATTACTGAAGACATCAAGACTTTTAGATTCATGAGAAGAATATCTAGATTGAAATTATAATTTTACGAGTGTGAAGGAGAAAGAAGCCAAAAATTACTACCAAACCTAAGAGGTTTTAATATTTCCTTTGAAGGCTACAAGGCTTATTTAAAGAAACGAGATCTGCTAGTTTCTGAAAACAAAAAATTGAAGGGTTCTTGAAGGAAAATCTCAATTGCGATTTGTAGGATATCCCTACAAAATTTTTGAGATTCAAGAACAACATTTTAATGGAGATATTAACTACTTTGCAATATAAAAATTTTATATTTGAGGTCAGCAAAAAAGCAACAATCAAGATAGTAGTACTAGCTGCAAAAATTTAGATTTCTAGAGTACATTATGAAGGATAATTAAAGTCCCCTGCTACAGATTCATGGAAACAAGTTAGAGAGTTTCAAAGCTGCAAATAAGTAGGCTAAAAAAATATTTTAATAGTCAAGAAGAGTTGCATGTTCATCCAGTAAAGGCAACAATAAGGTAAATCTAATCACCTTGCAATCCTTCATCTACAAAGTTCATTAACGTAAGCAACTTTGGTACAAAAAAATTCATTAGTTGAACTTTAGATTTTTTGTTCATTATTAAGATTCGTTAAGCACCATATTAGAGTTTAAAAATTTGTAAAGAGAAGGTCACATATTATAATCTTCAAGGGAGTGCAGAAGATAATTTCTTTTAAGGTTAGTACCTACACATTAAATAGGAGATTATATATATTTCAACAAGAAGAAGATATTACTTTTAAGTTAAAGTTTTAGAGATTATAGTGCACTCAAGAGTTATTATTAGTGCATCTTACAAGTTACTTTGGAGGATAAATAAGGTGAGATTAATAGCGCACTATACTAGTTATACTTAAGAGATATTTTTAAGTGCATTAAATATTGTTCAAAGGTGAGAATTAATGCACAAGCAGAATTAAGTTGAAGTGTGAAAGAACACTATTGAGCACACAAAATCTGCAACATATCTTGGTGAAATAAAGTCACCAAAATAAGGGTATATTAGTTTCTTGAATTTGTTAGTGTAAAATATTCAAGCAAGTGATTTAGAGATTAGTGTTATTATATCACTATATACCCTCAAGAATTCATTTCATCAAAGAAGTTAGAAACTTGGAGAAGAAGACATATGGCCTAAAACTTTGGTGCAAGTTAAGGTGTTCTATGGTATCTATTATAGGGATGTTTATGTTACAAGAGAAGCACCATTCTTGTCCTTTCAAAGATAGCCAAGAAGGACAAAATATGTAGCCTCCAAAATGTATTACAATAGATAGAAAAACATAGTCTTAAAGCAACCATTTTAAGGTAAAGGAGAGAGCTAAAAAAAGGCTCATCAAACCAACATTCAAGCTATGCAATTCAGTGTCGATTGATGTCATATTAAGCAACATTTGTGGTTTAATTCAATCTACATCACAAGGAGACTGATTTGGACAAACGTAACCATATTAACAAGGTAAGTCTAACACAATATTTTCATAACAAAAAATAGTAAAATTAAGGTGCAAGTAAGGAGCTTATTACCCAAGCAAATATTGTCAAAAATCTTGGAAGAAGAACAAAATTAGGGCTAAAAAAAATGCCTTAAAACCATCAGGAGTGAAGCACATTGGAACCATATGTGCTGGAGAATGCCACTATTAGGTAGAGGAATCTAAGAAAGAAATGTTTGAGAGCCACCATTAGCTAGATAAATCTAAGCAATAAGTGTTAGAAAGAGTCACCATTAGTTAAAGAAAGCTAAGCAAAAAAGCATTAAGCAAACAAATAATAGTTAGCAAGAAACGTTGGGCTAATAAGAAAACAAAAGGGTTTAGCTACATGTAAGGTTGAAGATGTCCACCTACCATATTGAGCAAATAAACACCATACCACTTGGCACAAGACTCAAGGAGCAAAGGAGAGTCACTAGAATCTTTCATAATACCTTTGTTCATAACACAAGAAAAGGAAGAGGAACACCTAAGTAACACTCTACAGAAAATGATAGAGTTTAGTCATCATTCAAGTATATAGATGCTATAATAATGCTTATGTTACCAAGAGTGATATTTTCTAATGTATCTCATACGTTGGTTCCATCTAGAAAGAAGAGATAGGCTCAAGAAAAAATGTAAATGCCATTTGGTATACATTACATAAGGAGATAAGGTTTATTAAATACCTCTACCAATAAGGAGAATGTAGAAGGTGATTTTTGCTACATAGTCAAAAAAGTATTAAGAATGGAGAGAGTGCAGTCTAACAGATGTCAAGAACATTACCCAAAGTAGCACTTGATACCATACCTCATGGACCATAAAGACCAAGGATTGAAGATATTGAAATCCATAGTCAAAACCTACATCAAATAGTGAACAATGAGCAAAACACTATTAAAAGGTATAAGCCATAGTATATCATTAATTGCTTTCTATAAAGGTTATTCAATTCCTAAGGTTGTTTTATTAATCATATAGGAAGAATAAGGAGATAAAATCTTAGATAGTCTATTAAGTTCTAGAAAGCTAATTGAAGGGTGAAGTTTATTTTGGAAAAGCATTTCAAATTCTATTGCTTGAAATTCCAATAACATAATATTTACAAATAATTAAGTAGGATAAATAAGGTTTACTACTTTAGATAATTAAATATTATTTTTTGAAGTTTCAAAATAGGTAGATATAAGGTATACTACAACAAAATATTAGACAAATTAGAATTTTAAAAATTGATCTATTGAAGTTGAGGATAAATATGGAAGTTCATTAATTACTTAAAAGAGTTGGAACAATTTACTTATAATTATCTCATACTCATACTAAAGAGATAAAATAAATCCAACCATAGAGAAATTCATCATATTGATAAATGCATAGTTCAATAGGAGAAATAAGGTGAACAAAATTTGATTATTATTATTCTCAAAACATTACCAAATCAATTCAAAAGGTGAACTACTACTTGCTAATCACTAGGGATACATAAGGATCCTACAAAACCTAAATCTTGGAAAGGTTTTATCAAATTAATTCACATACTCTAAACTAGGAAGTCATAAGGTAGACTTATTCAAGGGCTCTATCAAAAGTATTCTTAAAATACTAAATATTTAAAGGAATCATATCATGGAAGAAATAACAAGAGGGATATTTCATCACAATGCACACTACAAGAGGGCTCAAGATTAGAATTCGTACAATATACCATATCAAGATGCAAAATCACTTCAAACCCAAAAAAATGCATAGGTCAAAATAAAAATGATATTTGGTATATTGATTCTGGTGTAAGTCATTACATGACAGGAAATCTATAATGGTTTGATTGTCTTGAAGTCACTAATAATTATAGGATGAAAATTACAAATAGAAAATTCTATCACATACATAGATATGGTTGTGTAAGACCTATTAAATCTTTTCCAAATTTTCTACAACATAATGTAATTTATGTTGCGGGATTAAAATCGTATCTCATTTTAGTAGCAAATATAGTAGAGAGAAAAAAGATAATTGATTTCAAATGCATAAATGGAGTTAATATGTGTCACATTATAAATCATTAAAAATAATACTAATGCATTTCATGAGGAACAGATTGGTGAGAATGAAGAATATTTATATCATAAAAGTAAAATAAGAAATAGAAGGTTTAAAATTAAAAGAGTGAGAGGACAAAAAAACTTTGCACTACTTGGCCATCTACAAACTAAAGAAGAAGAAGAAGAACCTAAACAAGATGCTCATCCAGATTTAGAAAAAATATATATATATAATGAAGGAAGTAAGAGAGAAGAGCTCATATTCCAAAACCAAAATGAAGATCCATATTAAATACCAAAGTCTTCAATACCCAAATAATGTAATATAGGGGGATGTTAGAGTATATTACATTATTTAGGTACATGTCAATGTACCAACTTTGGTACATTACTATAGTAGGAGTTTAGTTTAGAGCAATATTATGTGGTTACTTCAGTATGTAATAATTGCACAAGTGCGAGAATGTAGAATGATGTAAATGTGCATGTAGTCCACATGTACATGATTCATAGGATAGATTCAAAGGTAGAGTGAGGGCCGAGGAACTTATCTTCCTATATATAGGTAATATAGTGAGTGAAGTGAAGTGGAGAGAAGATAAAGAGTGCATAGTATATATTGGTAGTGTGGAACAATGTAGCTCTTTAAAAATAGTTTATAGAGTGTTCATGTCCTCCATTATACTGTATTGTACTATTTTTGTAATATTTCATTAATGGCATATTTTTAAGTTATTGCAAGAGTTTGTCTCATCAATTTCTTGCATATTATAGTGTCATTATCATATAGATATATTAGATTGCTTATGTTGCATCTTGTGGTTGCATTTACTATATCATATACTCATCAAAATCTAACAAATTTTAGGTCATTCTTTATTGCCTTACTTTGATCCCACTACCTATGTGACATGGTAGTCCTGATAGTACTAGTTTCCTCACCCTAGATACTCCCTATATAGCCTAATTAAGTGTTTATTCATTTTCCTCGACATTGGGTTTTTGTTTATTTCAACCAAAATTTGATAAAGTGAGTCAAAGGACCCACCTCTCTAGCACTGCTTCCTCATCTACTTGTAATTTACTATATCTAGATGTTAATGTAATCTCATATGTATGCATAATGGTCATGAGATGTTTGCATATGCAAGTGAAAATGAAAATTGAAAATCAAATATTTATCACCTATTTATAATATTTAACTATAAAAATGATTTTCTATATATATTTTTATCATTTTGTAGAGATGTTATATGGGTAGTGCTTCTAATGGATTTTATCTCTTTAGAATTAGCTTTGCACTTTTTATTTTTACTCATTATGTACTTGTAGACACCAAAACAGCACCAATCCGATTATGTGACTACAAACACTGATCGCATTGACACACACAACCCCAAGGGCAGCCCCCAGAGGTTAAACAGTGGTCCTAACCACTCTCACATCATTTTGGAATGTCAGAGATCAATTTGGCACCTTCAGGAACTTTGCTCAATATCCGTTCCACCCTGGAACGAATTCAAACTGGGATTCGCCCCACCCAAGGATGAATTCTAGATTCACTCCAGGGTGGGGCGAATTGTAGGTTTGACGGGCAAAAAGTCAAATCTTGACAAATGGCAGCTCAGATCCGCCACTTAACGCTTCCTTCATCGCATGGGAGTATGGGTGAGTGTTTTTGAGTGTTAGAGGCAATTACAAGGGTAGTCATGAAGTCCCTATTCAGGGAGGAATCTCCTTCCCCATGGGAAGGCATGATTGCCAAGTGGCGCCTCTGCATGCCCATTTCAAGAGACCTCCGGGTCTATAAATTGGTGAGTTTCCTCACCCCAAAATATAGAGAGAAGGAGCATTTTTGGAGCAACGAAGTGTTGTCATTTTATTGTCATACCTCACACCTTTTGGATTTGTGCCTTTCACATCCTTGATCTCCTTTAGAGGGGAGGTCATTGGGTGACTATTGGGAGGATGAATATTGAGCCCAAAACCCAACATTTGGCCACAATATCCCACCAAATTTGCTGAAAATACCCCACAAGAGGTTTTGGACCCATCCCAAGTGGATTGGTGCCGAAATCAGGCCTCAAACGGTGGGCGGCCTGCCCCATGGGCGCCCCCTCCCACACTGCTACAGTCCTAATCGCCCCCCTTCGAAGCGATGGGAATTCTATGGTAGATTTTATTTCTTTAATTTTTGCATTCAATTCTATGATGCTTAGATAGGTTGTCATTTAAATTTCGTCTCGTTTTGAACAATTTTGATCATGTTTCTATCCTTGCTCGCTTCTACTAATCTACAGGTAGCATCATCAAATTCCTATTGATGGAGGTCAAATTGGGAAAATCTGACCATCTGGGTCTTCCCAAAATACCCCCAATTAGCTAACCCCAAGTTTGTAGGTCTTTTGGAGCTTCCTAGGTAGGACATTTGGGACAATACCTTTTCGGCGTTTTGTTGTAGGTGAATTCGTCCCGCCCAGGAGCGAATTCAAATCGGTGAGGAATTTCCTAACTATTATTTTTGCAGGGCCTTCCTGGTGGTGTCTTGATGCCCCTATAAAATTTTTAGAGCATTTGGATCCATTTTAGTCATAGTTTAATTCATTTTTCTTATTCACTTATCGTAGGCTTGGGGATTGCATGCTTTGTTTTATCCGTAGGTGCTACTGACTATTTCTTGTTCCTTTGAATGTAGGGTCTAGACATCAGAGGAGCAGCAAGGATTCAAGACTCATCAACGCAAGTGGCGGTGATGTTTGGTCCGCCCATTTTACATGTGGGCACGCGGAAGAAGGAAGGGCATCCATGGATGTAACAAGAACGCATACTTAAACGCTCCTAGCCCTTGGAAGGGGAGGATGCGCATTGTAACCGAGTTGTGAAACATATCAATAAAAAGGGCTGTCTTATTTATTTGCATTTGTTTCATTTTGATTCACTCATGCTTTTCCCTCTTTTCATGCACTTTCAAATTCCTAGGATTTAGCGTTAAGTTTGGTTTGGTTTTGCATCGCATCTTCGCTTTCCTTTTTTCTTCCGTATCCTCGTGCTTTCAGTGGAGATCATGGTGGGACCTTGTCCTCTATTTTTAATATCAGAGATCTGATCCAAACTTGGTTTTTTTTGCTTGCAGGTACCGAGTTTTCATACGCTGACTGCTGTTCGTTCCATCAGAGGGCGGATACAGAGCTGTAATTCGTCTTACCTAGGGACGAATGGGAATTCGCCCCACCCTATGATGAATACAGTCCTGTAATTCTTTCCCCCCTGGGATGAATTCCAGTCTATGAAGTTTTTGGGTAGAAACTCAGAACCGACAGATTTGGGCAGAGAAGAGGTAAGAGTCCTGAACTTTTCCTATCATTTTATGTTATTATTTTTCTATTTTTTTGGTTTCTTTTTGCGTGCTTAGGAAAGGTTTTGTTGCATGTTTATTTTATTTCATGCAAAATAAAAAGAACCCCACACACCACGTGGCAAATTAAACACCAAGGAGCTGGTCGTAAAACCCCAACCCTTGATCAAGACCAACGGTGGATTTCATCACCACCTTGGCTTGAATTTTGCATTCATAAACCCCGATCGCTACTGTTGCTAGACGTAAATCCTGACGAAAGCTGACCGAGTGTAGCTGGGGTGATTCCTAGCACACGAGGATAAGTCTTCTATGGTAGGTGTCATAAACAGGGTGATTCCCCTTCCGTACCGCCTACGTTCCACGTACCATCTGCTCTCACGTACCTATAGTTTCCCTCACGTAAGGGCGGGTATATAGAGAGGTTGGTATATCGGCTTGGAAATGGTATATCGAAGGGGCGACCAATTTTGGGAGTCATAAGAGCCCTCATTTTGCATTTAAACATTCTTTACAAAAACCTTCAAAAAAAAAACAAAAACCAAAACACACTAAACCAGGTTTAGGACACACTCTCAATATTTAAATGAGATAATCACTGCTTTGTGTGTGTGTGCTCTTTTCTATTTAGTGTAGCATAAAAATCATAAAAAGAGATAAAAATCAAAAAAAAACACCATGGTGTACACCCGTAGCCAAGCCCAATCAAGGGCAGAAGCTACGGAAAGTGTACAAGGGGGCACAAGTCACCTCCGCTATAGCCCTAAGGACTTGGTCATACCGCCTTGGTGGCTTGACCCACAAGAGAGTCCGCATCATTCCATGTCAATATGGAACTATAGGGACACCCCTTTGGGGGACATGCCCATTCATCATAGCCCCTTTCAGGAGGAGTCCTTACACGTGGCGCTCAACATAGACAAGAAAGCTCCCTTAGAAGCTCGATATGAGTGGCCACCGCGCGATGAAGCGCTAGAGCGGCATAGTGTCCATGAGGAGAGGCCACATGATTATGGCATCCCTCCTTTGCCCCCATCACTGTTAGAACCAATAGACAAACCCCAGAGCGTAGGGCTCTTCAAGCGGGGCGAGCCAACTCTGCCCACCCCTTTCACACATACGAAAGGGAGCATGAGGAAGACCATTACATTCCTCGAGAGCAATGTACAGTGTGGGAGCCATGCGCTTCCGCACCCGCTATGTACCATGATCACCCACTGAGGCCAGAGCCTCGGGTAAATGCCGCCAACCTCGATAGAGGGAAGTGACCTATTGAGATCTCGGATCATCATGACCGAGGTAAATGCATAGGAGAGGCATCCAGGCCTCCTAGGCTCAAGATGGTGGAACAAATTGACCTGGCAGTCGCCAGACATGCCACCCGCCAAGCCCAGATCACGTGGCTTGAGCAAGATCAGCAGCAGCTAGAGCATCTATACCGCCTTAGCAAGGAGCGCATTCGGTGCCAAACAGATGAGCTGCTCCATAACCCAGTGCCTGAGAGGGTTCCAACCCCTCGCACCCAAAGAGCAAAACCATATGAGAGGCATAATCCCTTGGTGTGAGATAGGTCTCCGCGACCTTATCAAGTTTTGCCTCCGAGACCCCCTAGACCTGAGAGGGAGGCCACTCCCCGGAACAATGATGGGTACCCTCCACGGGGACCCACCCAGGGTCATAGGTCTCATCTAGAGACTCCTCAAGAAGCTTACGAGGAGTATGAACAAGAAGAAGAGCGGGCCGAAATGCCCTACCAAGGCGGAGGGGTTGCTATCCGGCCACCCCCCATAGGCCTCAAGTCTCCCACAACCCACAATGGGAGCAAACTAAAGAGGAAGAGATTAAATCTTTCGATGCATACAAAGCGCTGCTAGAGCATTTGGAGTCTATGGAAACCAAAGCTTATGGGCCCCAAAAGCCCATGTTACGCCAACTCCGTAGTCATCCTGTGCATCCGTCAGTGCCTGCACCCCCTTACCCTGAACACTTTAAGCTACCTCAGTTGGCAATATTTAAGGGTGAGGAGGATGCCCAAGAGCATGTGACCAGATTCCTGAGCCAATGTTTTGGCATTCAGGACAATGATGCGTTGTTGCTAAGGACATTTATAACCACATTCGCGGGCCCTACCTCGGATTGGTTCACTCAATTTTTGAAGCACAGCATCAGTAACTTGGATCAGTTAGTGGATGCGTTCCTCGAATGCTTCACCTTTAACACCAAGAAGAAGGCGTCACTAAGTGACCTGGCCAGCCTCAAGCAGTATGAGGAAGAAACCATGGTGGCCTATGGGAATCGGTGGAGGACTCTGCTTTCCAAGCTACCCTACCTCCCTCCTATGTCCGACCTTACACAAATGTTCTCACGAAGCTATTTGAGATCGATCTCTGTGCTATTGTAGCTGCAGCAATATGCCACCTTAGAGGAAGCTCTGGCGCAAGCCAGAATCATCGAAGAGATCAAGATACAGGATGGCGAGATTGCCAAACCTAAGAAGAAAGAATGGAACAAGAACACAAAAATAGGGACTATGCAACAAAAACCCGTTGTGGTCAATCAAGTTGCTATAAATGTCCCTAAGCCTGCACAAGAAATACAGCCTCAAAAGGCTAACTATCAGGTAGTGCCTCCTAATAATTATGAAAGAGAAAACTAGAAGTAGGAGCAAAATTAGCAGCGTCACCCTAGGTGACAGTACACACCTTATACGGAGTCTAGGGACTCCCTATTTGACCGCTTGTCAGCGGCGAACTTGATCAACCTTCCAGAGATCCAAACCATAGATCCCAATGCACCGAAGCCTAAGGGATACCGGGAGGACTTGTATTGTAGGTTCCACAAGTGGAGGGGACATGACCTGAATGCATGTTGGAAGTTCAAAGGTTTGATACAAGACCTGATTGACAATAAGACATTGGCAGTGGACAACCCCGTAGCGCCAAACAACCAGTAGATGGGAGTTTTCAAAGACCCCTTGCCTGCCCATGAGGCATAGGAAAAACCCCTTCAAGTCAATGAGGTGCAACAGAATTGCCCCATGCAAGGGTATGTAGGAATGATAAGCATAGTGACTAGGAACAAGAGATACCCAGGAGTTGCCCCCGAGGCAGCCACAAGAGAGGTTCCATCGACGTCACAACCTCAACAACACCCTATGCAACTACCTCCGCCTAGACCCACGACCATGATTCGGACCAAACTCATGCAGAGCTTGAGGACCACGTTGGCTAGGCTCTCCATATACGAGCTTATACAACAATCAACACCCCATCGGGAGGCTCTAATGGAGATATTGAAAGCCATCGAGTTGTAGCCCCACGAAGTGAATTCCTTCAACAACTTCGTGGGACATGTCAAACGATGCATGGAGCCAGTCATCACATTTCGAGAGGATGAAGTTAAATCAGTGTCTGATGACATGGCAGATCCACCCCTGCACGTTATCGCATGGGTCAACGGGATCCCGTATAAGAGGGTGTTGGTAGACACTGGCTCATCCAGTAACATCATTACCACAACGGCATTGAAACATCTGAAGTTGCCAGCCTCTCACATCATGGCTTCCACCTATACACTGTGAGCATTCAATGATGCGATATGCTCGATAGTTGGCACAATTGTCCTACCCATTCAAGTAGGACAAAAGATGATACCTACATTGTGCCATATTTTGGAAGGCGAGATGGCTTATAACATCTTGCTAGGGCGGCCATGGATCGGGGACATGAAGTGTGTCCCTTCGATAGCTCATCAGTGTTTGAAGTATACATTTGAAGGGGAAGTACATGTAGTCCCGAAGGACTTGGAACCCTTCAAATATTGCAATGCGGTGCAGCTGATGCCGCAATCGACCCTTCCATCGATGCACTTGGATTTTTAGTTAAATCCATCTAGACAGGGTCTGATTCCGCAAGCATCCCTGGTGATAAATCCATCAAAACCCCAGCCAGGTACATCTTCATCATCCGGTCCTTCACCAACAATGCCACCTATCATGGCTAAATAGAAGGACAAAGGGAAGCAAACCCTAGAAGAGGCTCAACCCCTAGAAGAGGCGCTGCCAACAGTATCAACCATCTCTACCGAAGAGATGCCTAGCAAGATGGAAGTTGAGGCTCCTAGTTCACCCAACATGGAGTGGACTCAGGAAGAGCTTTCGTTCCCTCCCCCTCAATCGCCAACAATCACTGTTGAAATGGCCAGTACGGGCCTAGGGGAGTATCTGGTGTGGAATGTTGTAGCAACGACCACACTAGAGTCCATGCAAGACATGGGGAGACCTCGCCTCCCCATCGGTACAATTGTTCCTTTAGGCTACCCACCAAACCAGACAAACTTTGTGTATGGGGGCCTTGATCATGGTACTGAGCCATGCATGCAAGAGGACGAAGATGAAGAGCCCTTTGCAGAAGATGTCAACTATCTGTCTAACCCAGACTTCACTCTGAGATATCTTGGCCAATGCAATTGGCATGGATATGGGCTAGGTAGGTATGAGCAAGGAGTGCGTGTCCTTTGCCAGCCAAGATACCAAATGCCTTATGACAAGTCGGGCATGGGGTTCAACCACCCCCTGCCCTTGGACATCTTGGTGGAGAACATGCAAGGCCTAGGGATAGGCAACAAGGGTGGATTGGCATCAGATCCCTATGCCAACCCGAACACAACGTATACATTGGGAGATTACCTCCCATGGTCAACAACCACCCTTGTTAACCTCAATAACCCTTCCCCTTTGCTAGAGAGAGGCAAAAGTTTGGGGACTCACTTTCAAGGAGGGTATAAATAGTGTCAAGAGGGATCTTCGGAGGATGAATCAGAATATGAACCAGCATCATATGACCCCTTCGAATCAGATAGTGATCACTCACAAGTGATCCCCATGAATGACTATCAAGAGAGCCTCTTGACAATGTTCCCTCTAGAGGCTCCAATCGAGCCAGTGTCGCGTCAAGAGAATCAGGCCCCCCACGGAGAGTGGAACAACCACAATGGGGCCAGATTAATTTGCTCAAGCAGGATGAGCCTGTAATGCCTCAAACAGTTGTCGGAGCCAACGAGGGCTTTTGGATCTCCGATAGTGATTACGAAGATGAAACAAAAATGACATATCTTAATCACATGCGACAGATGCCACAACCATACCCCTTGGAGATTAACGACATATTTGAACAGCTGGGCATAGTGCCAGGGCATGAGTGGTACGTAGACCCAACGGGGTGGGACCAAGTGTTGGATCCGCCGCTCCAGGTATATGAAGAGCACCTTCCACCCCGAGACCCTAGAGTGATATCAGTGCCGAGGGTAGACCCTATCCTCCTATCAGCACATAGGGCCGATCCATTCGTGCCAATACCTCTAGAGCCAGATCCAGAGCATAGAGAACATCCAGAATGTTCGAGTCATCACACCCATGGTAATGGAGACCAAAATCATTTCATCAACATGATCTCCATTGACTTAACCACCCCCATCCACAATCCGGCCGATCCAGCATGGTCATTGCATCTAGACATAGATGCCATAGACTGGGATCACGTCAATTCACCTCCATCCCCATCAGAGTACCGGCCTTTTGGTAAAATGCTTCATTTTACCCCAGGGTCAACTCAGGATATCTTTCATGCTGAAGAGGAACCCGAGGTTCCCAACGTAGATTTAAACTCAGCAAATGATATCCATTTGATCCCGACTCCACATCAGTTGGAGGATGGATCCCACATGTCGATCGAGGAGACGAATGACGTAGACATCGGCTCGGATCCAATGAATCCACAGATCATCAAGTTGGGGGTAAGCTTATCCCCTGAAGAGCAAGCCGACTACATTGCCCTTCTCAAAGAGAAGAAGGAGGTTTTTGCATGGTCATACAAAGACATGTCGGGGCTAGATCCGTAGCTAGTCATGCATAATCTAACGCTTGATCCGACAGTCAAGCCAGTTAAGAAAAAACTACGTAAGATGCACCCAACAGTGGCCTTGATGGTCAAAGATGAATTGCAAAAGTTGTTGGATGCATAGTTTGTCATCTACATGGATTATCCGCCATGGCTGTCCAACATGGTGCCCATCAAAAATCCCGATGGGAGGATTCACATATGCACTAATTTTTGAGATCTAAACAAAGTGAGTCCTAAGGATGATTTCCCCTTGCCGAGCATCGACGCATTGGTAGATGCTACAGTGGGCCACGAAATGCTATCCCTCATGGATGGTTTCTCGGGATACAATCAGATTCGTATCAATCCCGAAGACCAACTAAAAATGGCGTTCACAATGCCTTGGGGGACATTTTGTTATAAGGTTATGCCTTTTGGCCTTAAAAATGTTGGCGCCACCTACCAACGTGCCATGACGTACATCTTCCATGATTACATGCATAAAACTTTGGAAGATTACATGGATGATTTGTTGGCCAAATCTCTTTTGCACCCAGATCATCTCGATGACTTAAGCAAGATCCTCGATCGCCTCATGGAACATAAAGTCAGACTGAATCCCAAGAAGTGCGTATTTGGCGTCACATCTGGAAAACTCTTGGGTTTCATAGTCTCAAAGTGAGGCATCGAGGTGGACCCAAACAAAGTCAAGGCAATCCTTGAAATGCTTCCCCCAACTACCATTAAGCAGCTCAAAAGTCTACAGGGAAAGGTCACGTCAATCAAGCGCTTCATAGCGTAGCTATCTGACAAGTGCCGACCCATGAACAAATTATTGCACAAGGGGGTAGCATTTCACTGGGATGACGAGTGCCGATCAGCCTTTGATGACATTAAATGATACTTGGCTTCGCCGCTAGTATTGGCACCACCTAGACCAGGAGTGTCATTCTACTTATACATCTCAGCTACTGAGGTGGCACTGGGCGCCATGCTAGCCTAGAAGAATGAACTTCACAAAGAATAGGCTACTTACTATCTTAGCCGCACCTTGGTCAGTTATGAACTTAACTATGCATACGTCGAGAAAATCTTCTTGGCAGTGGTGTTTGCTACCAAAAAGCTATGCCACTACATGCTGAGCAACACTACGTATGTTGTGTCTAAGGAGAATCCATTGTGGTACATGATGAGTCGTACTTATCATAGTAGCCGCACGGTGAAATGGATCATGTTGTTGATGGAATTTGACATAGAGTTTATTGGACAGAAATCCATCAAAGGACAGGTCATAGCCGATCAACTAGCAGAGGCTCCTCTCGAAGACGATCAGCCTCTAGTCATAGAACTACCCGATGATGGGGTCTTCCATGTCTTAGAATCACCAGATTCTGATGAGCCTGAGTCACAGGCCGACATAACCCTATTTTTTGATGGTTCTAAATGTGAGCAAGGTGGTGGCACGGGAATTGTATTCTTCACACCACAAGGGGCTCCAATGCCTCTGTCCTTTAAATTAGACTTCCCGTGCACCAACAATAATGCAGAGTATGAAGCCTTGCTCATAGGTCTTCAGACAACAATCACCATGAACATCAAATGATTGAACATCTTTGGTGATTCGTTGTTAATTGTCAACCAAGTCAAAGGGGTATTCCAATGCAAATGCCCAGTTCTATAGGCCTACAAAGCCCTTGTGGACAAATTCCTGGCGAAGCTTGAATGGTACGACATCGAGGCACTCCCTCGGTCATCGAATCATTTTGCGGACACTATGGCCTCCTTGGGGTCACTAATCCCGCAAGACCTTTCTGGTGATATGACAACCATTCAAGTCAAAACACTATCGCAATCCACGATGGACCGTGCAAGTTCTAACTTGACGCCAGGAATCCACATGATCCAGATTGAACCACCTCAGGATAGGTTCTCTCGAATCCATGATCATCTGAAACATGCCAACTGGGGGTCCTTGTTCTCCCCTACTCCCATTAATAGCAACACAATGCTATTCTTACAAGTTCTCTCCCGCTCAGCGTTTGCTAGGGATGAACTTCAAGAGGGATTGGTTGTTCATACCATCGAGGCTTTCGATCAGCAGGATTGGTATTCACCCATAAGGGACTACCTCAAGTTAGGTAACCTCCCACTTGGATTGATGCATGCCACAAAATGAGCATTCAAGCAGAAAGCGGCAAAGCATGTCTTGTTAGGAGACATTTTGTACCATCGTAGCTATGAAGGGATCCTCCTTCGGTGCTTGGACCAGCAAGAGTCCACTTGGGCAATCGCCCAAGCGCACGATGGTACGTGTGGTGGCCACTTCAGTGGTATGGCCATCGCAAAGCGCATTCTTTGCATGGGCTATTATTGGCCATCTTTAGAGCGAGATTGTTGCGCATATGTCAGGAAGTGCATGAAGTGTCAACACCATGCTAATTTGACACACGTACCTTCCCAGGCCTTGCAGACGATCCAGTCGGCTTGGCCATTTTCGTAGTGGGGCTTAGATCTAATCGGAAAGATCTCCCCTACGTCGTCAGGTCATCACACATTTATCATAATGGCCACAGAGTATTTCACCAAGTGGGTGGAAGCAGTTCCGCTTACCTCTATGACAGGACCCCGCATTGTGGAGTTCATTTTGCATAACATCATATGTCATTTTGGTATTCCATCCAAAATAATCTCGGATAATGGGACATCATTCAAGAACAAAGACGTGCGTGCTTTGACCACAAAGTACAAAATTTAGCATAGTTTTTCGACACCCTATTATCCGTAGGCAAATGGGCAAGCAGAGGCGTCAAACAAAATGCTAGTTGCCATCCTCAAAAAGACCATCACAGATAGTCATAAGGATTGGCACATCCAAATCCCACTTGCCCTATGGGCTTATCGCACTAGCATTCGGACGCCCACTGGGGCAACTCCATTTTCACTCATGTATGGCTCCGAGGCAGTCATGCCTCTCGAGTTGGAAATTCCTTCCCTATGCATATCAATGCAAGAGTTCATCGATGATGACACTGCATGGCAGGCCCGGTTAGACCAGCTTACGTTGCTTGAAGAACGACGCGTTAATGCTCTCGAGCATTTACGTATCTATCAAGAGTGACTTAAGAAAGCATACAACATGAAAGTTCACCTGAGGGATTTTCAGGTTGGTGACTTGGTCTTAAAAGAGAACCAACAAAACTCTAGTTTGCCATCCCATCTAAGGGACAAGTTCATGGCAAATTGGTTAGGTCCCTATGTAATTGATAGTAAAATAGGACCTAGAACATACCGGCTAGCCTCTCTTGATGGAATCAAGGAACTAGAACCCTTGAACATCAGTCATTTGTAGCCATTCCATATCTAAAAGAGCCGTATCCCAAACAAAATGCTCCAAGGATTCCTACAATCGCTTGGTCAATCCCAAAATGCTCCAAGGATTCCTACAATCGCTTGGTCAATCCCAAAATGCTCCAAGGATTCCTACAATCGCTTGGTCAATCCCAAAATGCTCCAAGGATTCCTAAAATCGCTTGGTCAATCCCAAAATGCTCCAAGGATTCCTACAATCGCTTGGTCAATCCCAAAATGCCCCAAAGGTACCCATTACCGCTTGGTCAACCAAAAAGCTCCAAGGATTCCCACAATCGCTTGGTCAAAAATAAGAAAATTCAAAAATAGTAAAATCATCAAAAATAACAAAAATTTGCATCTCATTTCCAGGCATACTCCAACTCATCACAACAATAAAGAGCTCTTTTCGCATCTCATCTTCATATTCACAAAAAAATCAATCCATCAAAAACACAAAAATATGTAGCTGCATTAAGCATCACATCCATACATTGCATATTTGTGGTCATACAGGTCAAAGGCACCATAGACTGTAATTACTCCGCCAATCCATCTTGTTCCACATTTCTCCATTCTATAAGCAGTCCATCAAAAATAAATGCCATTCACTTCTTTTTACCATACCAGAGTCAGTGGTCTTCTAATGTATCAAGAGTTTTCATCCTTCAGTCATCATTTGGCTTTCTAGCCACATACTATACCAAGTCAGACAGATTTTACGAAGGTAGAGTTCTACTTGGATCACACCTTGTTACGTAGCGTCCCAACACAAATTAAAACACATAAAAATTCCCAAGTTGTGTGAATGAAAGATGAAACCTGCACAGCAATCCAGGTCACCATAAGCGAAATGGTTATCTTGCTCATCCCCCTGTGCGAATGACCCCAAGAATGCTGAGAGTTGGCAAAAGGACAAGCATCTTCCCTACCCAATTCCCCAAGAATCCCAAGTTCTCAAAAAGTTGCAAACATCATAAAATCTTGCAAAAAGTCAAAACTCCAAAAATTTGACATCACCACCAAAGTGCATACATCAAAAGGCACATACAATAGTGATTCTCATCACTCAAAATTCAAATCCCTTGCTCAAAAGAAAAAAATATAAAAATAAACAGTGATTTTTATCACTACAAAAGAGCAAGTATCCCAATACAATTGAAGAAAAGAAGGGAGTCGAACTTGAATCCCTGGAACTCTCAACATTTCGACAGGTCATGAGGCAAACCTCAATATTGGTTTGGTGGATAGCCTATCGGTCACTGGTGGTAAACCTCCCGCATGACGATATATCTATCACATTAACTCGTGTACAGATCAATGTTTGCATGTGGATGAGCTAGCTTATGGTATCCTAGATAGCATCGCAGATTAATCTGACTAAATACAACAAAGGAGTTAGTGGAGCTAATTAGGTGATCCTCAGTACAGGTTTGGTTGACAGCCTATCTGGCACTGGCGGTATCTTGACAAATACCACATAAACGAACTCAATTGCACACACAAGGATGTGAAATAACTTGGTCAAAGACAAGTCCGATTCATACCTTGTCCAAAAGTCTTGTAAGATAAAGTACAGTCATGGCTAGTTAGTTAAAACCGTCTGAGTCTCAGAAAACCTTAGCTACATTCTAAACCAACTATGCTATCTTTCATCATCGCATTGCCATCAGAAATCGCCAAAAACACAAAGTTCTAAACAGTCTATGGTGCTCTCGCCAAACAACACAAATTTAATTCATCCATTACATTTGCATATCCTAAAATTTAGAAACATTTGCATTCATCATAACATATGCATCCATCAAAATAAATTAACATGCATACATCCATACTCATCACTCATCATGCATAAAATCAAATCATCACATGCGCATAAACAAAATAAAGTCATCTGTATATATCATCAAAAATGCCCGTAGGCTACAATGAATCGGTCCTGTGACCCCGCAACAAAATCCAAAAGCTCAAAAACCCCCAAGCCTAGGGCGTCGGCCACCATGATCATGCAAGATCGGTGCGATGGGAACTACCCCCCATGGTGTGGGTCCTATGAGACCCCTCAAGGTGGCTGCTGCTAGCCCCTGCATCACGCCTACTCACCCCCCTCATCCAGTCACCTATGCCGAGAGGATGCTGATTGCTCAGTCTCACTCCCTCTCGAGCGGCGTGACGATCCACCTCCGCTGAATGTAGGGACCCACCCACCAAGGTGGCTAATCTCTGCCTCCAGCTCCAACCGCTGCTGCACCAAGTCCATATCCCACTGGCGATACATAGCCAAGTTCTCATCGCATTACACCAAAGCCCTATCCCTCTCTGCTAGCTACATCCATAGGAGATCCCTCTCCCATGTAGCATCGATGTCCCCATCCTATCGAGTGGTAGGCAACCAATGCATTCTCTCACTCTACCATTGCATGCGTAAGAGATCCCTCTCCCACAGTATATCCCCTAGCTCCTCATCATGCCTACGTAGCAACCCCTCCAACCATGCAATATCAATGCATAACCCAAACTCCATGTCCTTCAAATCCCCTGAGGCATAGGCATCTCTAGAACAACAGCCTACTCTGGCTCCCACTACTCCATGATGTCCTACATCTCCGACTGATCCAAAACCCCAAAATCCACATCCTCATCCTCCACCTCCACCATGTCTGCATCCTTCAGAGGAGCTCCCCAATCATCTCCTAGTGCCTCGACACCCTCCCTGCCCACTGTTGCTGCCTTCGCACCTCCTAGTGGCCCCTCTCCCTACCATCATTGTAGTACCCACCTGTCATACTCTACGAAGTCCCGATATCATCCACTCGAGACATCGATCACTGCATCTAAATCCTTGCCTAATGGCACAATGATCGATTGATCTAGAGTCCTCTCATCCCCCCGACACCGATAGACCACGGGCTCACTAGACAACCCTTGGCGCACCCCAAACTATCATGTCACCCGATTGTAGGAGAAGAACTCATGCTTGGCCCACAACACAACAATCTCCACCCCCGCACGTCCCAACACCCCTCTCTCAAGCCACCATCGGACCAAAATCCTACCAATCTAGCAGTCGCCCTCTGCCCTCTCCACTAGGCTCTCCACACCCAGCTCCTCCCCATGCTCGAAGCATCGTGTCAATACAGTTGTCCATTGATCACGCGATGACATTTTGATCGGCAGTCCATCTATCAGAATCCAAAGAAGTCGATAGACGTCCTCCAAGGTCACTGTCATCTCCCCTATTGGGAGATGGAAGGTGTTGGTCCGGGGATCCCATAGGTTGATCAGGGCCATCAGATAGGCTCGATCCCCGACCATAGGCTCCAGTCGAGTCACCTGCTTGAGCCCAAGGGCATCAAGCCACTCCCAGTCAGCCATAGTTAGTGCCCCCATGCTTCAGCAAAAGCAATAGGTACACGATACCGACTCTTCACAACCTACAAAAGAAAACAACACAAAAACATTAAAATCATGAAAAACTGTACAACAATAACATGAATATACAGCACTGCCTAACAATGTACAGCTCAAAAGCAACAAAATTCACAAAAATTCAAAACAAAAAAATAATTTGTCAGTCTTAGGGTTTTGTACTCTAAGTTTAAAACTGACAACAACATAAAAACACAAAAACATTTTAACTATAGTTTGTCAGTCTTAGGGTTCTGTACTCTAAGTTTAAAACTGACAACAACATAAAAACACAAAAACAATTAAGCAAAAATAGTTTGTCAGTCTTAGGGTTTATGTACTCTAAGTTTAAAACTAACAATAGCATAAAAACACAAAAACATTTAAAAAAAAAAAAATAGTTTGTCAGTCTTAGGGTTTCTATACTCTAAGTTTAAAACTGACAACAACATAAAAACACAAAAACATTTTTTTAACTATAGTTGTCAGTCTTAGGTTTTCTGTATTCTAAGTTTAAAATTGACAAAGTCTGCACAAACAAAACAAAATTAAAATAATAGTTTTTTAACCTAGGGTTTTCACCTACGTTTTAAAACTGACAAGTTCAACCTAAAAAACTAGGGTTTTGCATTCCGTTTATCCTAGGGTTTTAGTTTAGCAAAATCAAAATGCTTCCTAGGGTTTACTTTAGTGTAAAGCGAAAAGTAAATTTTTGTTCCATTTTAAAAAGAAAAATAAAATTTCAACCTAGGTTTAAACTACGTTTTCCGTTTAGTTTTAAGCTAAGTCTTGGTTTGTGTTCAGCTCAGTTTTAGGGTTTCAATTTTAATTTTGGAAAAACAACATAACAAAGAAAAATAAACAAATCACTTGCAGTTTTAAAACATATAACAAACAAAAGCAATAACGCTAAGGAGCACTTATTGGTCTCGCTTCGGCTCTATCGCTCGATCCGATCTATGCACTCATGATGTCGGGAGAAATTCGGCAGCGCTTCGCTTCATAGAATTAACCTCCTCCTCCCCAGAGCTCCAAATCGCAAGAAAATTCGAATGCAAATGAGCCCAAACCCTAGTTTTGGCCTTTAAATAGGCTTTTTGAGCTTATATTCGTTCCTCCCTGGGATGAGCACTCTGGTTAGTGCTCATCCCACCCTGGGATGAATACTAAATTGGTATTCGTCCCACCCCAAAATGAATTCAAGGCAAAAATTTCAAAAACAAAAAAAATTGAACAAAAATGCACCAAAACAGCTAATAAACTTGCCCGATGAAAGTGCTTTTGCACTTGACATCCCGGGCATGCAAAATGGATGTCGGGGTCACAAATCCTCACTATCCTACTCCCTAAGAAGGCTACCATAGCTGGACCACTCCACGGGAGGACGAATTTTTGAGAATTTCATCCCCAAACGGCGTCGCCAAAAAGGGTCAAAACCCACCCAAAAATAGCAATAACATTGCCGAACGAAGGCGCCTTCGTGCCTGACATTCTTGGCATCCAAAATAGATGTTGGGGTCACAAATTGTCACTATCCTACTCCCTAAGAAGGCCACCATGGCCGGACCACTCCACGGGAAGATGAATTTTTGACAATTTCAGCTCCAAAAAGCATCACCAAAAGGGTTAACACCCACCAAAAATAGGTCTAAATGTCGGAAAACTGCACACACTTAATGCTAAAACATCTAAAGGCACCCTTGCACAAGTCATCTTGGGTCAAGTGACTCATCGCTTTTCTCATGAAGGTCATTCCCTCATCGATTCGTCGCTTGAGGGGGTAGTCACACTTAGTCACCAGCCAACAAGTACACACCCAATTAAGGAAAATGACATGCATTCAAAGAATCATTGACAAAGACAATCACGCCCCTGCTTGGGGCAGTAAACAAGCAATAATCACAAACTGATCAAATCACTTGGCATTTCATGAATCATGAACTCAAGGTTCTCACAGACAAAAGGTTGCGCCCTTTGCCTATTCATGACTGATCAATGTCCAAGATCAAGTAACACCTCACCGAAAAAGGTTAACACTTGAATTAAGTTCCTTCGCTCGTCAGAAGCAAGGATTCAAGAATGCATGCCCTTTCCATACTTGGGGCATCAAAAGTTGGTTAGGTTACTAAGAAACCCTAATCATTAGTGCTTTGGTTATCTATTTTTGCTCGGCGTTGTGCCATGCACAACGCATCCCAAAAAGGGGCATCTATAGACACCAAAACAACACCAATCCGATTATGTGACTGCAAACACTGATCGCATTGACACACACAACCCCAAGGGCAGCCCCCAGAGGTTAAACAGTGGTCCTAACCACTCTCACAATAGTTTTGGAAGGTCAGAGATCAATTTGGCACCTTCAGGCACTTTGCTCAATATCCGTTCCACCCTGGAACGAATTCAAACTGGGATTCGCCCCACCCAGGGACGAATTCTAGATTCACTCCAGGGTGGGGCGAATTGTAGGTTTGATGGGAAAAAAGTCAAATCTTGACAAATGGCAGCTCAGATCCGCCACTTAACGCTTCCTTCATCGCATGGGAGTATGGGTGAGCATTTTCGAGCATTAGAGGCAATTACAAGGGCAGTCATGAAGTCCCTATTCAGGGAGGAATCTCCTTCCCCCTAGGAAGGCATGATTGCCAAGTGGCGCCTCTGCATGCCCATTTCAAGAGACCTCCAGGTCTATAAATTGGTGAGTTTCCTCACCCCAAAATATATAGAGAAGGAGCATTTTGGAGCAACGAAGTGCTGTCATTTTATTTTCATACCTCACACCTTTTGGATTTGCGCCTTTCACATCCTTGATCTCCTTTAGAGGGGAGGTCATTGGGTGACTATTGGGAGGATGAATCTTGAGCCCAAAACCTGACATTTGGCCACAATATCCCACCAAATTTTCTGAAAATACCCCACAAGAGGTTTTGGACCCATCCCAAGTGGATTGGTGCCAAAATCAGGCCTCAAACGGTGGGCGGCCTACCCCATGGGCGCCCCCTCCCACACTACTACAGTCCTAATCGCCCCCTTCGGAGTGATGGGAATTCTATGGTAGATTTTCTTTCTTTCATTTTTGCATTCAATTCTATGATGCTTAGATAGGTTGTCATTTAAATTTCATCTCGTTTTGAACAATTTTGATCATGTTTCTATCTTTGCTCGCTTCTACTAATCTACAGGTAGCATCATCAAATTCCCATTGATGGAGGTCAAATTGGGAAAATATGACCATCTGGGTCTTCCCAAAATACCCCCAATTAGCTAACCCCAAGTTTGCAGGTCTTTTGGAGCTTCCTAGGTAGGACATTTGGGACAGTACCTTTTCGACATTTTGTTGCAGGTGAATTCGTCCCACCCCGGAGCGAATTCAAATCGGCGAGGAATTTCTCGACTATTCTTTTTGCAGGGCCTTCCTGGTGGTGTCTTGATGCCCCTGTCAAATTTTTAGAGCTTTTGGATTCATTTTAGTCATAGTTTAATTCATTTTTCTTATTCACTTATCGTAGGCTTGGGGATTGCATGCTTTGTTTTATCCGCAGGTGCTACTGACTATTTCTTGTTCCTTTGAATGTAGGGTCTGGACATCGGAGGAGCAGCAAGGAGTCAAGACTCATCAATGCAAGTGGTGGCGATGTTTGGTCCACCCATTTTACATGTGGGCACGCGGAAGAAGGAAGGGCATCCATGGATGTAACAAGAACGCATACTTAAACGCTCCTAGCCCTTGGAAGGGGAGGATGCGCATTGTAACCGAGTTGTGAAACATATCAATAAAAAGGGTTGTCTTCTTTATTTGCATTTGTTTCATTTTGATTCGCTCATGCTTTTCCCTCTTTTCATGCACTTTCAAATTCCTAGGATTTAGCGTTAAGTTTGGTTCGGTTTTGCATCGCATCTTCGCTTTCCTTTTTGCTTCCGTATCCTCGTGCTTTCAATGGAGATCATGGTGGGACCTTGTCCTATGTTTTTAAGATCAGAGATCTGATCCAAACTTGGTCATTTTTGCTTGTATGTACCAAGTTTTTATACGTTGACTGCTATTCGTTCCATCAGGGGGTGGATACAGAGCTATAATTCGTTTTACCCAGGGACGAATTGGAATTCGCCCCACCCTGTGACGAATACAGTCCTGTAATTCGTTCTCCCCTAGGATGAATTCCAGTCTGTGAAGTTTTTAGGCAGGAACTCAGAGTTGAAATATTTGGGCAGAGAAGAAGTAAGAGTCCTAAAATTTTCCTGCCATTTTCTGTTATTATTTTTTTGTTTTTCTGGTTTCTTTTTGTGTGCTTAGGAAAGGCTTTGCTGCATTTTCATTTTATTTAATGAAAAATAAAAAGAACCCCACACACCACGTGGAAAATTAAACACCAAGGAGCTGGTCATAAAACCCTAGCCCTTGATCAAGACCAACGATGGATTTCATCACCACCTTGGCTTGAATTTTGCATTCATAAACCCCGATCGCTACTGTTGCTAGATGTAAATCTTGACGAAAGCTGACCGAGTGTAGCTGGGGTGATTCCCAGCACACGAGGATAAGTCTTCTATGGTAGGTGTCATAAACATGGTGATTCCCCTTCCGTACCGCCTATGTTCCACGTACCATCTGCTCTCACGTACCTATAGTTTCCCTCACGTAAGGGCGGGTATATAGAGAGGTTGGTATATCGGCCTGGCAATGGTATATCGAAGGGGCGACCAATTTTGGGAGTCATAAGAGCCCTCATTTTGCATTTAAACGTTATTTACAAAAACCTTCAAAAAAAAAAACAAAAACCAAAACACACTAGACCAGGTTTAAGACACACTCTCAATCTTTAAACGAGATAATCACTGCTTTGTGTATGTGTGTGCTCTTTTCTGTTTAGTGTAGCATAAAAATCATTAAAAAGAGAAAAAAATCTACTTAGCTTGTAGAAGAAAAACACCATGGTGTACACCCGTAGCCAAGCCCAATCAAGGGCAGAAGCTGCGGAAAGTGTACAAGGGGGCACAAGTCGCCTCCACTATAGCCCTAAGGACTTGGTCATACCGCCTTGGTGGCCTGACCCACAAGAGAGTCCGCATCATTCCATGTCAATATGGAACTATAGGGACACCCCTTTGAGGGACACGCCCGTTCATCATAGCCCCTTTCAAGAGGAGTCCTTACATGTGGCGCTCAACATAGACAAGAAATCTCCCTTAGAAGCTCGATATGAGTGGCCATCGCACGATGAAGTGCTAGAGCAGCATAGTGTCCATGAGGAGAGGCCACATGATTATGGCATCTCTCCTTTGCCCCTCATCATTGTTAGAACCAATAGACAAAACCCAAAGCATAGGGCTCTTCAAGTAGGGTGAGCCAACTCTGCCCACCCATTTCACACATACGAAAGGGAGCATGAGGAAGACCATTACATTCCTCGAGAGCAATGTACAGAGCGGGAGCCATGCACTTCCACACCCGCTATGTACCATGGTCACCCACTGAGGCCAGAGCCTCGGGTAAATACCGCCAACCTCGATAGAGGGAAGCGACCTATTGAGATCTCGAATCATCGTGACCGAGGTAAATGCATAGGAGAGGCATCCAGGCCTCCAAGGCTCAAGATGGCAAAACAAATTGACCTGGCAGTCGCTAGACATGCCACCCGCCAAGCATAGATCATGTGGCTTGAGCAAGACCAGCAATAGCTAGAGCATCTATACCACCTTAGCAAGGAGTGCATTCAGCGCCAAATAGATGAACTGCTCCATAACCCAGTGCCTGAGAGGGTTCCAACCCCTCGCACCCAAAGAGCGAAACCATATGAGAGGCATAATCCCTTGGTGCGAGATAGGTCTTCATGACCTTATCAAGTTTTACCTCCGAGACCCCCTAGACCTGAGAGGGAGGCCACTCCCCAAAACAATGATGGGTACCCTCCGCGGGGACCCACCCAGGGTCATAGGTCTCGTCCAGAGACTCCTCAAGAAGCTTACGAGGAGTATGAACAAGAAGAAGAGCGGGCCGAAACGCCCTACCAAGGTGGAGGGGTTGCTATCCGGCCACCCCCCATAGGCCTCAAGTCTCCCACAACCCACAACAGGAGAAAACTAAAGAGGAAGAGATTAAATCTTTTGATGCATACAAAGCACTGCTAGAGCGTTTGGAGTCTGTGGAAACCAAAGCTTTTGGGCCCCAAAAGCCCATGTTACGCCAACTCCGTAGTCATCCTGTGCATCCATCAGTGCCTGCACCCCCTTACCCCAAACACTTTAAGCTGCCTCAGTTGGCAATCTTTAAGGGTGAGGAGGATGCCCAAGAGCATGTGACCAGATTCCTGAGCCAATGTTTTGGCATTCAGGACAATGATGCGTTGTTGCTAAGGACATTTATAACCACATTCACGGGCCCTACCTTGGATTGGTTCACTCAATTGCCGAAGCATAGCATCAGTAACTTGGATCAATTAGTGGATGCGTTCCTCAAATGCTTCGCCTTTAACACCAAGAAGAAGGCGTCACTAAGTGACCTGGCCAGCCTCAGGCAGTATGAGGAAGAAACCATGGCAGCCTATGGGAATCGGTGGACTCTACTTTCCAAGCTACCCTACCTCCCTCCTATGTTCGACCTTACACAAATGTTCTCACGAAGCTTTTTGAGATCGATCTTTGTGCTATTGCAGTTGCAACAATATGCCACCTTAGAGGAAGCTCTAGCGCAAGCCAAAATCATCGAAGAGATCAAGATACAGGATGGCAAGATTGCCAAACCTAAGAAGAAAGAATGGAACAAGAACACAAAAACAGGGACTATGCAACAAAAACCCGCTGTGGTCAATCAAGTTGCTATAAATGTCCCTAAGCCTGCACAAGAAATACAGCCTCAAAAGGCTAACTATCAGGTAGTGCCTCCTAATAATTATGAAAGAGAAAACTAGAAGTAGGAGCAAAATCAGCAGCGTCGCCCTAGGCGACAGTACACACCTTATACGGAGTCTAGGGACTCCCTATTTGACCACTTGTCAGTGGCAAACTTGATCAACCTTCCAGAGATCCAAACCATAGATCCCAATGCATCGAAGCCTAAGGGATATCGGGAGGACTTGTATTGTAGGTTCCATAGGTGGAAGGGACATGACCTGAATGCATGTTGGAAGTTCAAAGGTTTGATACAAGACCTGATTGACAATAAGACGTTGGCAGTGGACAACCCCATAGCGCCAAACAACCAACAGATGGGAGTTTTCAAAGACCCCTTCCCTGCCCATGAGGCATAGGAAAAACCCCTTCAAGTCAATGAGGTGCAATAGAATTGCCCCATGCAAGGGTATGTAGGAATGATAAGCATAGTGACTAGGAACAAGAGATACCCAAGAGTTGCCCCCAAGGCAGCCACAAGAGAGGTTCCATCGATGTCACAACCTCAACAGCACCCTATGCAACTACCTTCGCCTAGACCCGCGGCCACGATTTGGACCAAACTCACACAGAGTTTGAGGACCACGTCGGCTAGGCTCTCCATATATGAGCTTATACAACAATCAACACCCCATCGGGAGGCTCTAATGGAGATATTGAAAGCCATCGAGTTGCAGCCCCACGAAGCGAATTCCTTCAACAACTTCGTGGGACATGTCAAACGATGCACGGAGCCAGTCATCACCTTTCGAGAGGATGAAGTTAAATCAATGTCTGATGACATGGTAGATCCACCCATGCACGTTATCACGTGGGTCAACGGGATCCCATATAAGAGGGTGTTGGTAGACACTGGCTCATCCAGTAACATCATTACCACAACGGCATTGAAACATCTAAAGTTGCCAGCCTCTCACATCACGACTTCCACCTATACACTGTGAGCATTCAATGATGCGATATGCTCGATAGTTGGCACAATTGTCCTACCCATTCAAGTAGGACAAAAGATGATACCTACATTGTGCCATATTTTGGAAGGCGAGATGGCTTATAACATCTTTCTAGGGTGGCCATGGATCAGGGACATAAGTGGTCCCTTCGATAGCTCATCGGTTTGAAGTATACATTTGAAGGGGAAGTACATGTAGTCCCGATGACTTGAACCCTTCAAATATTGCAATGCGGGCTGATGCCGCAATAACCCTTCCATCGAGCTTTATTTTTAGTAAACCACTAGACAAGGCCGATTGCAAGAATCCTGTGATAAATCCATCAAAACCCAGCCAGTACATCTTCATCATTCGGTCCTTCACCAAAAATGCCACCTATCATGGATAAATAGAAGGACAAAGGGAAGCAAACCCTAGAAGAGGCTCAACCCCTAGAAGAGGCACTACCAATAGTATCAACCATCTCTACCGAAGAGATGCCTAGCAAGATGGAAGTTGAGGCTCCTAGTTCACCCAACATGGAGTGGACTCAGGAAGAGCTTCCATTCCCTCCCCCTCAATCACCAACAATCACTGTTGAAATGGCCAATACGGGCCTGGGGGAGTATCTGGTGTGGAATTTTGTAGCAATGACCGCACTAGAGTCCATGCAAGACATGGGGAGACCTCGCCTCCCCATCGGTACAATTGTTCCTTTAGGCTACCCACCAAACCAGAAAAACTTTGTGTATGGGGGCCTTGATCATGGTACTGAGCCATGCATGCAAGAGGACAAAGATGAAGAGCCCTTTGCAGAAGATGTCAACTATCTATCTAACCTAGACTTCACTCTGAGATATCTTGGCCAATGCAATTGGCATGGATATGGGCTAGGTAGGTATGAGCAAGGAGTGCATGTCCTTTGCCAACCAAGATACCAAATGCCTTATGACAAGTCGGGCATGGGGTTCAACCACCCCCTTCCCTTAGACATCTTGGTAGAGAATATGCAAGGCCTAGGGATAGGCAACAAGGGTGGATTGGCATTAGATCCCTATGCCAACCCAAACACAACATATACATTGGGATATTACCTCCCATGGTCAACAGACCACCCTTGTTAACCTCAATAACCCTTCCCCTTTTCTAGAGAGAGGCGAAAGTTTGGGGACTCACTTTCAAGGAGGGTATAAATAGTGTCAAGAGGGATCTTCGAAGGATGAATCAGAATATGAACCAACATCATATGACCCCTTCGAATCAGATAGTGATCACTCACAAGTGATCCCCATGAATGACTATCAAGAGAGCCTCTTGAAAATGTTCCCTCTAGAGGCTCCAATCGAGCCAGTGTCTCGTCAAGAGAATCAGGCCCCCCCATGGAGAGTGGAACAACCACAATGGGGCCAGATTAATTTGCTCGAGTAGGATGAGCTTGTAATGCCTCAAATAGTTGTCGAAGCCAACGAGGGCTTTTGGATCTTTGATAGTGATTACGAAGATGAAACATAAATGACATATCTTAATCACATGTGGCAGATGCCACAACCATACCCCTTGGAGATTAATGACATATTTGAACAAATGGGCATAGTGCTAGGGCACGAGTGGTACGTAGACCCAGCGGGGTGGGACCAAGTGTTGGATCCGCCACTCCAGGTATACGAAGAGCACCTTCCACCCTGAGACCCTAGAGTGATATCAATGCTGAGGGTAGACCTTGTCCTCCTATCAACACATAGGGCCGATCCATTCATGCCAATACCTCTAGATCCAGATCCGAAGCATAGAGAACATCCAGAGTGTTCGAGTCATCACACCCACGGTAATGGAGACCAAAATCATTTCATCAACATGATCTCCATTGACTTAACCGCCCCCATCCACAATCCGGCCGACCCAGCACGGTCCTTGCATCTAGACATAGATGCCATAGACTAGGATCGCATCAATTCACCTCCATCCCCATTAGAGTATTGGCCTTTCGGTAAAATGCTTCATTTTACCCTAGGGACAACTCAGGATATCTTTCATGCCGAAGAGGAACCCGAGGTTCCCAATGTAGATTTAAACTCAGCAAATGATATCCATTTGATCCCAACTCCACACCAGCTGGAGGACGGATCCCACATGTCGGTCGAGGAGACGACTAACGTAGAAATCGGCTTGGATCCAATGAATCCAAAGATCATCAAGCTAGGGGTAAGCTTATCCCCCGAAGAGCAAGTCGACTACATTGCCCTTCTCAAAGAGAAGAAGGAGGTTTTTGCATGGTCATACAAAGACATGCCGGGACTAGATCCGTAGCTAGTCACGCATAACCTAACGCTTGATCCGACAGTCAAGCCAGTTAAGCAAAAACTATGTAAGATGCACCCAAAAGTGGCCTTAATGGTCAAAGATGAGTTGCAAAAGTTTTTGGATGCACAGTTTGTCATCTACATGGATTATCCGCCATGGCTGTCCAACATGGTGCTCATCAAAAATCCCGATGGGAGGATTCGCATATGCACTAATTTTTGAGATCTAAACAAAGCGAGTCCTAAGGATGATTTCCCCTTGCCGAGCATTGATGCATTGGTAGACGCTACATCGGGCCATGAAATGCTATCCCTCATGGATGGTTTCTCGGGATACAATCAAATTCGTATCAATCTTGAAGACCAACTAAAAATAGCATTCACAATGCCTTGGGGGACATTTTGTTATAAGGTCATGCCTTTTGGCCTTAAAAATGTTGGTGCCACCTACCAACATGCCATGATGTACATCTTCCATGATTACATGCATAAAACTTTGGAAGATTACATGGATGATTTGTTGGCCAAATCTCTTTTGTGCCCAGATCATCTCGATGACTTAAGCAAGATCCTCGATCGCCTCATGGAACATAAAGTCAGACTGAATCCCAAGAAGTGCGTATTTGGTGTCACATCTGGAAAACTCTTGGGTTTCATAGTCTCAAAGCGAGGCATCGAGGTGGACCCAAAAAAAGTCAAGGCAATCCTTGAAATGCTCCCCCCAACTACCATTAAGCAACTCAAAATTATATAGGGAAAGGTCGCATCAATCAAGCGCTTCATAGCGTAGCTATCTGACAAGTGCCGACCCATGAACAAATTATTGCACAAGGGGGTAGCATTTCACTGGGATGATGAGTTCCAGTCAACCTTTGATGACATCAAAAGATACTTGGCTTCATCGCTAGTATTGGCACCACCTAGACCAGGAGTGCCATTCTACTTATACATCTCAACTACTGAGGTGGCACTGGGCACCATGCTAGCCTAGAAGAATGAACTTCACAAAGAATAGGCTACTTACTATCTTAGCCGCACCTTGGTCAGTTATGAACTTAACTATGCATACGTTGAGAAACTCTACTTAGTAGTGGTGTTTGCTACCAAAAAGCTATGCCACTACATGCTGAGCAACACTACGTATGTTGTGTCTAAGGAGAATCCATTATGGTACATGATGAGTCGTACTTATCATAGTAGCCACATGGCAAAATGGATCATGTTGTTGATGGAATTTGACATAGAGTTTATTGGACAAAAATCCATCAAAGGACAGGTCATAGCCGATCAACTAGCAGAGGCTCCTCTCGAAGACGATCAGCCTTTGGTCATAGAACTACCTAATGATGGGGTCTTCCATGTCTCAGAATCACCATATTCTGATGAGCCTGAGTCATAGGCCGACATAACCCTATTTTTTGATGGTTCTAAATGTGAGCAAGGTGGTGGCATGGGAATAGTATTCTTCACACCGCAAGGGGCTCCAATGCCTCTATGCTTTAAATTAGACTTCCCATGCACCAACAATAATGCAGATTATGAAGCCTTGCTCCTAGGTCTTCAGACAACAATCACCATGAACATCAAACAATTGAACATCTTTGGTGATTCGTTGTTAATTGTCAACCAAGTCAAAGGGGTATTCCAATGCAAATGCCCAATTCTACAGGTCTACAAAGCCCTTGTGGACAAATTCCTAGTGAAGCTTGAGTGGTACGACATCGAGGCACTCCCTCAATCATCGAATCATTTTGTGGACACTATGGCCTCCTTGGGGTCACTAATACCGCAAGACCTTTCCGGTGATATGAAAACCATTCAAGTCAAAACACTATTGCAATCCATGATGGACCATGCAAGCTCTAACTTGACACCAAGAATCCACATGATCTAGATTGAACCATCCTTGGATAAGTTCTCTTGAATCCACGATCATCTAAAACATGCCAATTGGGGGTCCTTGTTCTCCCCTACTCCCATTAATAGCAACACAACGCTATTCTTACAAGTTCTCTCCCGCTCAACATTTGCTAGGGATGAACTTCAAGAGGGATTGGCTGTTCATACCATCGATGCTTCCAATCAGCAGGATTGGTATTTACCCATAAGGGACTACCTCAAGTTAGGTAACCTCCCACTTGGATTGATGCATGTCACAAAATGAGCATTCAAGCAAAAAGTGGCAAAGCATGTCTTGTTAGGAGACATTTTGTATCATTGCAGCTATGAAGGGATCCTCCTTCATTGCTTGGACCAACAAGAGTCCACTTGGGCGATCGCCCAAGCGCATGATGGTACATGCGGTGGCCACTTCAGTGGTATGGCCATCGTAAAGTGCATTCTTTGCATGGGCTATTATTGGCCATATTTAGAGTGAGATTGTTGCGCATATGTCAGGAAGTGCGTGAAGTGTCAACACCATGCTAATTTGACACACGTACCTTCCCAGGCCTTGTAGACGATCCAATCGGCTTGGCCATTTTCATAGTGGGGCTTAGATCTAATTAGAAAGATCTCCCCTACGTCATCAGGTCATCACACATTTATCATAATGGCCACAGAGTATTTCACCAAGTGGGTGGAAGCAATTCCGCTTACCTCTACGATAGGACCCCGCATTGTGGAGTTCATTTTACATAACATCATATGTCATTTTGGTATTCCATCCAAAATAATCTAGGATAATGGGACATCATTCAAGAACAAAGACATGTGTGCTTTGACCACAAAGTACAAAATTTAGCATAGTTTTTTGACACCCTATTATCCGCAGGAAAATGGGCAAGCAGAGGCATCAAACAAAATGCTAGTTGCCATCCTCAAAAAGATAATCACAGACAGTCATAAGGATTGGCACATCCAAATCCCACTTGCCCTATGGGCTTATCACACTAGTATTCGGACACCCATTGGGGCAACTCCATTTTCACTCATGTATGGCTCCGAGGCAGTCATGCCTCTTGAATTGGAAATTCCTTCCCTACGCATATCAATGCAAGAGTTCATCGATGATGACACTGTGCGGTAGGCCCGGTTAGACCAGCTTACATTGCTTGATGAACGATGCGTTAATGCTCTCGAGCATTTACGTATCTATCAAGAGCGACTTAAGAAAGCATACAACATGAAAGTTCACCTGAGGGATTTTTAGTTTGGTGACTTGGTCTTAAAAGAGAACCAACAGAACTCTAGTTTGTCATCCCATCTAAGGGATAATTTCATGGTAAATTGGTTATGTCCCTATGTAATTGATAGTAAAATAGGACTTGGAACATACCGGCTAGCCTCTCTTGATGGAATCAAGGAACTAGAACCCTTGAACAATAGTCATTTGCGGCAATTCCATATCTAAACGAGTTGTACCCCAAACAAAATGCTCCAAGGATTCCTACAATCGCTTGGTCAATCCCAAAAATTCTCCAAGGATTCCTACAATCGCTTGGTCAATCCCAAAATGCTCCAAGGATTCCTACAATCACTTGGTCAATCCCAAAATGCTCCAAGGATTCCTACAATCGCTTGGTCAATCCCAAAATGCCCCAAGGATTCCTACAATCGCTTGGTCAATCCCAAAATGCCCCAAAGGTACCCATTACCGCTTGGTCAACCAAAAAGCTCCAAGGATTCCCACAATCGCTTGGTCAAAAATAAGAAAATTCAAAAACAGTAAAATCATAAAAAATAACAAAAATTTGCATCTCATGTCCAGGCATACTCCAACTCATCACAACAATAAAGAGCTCTTTTCGCATCTCATCTTCATATTCACAAAAAAAATAAATCCATAAAAAACACAAAAATATGTAGTCGCATTAAGCATCACATCCATACATTGCATATTTGTGATCATACAGGTCAAAGGCACCATAGACTGTAATTACTCCGCCAATCCATCTTGTTCCACATTTCTCCATTCTATAAGCAGTCCATCAAAAATAAATGCCATTCACTTCTTTTTACTATACCAGAGTCAGTGGTCTTCTAATGTATCAAGATTTTTTTCCCTTCAGTCATCATTTGCTTTCTAGCCACATACTGTACCAATTTAGATAGATTTTACAAAGGTAGAGTTCTACTTGGATCACACCTTGTTATGTAGCGTCCCAACACAAATTAAAACACATAAAAATTCCCAAGTTGTGTGAATGAAATATGAAACTTGCACAACAATCCAGGTCACCATAAGTGAAATGGTTATCTTGCTCATCCCCCTATGTGAATGACCCCAAGAATGCTGAGAGTTGGCAAAAGGACAAGCATCTTCCCTACCCAATTCCCTAAGAATCCCAAGTCCTTAAAAATTTGCAAACATCATACAATCTTGCAACAAGTCAAAACTCCAAAAATTTGACATCACCACCAAAGTGCATACATCCAAAGGCACATATAATAGTGATTCTCATCACTCAATATTCAAATCCCTTGCTCAAAAGAAAAAAATATATAAAAATAAACAGTGATTTTGTATCACTACAAAAGAGCAAGTATCCCAATACAATTGAGGAAAATAAGGGAGTCGAATTTGAATCCCTGGAACTCTCAGCATTCTGACAGGTCATGAGGTAAACCTCGATACTGGTTTGGTGGATAGCCTATCGATCACTGGTGGTAAAACCTCCTGCATGACGATATATTTGTCACATTACCTCATGTACAGATCAATGTTTGCATGTGGATGAGCTAGCTTATGGTATCCTAGATAGCACCGTAGATTAATCCAACTAAATACAACAAAGGAGTTAGTGGAGATAATTAGGTGATCCTCAGTAATGGTTTGGTTGACAGCCTATCTGGCACTGGCGGTATCCTGACAAATACCACATAAACGAATTCAATTGCACACACAAGGATGTGAAATAACTTGGTCAAAGACAAGTCCGATTCATACCTTGTCCAAAAGTCTAGTAAGATAAAGTATAGTCATGGCTAGTTATTTAAAACCTTCTAAGTCTCAGAAAACCTTAGCTACATTCTAAACCAACTGCGCTATCTTTCATCCTCGCATTGCCATCAACAATTGCCAAAAAAAAACATAAAGGTCTAAACAGTCTATGGTGCTCTCGCCAAACAACACAAATTCAATTCATCCATTACATTTGCATATCCTAATGTAGACACCAAAACAACACCAATCTGATTAAGTGACTACAAACACTGATCGCATTGACATACACAGCTTTCAGGGCAGCCCTCAGAGGTCAAACAGTGGTCCTAGCCACTCACACAGCAGTTTAGAAGGTCGAAAAGTGAGCAGAGCAAAGTTGGTCGTTTTAACAAGCCTTAAATTCAAATCAAAACTTAAGCAAGAGCAAGCCTTAATCGAAAGAAGGCCTTGAGAAAAAGAAAACCTTAGGCAAAAAATTGCCTTCAACACTTAGGCAAAAAATTGCTTTCAAAACTTAGGCAAAATTGCTTTTAAACAAGTCAGGCAAAGATTACTGTGAAGCACTAAGGCAAATGCTGCCTGTCGCGATATCGCAACGGTCACGATATCACGACCGTCGCCACCTCGCGCTGTCGCGATATCATGACAGTCGCGATATCACAACAACCACGACATCGCACTGTCGCGATATCATGACAGTCGCGGCCTCGCGCTGTTGCGATATCACGACAGTCACGATATCGCGATAGCTGTGACATCGCGCTATCATGATATCGCGACAGTGACATTGCGTTGTCATGATATCGTGACAAATCCCCCCCCTGTGCCCTTTTTGTTCTTAGTGTTGTGATATCGCGACATCGTGATATCGTGACAGACCCTTGTCTTCGCATCAAGGCGACCCTTTAGCCAATCAAAAGGCAGACATCAAGGCTACACTTTAGCCAGTCAAAAATAAAACATTAAAAGCAATTTAAAGCAAATGTTAAAGCATCAAAGGCGGAAATTGGAACGAGTGGCAGCTCTGACAGTCAATTAATGCCGCCTACTGTGCATGCGTGCATAGGTGGGCAGATTGACAGTTAGCAGACTGTCATGAGGGCAGTCATGTAAGCCCAAGTCATGGAGGAGTCTCCTCCCCTTTGGGAAGGCATGGCCGCCACATGGCGTCCCCACGCACCCTTCCAAAGATACCCCGTAGGCCTATAAAAAGGTGGATTTTCCCACCCAGAGAAAAGGAGGTTGGTACGCATTTTAAAAGCAACGAAGTGCTGCCAAAGTAAGACACCCGACTGCACCTTTTTCGATTCATTTTCTTCTACATCCGTGATACGAAGAACATGAATCCGGATCCATGGATCCATCCATTCACCGACAAAGCTTAGTGTATTTTTATTTCTTTTACATTATGGTTTCGAATCTGCCGCAGTCTTTTGTTCTAATCATCCATGCGTGTTTTATGTGTTTTTAAGATCGAATGCATATCTACATGCGGGTTGTATTTTTATTTCATTCTCACTAATATGCAGGTTTCAAATTATTCTGAATCCTCTAATATGCTGTTTTGTTGTTTTTTTTAAAAAGACCGAATGCTTTGTTTTAACAACAGGTGCTACTAAACATTTTTATTGTTTCTTTGAATACAGGAAGAACAGCAAGGAGCAAGGATTCACCAGGCATAAACAGCGGCAACACTTTGGCCCGCCTGATTCAAATGTGGGCATGCAGAAGGAGATTATTAATCATGATTGTAACTGAGAATGTGTAACTGAGGAGATGTATTGTAACCGAGTTGGAATTAATATAAAAGGGCTATGCTCCTACTTTTCTCTTTATGTTTTGTCTCAATTTGATTACGTTTTCCCATTTCATGCATCGAGTTAATTCTGTTCTTATTGCATCTTAGTATTGCTTCCTTCCGAAATCTCATGCTTTCAGTGGCGATCACGGTGGGACCATTCCCTTATTGTTAAATCACGGAAACTAATCAGATTTGTTGTGTTTTGTGCTTAACAGGTACCTTTTTTTAAGTCGAAGGTCAGAAACAGCAAGTCCGGGCAGAAAAGAGGTAACGGTTTCTAACTGTCCCTGTCATTTTCTGCTGTGTTATTTTTGTTTATTTTATCTGTTTATTTTTTTTACTTCCATTTTTTTTTTTTTTAATTATTAAAGAAAGGTAGAGAAAGTTTCCGTCAATTTTCTTGCTTTATTAAAAAAAAAAAAAAAAATCAAATTTCTACCTGCTGTTTTCCGGTTTGTAGTGTTTGTATGGCATAGAGAAAGTTTCTTTTTTGCTACTTGTTTCATTTTTTTTTAAATAAAATGAACCCCACACACTTCACGTGGTAAAATTGAACCAAGGAGCTGGTCGTAAAACCCCAGCCCTTGAGCAAGACCAACGGTGGGTTCATCACCACCTTGGCTTAGCTTTGCATCCATTTCCCCGATTGTCACTGTTGTTAGGCGTAAATCCTGAAGAAAGCTGACCGAGTGTTGTCTGGGGTGATTCCCATGCACGCGAGGATAAGTCTTCCATGGTAGGTGTCATTAACAGGACAATCCCCCCTTCCGTACCGCCTATGTTCCACGTACCATCTGCTCTCACGTACCTATAGTTTCCCTCTCGTAAGGGCGGGTATAGAGAGAGGTTGGTATATCGGTCCGGCAATGGTATATTGAAGGGGCGACCATTTATGGGAGTCATATGAGCCAACATTATGCATGTAAACGTTCTTCAAAACTTGCAAAAACAAAACAAAACATCAAAATGCACTAAACCAATTTAGGACACACTATTAATCCTTAAAAGAGATAATCATTGTTTGTGTATGCGTGTGTTCATTTCTGCTTAGTGTAGACAAAAATGCTATCTTGGATCATTATGACCAAGATATCTCCAACAAAGGGAGGATGCCTATAGATATCTTGGATCACTATGACCAAGATAGATATGTCAGAGATGCATCTAACCCTTCTAGACATGAGGCGAGGAGACCAACTATCTTAGAATATGTCAATCATTTTGCACACCGAATGCAACTTACGCAACTTGAGCTAGAACAAAAATAGTTAGAGAAATGGTATCTTCTAAATAAAGAGCACCTTCAGCACCAGAAGGATGAGTTGTTCCAACACAATATGCAGGAGAAGACTCCAACCCCTCACACACATAAGACAAAATATTTTGAGGGGCACAACCCATGGGGGCGAGACAGGTCATCGCGACCTCATCAAACGCTACCCCCAACACCTCCTAGATAGGAGTGGGAGGCTACCCTCCCGATTCTTGAAGGACATGAGCAGGAGGCCGCTCCTATAACCAATGACGGGTGCCTTCCTCAGACATCCACCCAGGTTTATGAACCACCCTTAGAAATTCATCAAGAAGCTTCTAAGGAATCTGAGCGAAAAGAAGAGCGGGATGAAATGCCCTACCAAGGCATAGGGGGTGCTATCTGGCCACCCCTCCATAGGCCCCAAGTTCCTCAACAAGAACCAACCAAAGATGAGGAGCTCAAGTCTCCCGATACATGCAAAGCACTAGAGCACTTAGAGTCGGTAGAGACCAAGATTTTGGAGCTCCCAAGGCCCAACTTACATGAGGCTCCTTTTGAAGAGGATCAACCTTTAACCGTAGGGCTACCTAATGATGCAGTCCTCCATGTCTCAGAATCTCTAGATTCTGATGAGCTATACTCACTGGCCGAAGGTGAGGATAAAACAAATATAGCCCACAACAATCACATGCGACAGCATCGGCATCCCATAAATATCGATGAAGCATGTCAACAGATAAACATAATACTATGGCATGAGTGGTGTGTTAACCCACCGTAGTGGGACCAAGCATTACATCCACCACTTTGGGCACACAAAGATCAACTTTCACCCAGAGACCTCATAGCAACATCAGTGCCGAGGGTAGACCCTATCCTCCTATCCATGCATAGGGCCGATCCATTCGTGCCAATCCCTCTAGAGCCAGATACGAAGCACAAATACCATCAAGCTGGGGGTACCTCTATCCCCTGAAGAGCCATAGTCAAAACCCAAAAAGCTCCAAGGATTCTCGCAATCGCTTGGTCACCCCAAAAGCTCCAAGGATTATCGCAATCGCTTGGTCACCCCAAAAGCTCCAAGGATTATCGCAATCACTTGGTCACCCCAAAAGCTCCAAGGATTATCGCAATCACTTGGTCACCCCAAAATCTCCAAGGATTATCGCAATCACTTGGTCACCCCAAAAATGCTCCAAGGATTCTATAATCGCTTGCTCTAAGGATTCCTAAAATTGCTTGGTCAATCCCAAAATGCTCCAAGGATTTCCACAATCGCTTGGTCAAAAAATCAACAAAATTCAAAAACAACAAAAATCATCAAAAACAACAAAAATTTGCATCTCATTTCCAGGCATACTTAAATTCATCAATAGAGAGTTCTTCTTGCACTTCATCTTCATATTC
This sequence comes from Wollemia nobilis, assembly GCA_028583015.1. NCBI lineage: Eukaryota > Viridiplantae > Streptophyta > Pinopsida > Araucariales > Araucariaceae > Wollemia > Wollemia nobilis. The sequence continues at coordinate 994,188 of JAQPPZ010017051.1, forward strand.
ACAAAATTCAATCCATCAAAAATACAAAAATACATAGCTGCATTAAAGCATTGCATCCATACGTTGCATATTTGTGGTCGTACGGGTCAAAGGCACCATAGGCTGTCATGGTTCTACTAGTCCATCTTGTTCCACACTGTTCCATGTTACAAAAACAACAAAAACACCATGCATTACTTTTACCACACTAGAGTTAGTGGTCTTTTAATGTATCAAGAGTTTTCGTGATTCAGTCATCATTTTGCTCTTTAGCCATGTAATGTATCAAGTCAAACAGATTTTATGAAGGTAGAGTTACACTTGAAATACACCTTGTTACGTAACATCCCAACACAAATTAAAACACATAAAAATTCCCAAGTTGTGTGAACGAAAGATGAAACCACGCAGTAATCCAGGTCACCATAAGCAAAACGGTTATCTTGCTCATCCCCCCGTGCGAATGGTTCTAGAATGCTAAGAATTCACAAAAGGACAAACTCTTTCCTATCCACTCACCTTCATATACAGTGGTTTTCACCACTACCAAATTCCAATCATAGTTGGTTCCCAAAGTTGTAAGGATTTGTACTACATGTCCCTGCCAAGGATGGGTAGTCATCCCCAAAACCTAAAGGGATCAACACCATTCACAAAAAAAATTCCAACAAATCATCATCCTAACACTTTCCATTCACCTTTGGTCTCCAAGTTGTAAGGATTTGTACTATCCCCTCCTAACCAGGATGGGTAGTCATCCCCAAGGCCTAACAGATCAATGCCCTTACTCCATAATCTCCATCATCCTCTTGGTCCCCAACGTCGTAAGGATTCATACTATTCGCCCCTAACCAAGATGGATAGTCATCCCCAAGACCACGAGGATCAAATCCAATTCACAATACTCAAAACACAAAATCAAATAAAAGTGGTTATCACCACTATTCAAAATCCTTGCTCAAAAAGAATTAATAGAAAATAAACAGTGATTTTCCTCACTATATAGACGAGCAACTCTCTAAATAATTCAGCCAACAAATATCCTGAACTTGAATCCCTAGAATTCTCAACATTTGAAAAACCATCTAGGTGATCCTCATTACAGGTTTGGTTGATAGCCTATCTGGAAATGGTGGTATCCTACCCGCATGACGATATGTCTGTCACATTCTCTTTGTGTATGTACATACCAATGTTTGAATAAGGATGAGCTAGCTTATGATATCCTGGATAACACCACAGATTAATCTAAGTAAATACAACAAAGGAGTTAGTGGAGCTAATTAGGTGATCCTCGATACGAGTTCGGTTGAAAGCCCATTCGGCACTCGGCGGTATCCTGACAAATACCACATAAATGAACTCAATTACACACACAGAGATGTGAAATAGCTTGGTCAAAAACAATTCCGATTCATACCTTGTTCAAAAGTCTTGTAAGATAAACTACAGTCATGGTTAGTAAGTTAAAACCGTCTGAGTCTCAGAAAACCTTAGCTACATTTCTAAACCAACTGCGCTACTTTTCATCCTTACAATACCATCAGAAAATACAAAAAAAAAGAAAAACCACATGTATACATACAAAGTCATGCATCACAGCAATCGCCTAAAAGACAAAATAACAAAGTCATAAACAGTCTATGGTGCCATAGCCAAACATCACAAAGTCCATTCATCCATTTCATTTCTGCATATCACATATAAATCAAAAACATTTGCATTCATCATGCATCCATAAAAATAAATCAACATACAAAAACCACATTTATCATACCATATGCATCCATCAATATAAAGTAGCATGCATCCATCAACATCAATCATTGTGCATAACATAAAATCATGACATATACACAAAGAAAGAAAATCAAAGCAACAAAAACATCACAAAAATGCAACACAAAAACATAAGCAATAAGCATTGCCGGACACAAGTGCTCTTGCACTTAACCTCTTGGCATAAAAAATCGATGTCGGGGCTTAAATTATCACTCTCCCACTTCCCCAAGAAGGCTACCATAGGTGGACCGCTCCATGGGAAGACGGGTTTTTCATGATTTCACCTCATTATGGCATCACCAAAAGGGTTAACACCCACCAAAAATAGGTCCAAATGTCAAGAAATTGCACATGCTTAAATGGTAAAACATCTAAAGGCACCCTAACCTAAGTCATCTTGGGTCAAGCGACTCGTCGCTTTTCTCACGAAGGTCATTCCCTCATCGATTCGTCGCTTGAGGGGGTAGTCACACTTAGTAAACAGTCAACAAGCACACACCCAATCAAAGCAATGACATGCATTCAAAGAATCATTGACAAAGACAATCATGCCCCTGCTTGGGGCAGTAAACAAGCAATCATTAAATTGATCAAACACTTGGCATTCCCGAAGCATGAGCACAAGATTCCCCTATGGACAAAAGGTTGCACCCTTTGCCTAATCATGACTGATCAATGTCCAAGCTCAAGTCACACCTCACCAAATTAGGTTAATACTTGAAATCAAATTCCTTAGCTCGTCAGAAGCAAGGATTCAAGAATGCATGCCCTTTCCATACTTGGGGCATCAAAAGTTGGTTAGGTTACCAGGAAACCCTAATCATTAGTGCTTTGGTCATCTATTTTTTCTCAGCACTGCATCACCCGCAGCGCTTCCCAAAAAGGGGCATCTGTAGACACCAAAACAACACCAATCCGATTAAGTGACTACAAACACTGATTGCATTGACATACACAACTTTCAGGGCAGCCCTCAGAGGTCAAACAGTAGTCCTAGCCACTCACACAGTAGTTTAGAAGGTCGAAATGTGAGCAGAGCAAAGTTGGTCGTTTTAACAAGCCTTAAATTCAAAGAAAAACTTAAGCAAGAGCAAGCCTTAATCGAAATAAGGCCTTGAGCAAAAGAAAACCTTAGGCGAAAAATTTCCTTCAACACTTAGGCAAAAAATTGCTTTCAAAACTTAGGCAAAATTGCTTTTAAACAAGTCAGGCAAAGATTACTGTGAAGCACTAAGGCAAATGCTGCCTGTCGCGATATCGCGACGCTCACGATATCGTGACCGTCGCAATCTCACGCAGTCGGGATATCGTGACAGTCATGATATCGTGACAACCGCGACATCGCGCTGTCGTGATATTGCGACAGCCGTGACATCGCACTATCGTGATATCATGACTGTCACAATATTGCGATAGCCGCGGCCTCGCACTGTTGCAAAATCATGACAGCCGCGGCCTCCCGTTATCATGATATCATGATAGCTGTGGCCTCGCACTGTCGTGATATTGTGACTGTCGTAATATCGCGACAGCCGCGGGCTCGTGACTGTCGCGATATCACGACAGTCATGATATCGCGACAGCCATGGCATCATGCTGTCGCGATATCACGACAGTCACGATATCGTGATAGCCGCGACATCATGACAGTCACGATATCGCGATAGCCGCGACATCATGACAGTCATGATATCGTGACAAATCCCCCCCTACGCCCTTTTTGTTCACGACGTCGCGATATCGCGACGTCGTGATATCGCGACAGACCCTTGTCTTCGCATCAAGGTGACACTTCAGCCAATCAAAAGGCAGACATCAAGGCGACACTTCAACCAGTCAAAAAGAAAACATTAAAAGCAATTTAAAGCAAACGTTAAAGCATCAAAGGCGGACATTGGAATGAGTGGCAGCTCTGACAGTCAATTAATGCCGCCTACTATGCATGCATGCGTAGGTGGGCAGATTGACAGTTAGTAGACTGTCACGAGGGCAGTCGTGTAAGCCCAAGTCAGGGAGGAGTCTCCTCCCCCTTGGGAAGGCATGGCCACCACGTGGCATCCCCATGTACCCTTCCAAAGATACCCCGTAGGCCTATAAAAAGGTGGATTTTCCCACCCAGAGAAAAGGAGGTTGGTACGCATTTTAAAAGCAACGAAGTGCTGCCAAAGTAAGACACCCGATTGCACCCCTTTTGATTCATTTTCTTCTACATCCGTGATATGAAGAACATGAATCCGGATCCATGGATCCATCCATTCGCCGACAAAGCTTAGTGTATTTTTATTTCTTTTACATTATGGTTTCGAGAATGCCGTAGTCTGTTGTTCTAATCATCCATGCGTGTTTTATGTGTTTTTAAGATCGAATGCATATCTACATGCGGGTTGTATTTTTATTTCATTCTCACTAATATGCAGGTTTCAAAGTATTCTGAATCCTCTAATCTATTGTTCTATTTTTTTTTTTAAAAAGACCGAATGCTTTGTTTTAACAACAGGTGCTACTAAACGTTTTTATTGTTTCTTTGAATACAGGAAGAACAAGGAGCAAGGATTCACCAAGCATAAACGGCGGCAACACTTTGGCCCACCTGATTCAAATGTGGGCATGCGAAAGGAGATTATTAATCATGATTGTAACTGAGAATGTGTAACTGAGGATATGTATTGTAACCGAGTTGGAATTAATATAAAAGGGTTGTGCTCCTACTTTTCTCTTTATATTTTGTCTCAATTTGATTACGTTTTCCCATTTCATGCATCGAGTTAATTCTGTTCTTATTGCATCTTAGTATTGCTTCCTTTCGGAATCTCATGCTTTCAGTGGCGATCACGGTGGGACCGTTCCCTGATTTTTAAATCACAAAAACTAATCATATTTGTTGTGTTTTGTGCTTAACAGGTACCTTTTTTTAAGCCGAAGGTCAGAAACAGCAAGTCCGGGCGGAAAAGAGGTAACGGTTTCTAACTGTCCCTGTCATTTTCTGCTGTGTTATTCCTATTTATTTTATCTGTTTATTTTTTTTACTTTCATTTTTTTTTTTTAATTATTAAATAAAGGTAGAGAAAGTTTCCGTCAATTTTCTTGCTTTATTAAAAAAAAAAAAAAAAAATTCAAATTTCTACCTGCTGTTTTCCGGTTTGTAGTGTTTGTATGGCATAGGGAAAGTTTCTTTTTGCTGCTTGTTTCATTTTTTTTAAATAAAATGAACCCCACACACTTCACGTGGTAAAATTGAACCAAGGAGCTGGTCGTAAAACCCCAGCCCTTGAGCAAGACCAACGGTGGGTTCATCACCACCTTGGCTTAGCTTTGCATCCATTTCCCCGATTGTCACTATTGTTAGGCATAAATAATGATGAAAGCTGACCGAGTATTGCTGGGGTTATTCCCATGCACGCGAGGATAAGTCTTCCATGGTAGGTGTCATTAATAGGACAATCCCCCCTTCCGTACCGCCTATGTTCCACATACCATCTGCTCTCATGTACCTATAGTTTCCCTCTCGTAAGGGCGGGTATATAGAGAGGTTGGTATATCGGTCCGGCAATGGTATATTGAAGGGGTGACCATTTATGGGAGTCATATGAGCCAACATTATGCATTTAAACGTTCTTCAAAACTTGAAAAAACAAAACAAAACATCAAAATGCACTAAACCAGTTTAGGACACACTATTAATCCTTAAAAGAGATAATCACTATTTGTGTATGCATGTGTTCATTTCTGCTTAGTGTAGACAAAAATAAAAATCATCATAAACGAGATAAAAATTTGCTTAGCTAGTAGAGAAGCACCACAATGGTGTGCACCCATAGCCAAGCCCAATCAAGGGTGGATGCTACGGAAGGTGCACAAAGAGGAGGCACAAGTCACCTCCGGTATAGCCCCAAGGATTTGGTCATACCACCTTGGCGGCCTGACACACAAGGCAGTCCCCTCCAAACCTTAACGGATACAGATTATAGGGACACCCCTTCTAGGAGCACTCCTATTCAGCATAGCACTTAGCACACACCCCTCCATGAAGGGTACATTTGTAGGAGAGCTCCCTTAGATGCTCGCTATGAGCGATCACCGCGCGATGAAGTGCTAGGTCAACATAGGGTTCAACGGGAGGAACCACATCATTACACTATCCCTCCTTCACCCCCTCTAGTTATCAGGACTACAAGGACAAATCCATAACACAAGGCTCATCAGGCAGGGCGAGCCAACTCAGCCCATTCCATTTTCACTTGTGAAAGAGAGCACGAGGAAGACCCTTACCTTCCTCAAAAATAATATACATCGCGAGAGCAATACGCCTCCACACCTGATAGATACCATGGTCACACACTAAGGCCAGAGCCTCGGATAAATGCCACTACCTCCAACAGAGGGAGGCTGCCTATAGATATCTTGGATCACTATGACCAAGATAGATATGTCAGAGAGGCATCTAACCCTTCTAGACATGAGGCGGGGAGACCAACTATAATAGAATCTGTCAAGCATTTCACACATCGAATGCAACTCATGCAACTTGATCTAGAATGATAACAGTTAGAGCAATGGTATCTTCTAAATAAAGAGCACCTTCAGCACCAAAAGGATGAGTTGTTCCAACACAATATGCAGGAGAAGACTCCAACCCCTCACACACATAAGACAAAACATTTTGAGGGGCACAACCCATGGGGGTGAGATAGGTCATCGTGACTTCATCAAATGCTACCCCCAACACCTCCTAGATAGGAGCGGGAGGCTACCCTCCTGATTCCTGAAGGACATGAGCGGGAGGCCGCTCCTATAACCAATGATGGGTGCCTTCCTCAGACATCCACCCAGGTTTATGAACCACCCTTAGAAATTCATCAAGAAGCTTCTAAGGAATCTGAGCGAAAATAAGAGCGGGATGAACTGCCCTACCAAGGCATGGGGGGTGCTATCTGGCCACCCCTCCATAGGCCCCAAGTTCCTCAACAAGAACCAACCAAAGAGGAGGAGCTCAAGTATCCCGATACATGCAAAGCACTAGAGCACTTAGAGTCGGTAGAGACCAAGATTTTGGAGCTCCCAAGGCCCAACTTACATGAGGCTCCTTTTGAAGAGGATCAACCTTTAACCGTAGGTCTACCTAAGGATGCAGTCCTCCATGTCTCAGAATCTCTAGATTCTGATGAGCTATACTCACTGGTCGAAGGTGAGGATAAAACAAAGATAGCCCACAATAATCACATGCGACAGCATCGGCATCCCATAAATATTGATGAAGCATGTCAACAGATAAACATAATACTAGGGCATGAGTGGTGCGTTAACCCACCGCAATGGGACCAAGCGTTACATCTACCACTTTGGGCACACAAAGATCAACTTTCACCCAGAGACCTCATAGCAACATCAGTGTCGAGGGTAGACCCTGTCCTCCTATCCGTGCATAGGGCCGATCCATTCGTGCCAATCCCTCTAGAGCCAGATCCAGAGCACAAAGACCATCAAGCTGGGGGTACCTCTATCCCCTGAAGAGCCATAGTCCAAACCCAAAAAGCTCCAAGGATTCTCACAATCGCTTGGTCACCCCAAAATCTCCAAGGATTATCGCAATCACTTGGTCACCCCAAAAGCTCCAAGGATTATCGCAATCACTTGGTCACCCCAAAAGCTCCAAGGATTATCGCAATCACTTGGTCACCCCAAAAATGCTCCAAGGATTCTATAATTGCTTGGTCAATCCCAAAATGCTCCAAGGATTCCTAAAATCGCTTGGTCAATCCCAAAATGCTCCAAGGATTTCCACAATCGCTTGGTCAAAAAATCAACAAAATTCAAAAACAACAAAAATCATCAAAAACAACAAAAATTTGCATCTCATTTCTAGGCATACTCAAATTCATCAATAGAGAGTTCTTCTCGCACTTCATCTTCATATTCACAAAATTCAATCCATCAAAAATACAAAAATACATAGCTGCATTAAAGCATTGCATCCATACATTGCATATTTGTGGTCGTACGGGTCAAAGGCACCATAGGCTATCATGGTTCTACTAGTCCATCTTGTTCCACACTGTTCCATGTTACAAAAACAACAAAAACACCATGCATTGCTTTTACCACACTAGAGTTAGTGGTCTTTTAATGTATCAAGAGTTTTCGTGATTCAGTCATCATTTTTCTCTTTAGCCATGTAATGTATCAAGTCAAACAGATTTTATGAAGGTAGAGTTACACTTGAAATACACCTTGTTACGTAACATCCCAACACAAATTAAAACACATAAAAATTCCCAAGTTGTGTGAATGAAAGATGAAACTTGCACAGTAATCCAGGTCACCATAAGCAAAATGGTTATCTTGCTCATCCCCCCGTGCGAATGGTTCCAGAATGCTGAGAATTCACAAAAGGACAAGCTCTTTCCTATCCACTCACCTCCATATATAGTGGTTTTCACCACTACCAAATTCCAATCATAGTTGGTTCCCAAAGTTGTAAGGATTTGTACTACACGTCCCTGCCAAGGATGGGTAGTCATCCCCAAAACCTAAAGGGATCAACACCATTCACAAACAAAATTCCAACAAATCATCATCCTAACACTTTCCATTCACCTTTGGTCTCCAAGTTGTAAGGATTCGTACTATCCACCCCTAACCAGGATGGGTAGTCATCCCCAAGGCCTAACAGATCAATGCCCTTACTCCATAATATCCATCATCCCCTTGGTCCCCAATGTCATAAGGATTCGTACTATCTGCCCCTAACCAGGATGGATAGTCATCCCCAAGGCCACGAGGATCAAAGCCAATTCACAATACTCAAAACACAAAATCAAATAACAGTGGTTATCACCACTATTCAAAATCCTTGCTCAAAAAGAATTAATAGAAAATAAACAGTGATTTTCATCACTATATAGACGAGCAACTCTCTAAAGCATTCAGCCAACAAATATCCTGAACTTGAATCCTTGGAATTCTCAGCATTCGAAAAACCATCTAGGTGATCCTCATTACAGGTTTGGTTGATAGCCTATCTGGCAATGGTGGTATCCTACCCGCATGACGATATGTCTGTCACATTCGCTTTGCGTATGTATAGACCAATGTTTGAATAAGGATGAGCTAGCTTATGATATCCTGGATAACATCGTAGATTAATCTAACTAAATACAACAAAGGAGTTAGTGGAGCTAATTAGGTGATCCTCAGTACAGGTTCGATTGAAAGCCCATCTGGCACTGGCGGTATCCTAACAAATACCACATAAATGAACTCAATTGCACACATAGGGATGTGAAATAGCTTGGTCAAAAACAAGTCCGATTCATACCTTGTTCAAAAGTCTTGTAAGATAAACTACAGTCATGGTTAGTAAGTTAAAACCGTTTGAGTCTCAGAAAACCTTAGCTACATTTCTAAACCAACTGCGCTACTTTTCATCCTTACAATACCATCAGAAAATACAAAAAAAAAGAAAAACCACATGTATACATACAAAGTCATGCATCACAGCAATCGCCTAAAAGACAAAATAACAAAGTCATAAACAGTCTATGGTGCCATAGCCAAACATCACAAAGTCCATTCATCCATTTCATTTCTGCATATCACATATAAATCAAAAACATTTGCATTCATCATGCATCCATAAAAATAAATCAACATACAACAACCACATTTATCATATCATATGCATCCATCAATATAAAGTAGCATGCATCCATCAACATCAATCATTGTGCATAACATAAAATCATGACATATACACAAAGAAAGAAAATCAAAGCAACAAAAACATCACAAAAATGCAACACAAAAACATAAGCAATAAGCATTGCCGGACACAAGTGCTCTTGCACTTAACCTCTTGGCATAAAAAAAAATGATGTCGGGGCTTAAATTATCACTCTCCCACTTCCCCAAGAAGGCTACCATAGCTGGACCGCTCCACGGGAAGATGGGTTTTTGATGATTTCACCCCATTATGGCATCACCAAAAGGGTTAACACCCACCAAAAATAGGTCCAAATGTCGGGAAATTGCACGTGCTTAAATGGTAAAACATCTAAAGGCACCCTAACCTAAGTCATCTTGGGTCAAGTGACTCGTCGCTTTTCTCACGAAGGTCATTCCCTCATCGATTCGTCGCTTGAGGGGGTAGTCACACTTAGTCACCAATCAACAAGCACACACCCAATCAAAGCAATGACATGCATTCAAAGAATCATTGACAAAGACAATCACGCTCCTGCTTGGGGCAATAAACAAGCAATCATTAAATTGATCAAACACTTGGCTTTCCCGAAGCATGAGCACAAGGTTCCCCTATGGACAAAAGGTTGCGCCCTTTGCCTAATCATGACTGATCAATGTCCAAGCTCAAGTCACACCTCACCAAAACAGGTTAATACTTGAAATCAAATTCCTTAGCTCGTCAGAAGCAAGGATTCAAGAATGCATGCCCTTTCCATACTTGGGGCATCAAAAGTTGGTTAGGTTACTAGGAAACCCTAATCATTAGTGCTTTGGTCATCTATTTTTGTTCAGCACTACGTCACCCGCAGCGCTTCCCAAAAAGGGGCATCTATAGACACCAAAACAGCACCAATCCGATTAAGTGACTACAAACACTGATCGCATTGACATACACAGCTTTCAGGGCAGCCCTCAGAGGTCAAACAGTGGTCCTAGCCACTCACACAGCAGTTTAGAAGGTCGAAAATTGAGCAGAGCAAAGTTGGTCATTTTAACAAGCCTTAAATTCAAAGCAAAACCTAAGCAAGAGCAAGACTTAATCGAAAGAAGGCCTTGAGCAAAAGAAAACCTTTGGCAAAAAATTGCCTTCAACACTTAGGCAAAAAATTGCTTTCAAAACTTAGGCAAAATTGCTTTTAAACAAGTCAGGCAAAGATTACTGTGAAGCACTAAGGCAAATGCTGCCTGTCACGATATCGCGACGGTCATGATATCGCGACCGTCATGACCTCGCGTTGTCACGATATCGTGACGGTCGCGATATCACGACAACCGCGACATCGTGCTATCGCGATATCGCGATCGTCACGATATCGTGACAGCCATGACATCAAGCTGTCACGATATCGTGATTGTCACGATATCACGTTGTTGCGACATTGCGCTGTCATGATATTGCGACTATCGTGGCCTCGCGCTGTCGTGATATCATGACAGCCACGATATCGCGACAGCCGTGGCCTCACGTTGTTGTGATATCGCGACAGCCACGGCCTCGCGACTGTCGCGATATCATGACGATCGTGATATCGCAACAATTGCGACATCACGACGGTCGTGATATCGTGACAGCCGCGACATCGCGATAGTCATGATATCTTGACAAATCCTCCCCCTGCGCCCTTTTTGTTCTTAGTGTCGTGATATCGCGACAGACCCTTGTCTTCGCATCAAGGCGACACTTCAAAGAATCAAAAGGCAGACATCAAGGCGACACTTCAGCCAGTCAAAAATAAAACATTAAAAGCAATTTAAAGCAAACGTTAAAGCATCAAAGGCGGACATTGGAACGAGTGGCAGCTCTGACAGTCAATTAATGCTACCTATTATGCATGCGTGCGTAGGTGGGCAGATTGACAGTTAGCAGACTGTCACGAGGGCAGTCGTGTAAGCCCAAGTCAGGGAGGAGTCTCCTCCCCCTTGGGAAGGCATGGCCGCCACGTGGCGTCCCCACGTACCCTTCCAAAGAGACCCCGTAGGCCTATAAAAAGGTGGATTTTCCCACCCAGAAGAAAAGGAGGTTGGTACGCATTTTAAAAGCAACGAAGTGCTACCAAAGTAAGACACCCGACTGCACCTTTTTTGATTCATTTTCTTCTACATCCGTGATACGAAGAACATGAATCCAGATCCATGGATCCATCCATTCGTCGACAAAGCTTAGTGTATTTTTATTTATTTTACATTATGGTTTCGAGAATGCCACAGTCTGTTGTTCTAATCATCCATGTGTGTTTTATGTGTTTTTAAGATCGAATGCATATCTTCATGCGGGTTGTATTTTTATTTCATTCTCACTAATATGCAGGTTTCAAAGTATTCTGAATCCTCTAATCTGTTGTTCTGTTGTTTTTTAAAAATACCGAATGCTTTGTTTTAACAACAGGTGCTACTAAACGTTTTTATTGTTTCTTTGAATACAGGAAGAACAGCAAGGAGCAAGGATTCACCAGGCATAAACGGCGGCAACACTTTGGCCCGCCTGATTCAAATGTGGGCATGCGGAAGAAGATTATTAATCATGATTGTAACTGAGAATGTGTAACTAAGGAGATGTATTGTAACCGAGTTGGAATTAATATAAAAGGGTTGTGCTCCTACTTTTCTCTTTATATTTTGTCTCAATTTGATTATGTTTTCCCATTTCATGCATCGAGTTAATTCTATTCTTATTGCATCTTAGTATTGCTTCCTTTCGGAATCTCATGCTTTCACCTAAAACTTAGAAAAGTTTGCATTCATCATAACACATGCATCCATCAAAATAAATTAACATGCATACATCCATACTCATCACTCATCATGCATAAAATCAAATCATCACATGCACATGAACAAAATAAAGTCATCTATATATATCATCAAAAATGCCTGCAGGCTACAATGAACCAGTCCTGTGACCTCGCAACAAAATCCAAAAGCTCAAAAACCCCCAATCCTAGGGCGTCGACCACCATGATCACGCAGGATCGGTGTGACAGGAACTACCCCCCATGGTGTGGGTCCTATGATACCCCTCAGGGCAGTTGCTTCTAGCCCCTACATCACACCTACTCGCCCCCCCTCATCCAGTCACCTACATCGAGAGGATGTTGATTGCTCAGTCTCACTCCCTCTCAAGCGGTGTGACGATTCACCTTCGTTGAATGTAGAGACCCACCCACCAAGGCGGCTAATCTCTGCCTCCAGCTCCAAATGTTGTCGCACCAAGTCCATCTCCTACTGGCGATATAGAGCCAAGTTCTAATCGTGTTGTGCCAAAGCCCTATCCCTCTCTGCCAGCTGCATTCATAGGAGATCCCTCTCCTGTGCAACATCATTGTCCCCATCCTGTCAGTGATGCGCAGCCCATGCATTTTCCCACTCTAGTAGCTTCATGCACAGGATATCCCTCTCTCGCAGCGCATCCCCCAGCTCCTCATCATGCCTCCACAATAACCCCTCCAACCGTGCAATCTCGATGCGTAACCTGGACCCCGTGTCCTCTGAATCTTCCTGAGGTGTGGGCATCTCTGGAACATCAGCTTGCTCTGGCTCCCACTACTCTGTGATGTCCTCCATCTTCGGTTGATCTAGAACCCCAAAATCCACATCCTCATCCTCATCCTCCACCTCCACCATGTCTGCATCCTCCCACGGAGCTCCCTAATCATCTCCTGGTGCCTAAGAACCCTCCCAATGGCCCCTATCCCCACCAACGTTGTAGTACCCACCACTGGTCATACTCTGCGGTAGTCCCGACGTCATCCACATCTGGGATGTCAATCACTACATTTGAATCCTCGCCTAATGGCATGATGATCGGTCGACCCAGAGTCCTCTCATCCCCTAGGTGCTGATAGACCATGGGCTCACCAAGCAACCCCTGGCGCACCCTAAACTGTCATGTCACCTAGCTGTAAGGGAAGAACTCATGCTTAGTCCCATGTCGCCCAATCAGCCACTGCTCCCTGCATACCCGCCAGAGCCACTCTCCAGCCTCTAGCCAAGTTGGACAGTCCTGATAAGGGCACCAGAAAACCTCCCCTAGAGTAAGCTTAGTGAAGGCATTGGCATAGTGCCCTACGATACCTACCCACCATCGACTATGTCCCTGCTCCTCAAATCACCGCCACAAAATTGTGTAGCCTATATCCTTATCATCCATCTTCATTTGAGTCATCCATGATAACCCTGTGGGCCTCTCCACTACTATGTGCTACCAAGCCCAGCTCTACAATAGATAGCTATAGCTAATCCCCTTCTGCCTCTGACAACGAACCTCGTACAACTCACCATAAAGTTGTTCCAGCAGTGTTTGTCCCCACCTCATGATCAACGATGCCTCCATCGGGCACCCCACCAGCCAACAAACCACATCCAGCAGGTTCCATGGGAACCTCGCACCTGACAAGTTAGGTAGCAGCATGTTGGAAATGAGGTCCATGAGTACTGCATGCCTCACTCCCAACACCCCTCTCTCAAGCCACCATCAGACCAAAATCTTGACAATATTGCAGTCGCCCTCTGCCCTCCCCACTGGGCTCTCCACATCCAGATCCTCCCCATGCCTGAAGCATCATATCATTACATCTATCCATTTATCATGCGGTGACATTATAATCGGCAGTACATCTATCAAAATTCGTAGAAGCCGATAGACATCCTCTAAGGTCACTATCATCTCCCTTGTTGGGATATGGAAGGTGTTGGTCCGAGGATCCCACAGGTTGATCAAGGCCATTAGATAGGTCCAATCCCTGACCACAGGCTCTAGCCAAGTCACCTGCTTGAGCCCAAGGGCATCAAGCCACTCCCAGTCAGCCACAATTAGTGCCCCCCGCACTTTAGCAAAAGCAGTAGGTACACGATACTGGCTCTTCACAACCTGCGACAGAAAACAACACAAAAACATTAGAATCCTGAAAAACTGTATAACAATAACATGAATATACAACACTGCCTAACAATGTATAGCTCAAAAGCAACAAAGTTCACAAAAATTCGAAACAAATACAGTTTTTCAGTCTTAGGGTTCTGTACTATAAGTCTAAAACTGACAACAGCAAAAAAACACAAACATTTTTTTAACTACAGTTTTTCAGTCTTAGGGTTTTGTACTCTAAGTCTAAAACTGACAACAGCATAAAAACACAAAAACATTTAAAAAAATGCAGTTTGTCAGTCTTAGGGTTTCTGTACTCTAAGTTTAAAACTGCCAACAGCATAAAAACATAAAAACATTTAAAAAAAAAGAAATAAAATAAAATAAAATAAAATACAGTTTGTCAGTCTTAGGGTTTCTGTTCTCTAAGTTGAAAACTGACAACAACATAAAAACATAAAAACATTTTTTTAACTACAGTTGTCAGTCTTAGGATTTTCTGTATTCTAAGTTTAAAACTGACAAAGTCTGCACAAACAAAACAAAATTAAAATAATAGTTTTTTTAAACCTAGGGTTTTCACCTACATTCTAAAAACTGGCAAGTTCAACAAAAAACTAGGGTTTTGTGTTCTGTTTATCCTAGGGTTTTCGTTTAGCAAAAATCAAAATGTTTGCTAGGGTTTACTTTAGTGTAAAGCGGAAACTAAATTTATGTTCCATGTTAAAAATAAAAAATAAATTTCAACCTAGGTTTAAGCTATGTTTTCCGTTCAGTTTTAAGCTAAGTCTTGGTTTGTGTTCAGCTCAGTTTTAGGGTTTCAATTTTAATTTTGAAAAAAAAAAAAAACATAACAAAGAAAAATAAAAAAATCACTTACAGTTTTAAAGACATATAACAAACGAAAGCAATAACACTAAGGAGCACTTACTAGTCTCGCTTCGGCTTCGTCGCTCGATCCGGTCTGTGCACTCATAATTTCGAGAGAAATTCGGCAGCGCTTCGCTTCACAGAATTAACCTCCTCCTCCTCAGAGCTCCAAATCGCAAGAAAATTTGAATGCAAATGAGCCCAAACCCTAGTTTTGGCCTTTAAATAGGATTTTTGAGCTCATATTTGTTTCTTTCTAGGATGAGCACTCTAGTTAGCACTTGTCCCACCCTAGAACGAATACTAAACTGGTATTCATACCACCTCGAAACGAATTCAGGGCAAAAATTTCAAAAACAACAAAAAATTAAACAAAAATGTACCAAAATAGCTAATAAACTTGCCCGATGAAAGTGCTTTTGCACTTGACATCCTAGGCATGCAAAATGGATGTCAGGGTCACAATCCTCACTATCCTCCTCCCTAAGAATGCTACCATAGCTGGATCGTTCTATGGGAGGACGAATTTTTGAGAATTTCATCCCCAAATGGCGTTGCCAAAAAGGGTCAAAACCCACCCAAAAATAGCAATAACATTGCTGAACAAAGGTGCCTTCATGCCTGACATTATTGGCATCCAAAAAATATGTCACTATCACAAATTGTCACTATTCTACTCCCTAAGAAGGCCACCATGGCCAGACCGCTCCACGGGAAGATGAATTTTTGACAATTTTAGCTCCAAAAAGTGTCACCAAAAGGGTTAACACCCACCAAAAACCGGTCTACATGTCAGACAACTGCCCACACTTAATGCTAAAACATCTCACGACACCCTTGCACAAGTCATTTTGGGTCAAGTGACTCGTTGCTTTTCTCATGAAGGTCATTTCATCATCGATTCGTCACTTGAGGGGGTAGTCACACTTAGTCACCAACCAACAAATACACACCCAATTAAGGAAAATGGCATGCATTCAAAGAATCATTGACAAAGACAATCACACCCCTTCTTGGGGTAGTAAACAAGAAATAATCACTAACTGATCAAATCACTTGGCATTTCGTGAATCATGAACTCAAGGTTATCACAGAAAAATGGTTGCGCCCTTTGCCTATTCATGACTGATCAATGTCCAAGATCAAGTAACACCTCACCAAAAAAGGTTAACACTTGAAGTAAGTTCCTTCACTTGTCAGAAGCAAGGATTCAAGAATGCATGCCCTTTCCATACTTGGGGCATTAAGAGTTGGTTAGGTTACTGAGAAACCCTAATCATGAGTGCTTTGGTTATCTATTTTTGCTCGGCGCTACGCCATGCATAGCGCATCCCAAAAAGGGGCATCTATAGACACCAAAATAGCACCAATCCAATTATGTGACTGCAAACATTGATCGCATTGACATACACAGCCCCAAGGGCAACCCTTAGAGGTCAAACAATGGTCCTAACCACTCTCGCAGCAGTTTGGAAGGTCAGAGATCAATTTGGCACCTTCAGGAACTTTGCTCAATATTCGTTCCACCCTAGAACGAATTCAAACTAGAATTCGCCCCACCCAGGGACGAATTCTAGATTTGCTCTAGGGTGGGGCAAATTGTAGGTTTGACGGGCAAAAAGTCAAATATTGACAAATGGCAGCTCAGATCCGCCACTTAATGCTTCCTTCATTGCATGGGAGTATGGATGGGCGTTTTCAAGCATTAGTGGCAATTACAAGGGCAGTCATGAAGTCCCTATTCAGGGAGGAGTCTCCTTCCCCCTGGGAATGCATGATTGCCAAGTGGCACCTTTGCATGCCCATTTCAAGAGACCTCTAGGTATTTAAATTGGTGAGTTTCCTCACCCCAAAATATATAGAGAAGGAGCATTTTGGAGCAATGAAGTGCTGTCGTTTTATTGTCATACCTCACACCTTTTGGATTTGTGCCTTTCATAGCCTTGATCTCCTTTAGAGGGGAGGTCATTGGGTGACTATTGGGAGGATGAATCTTGAGCCCAAAACCCGACATTTGGCCACAATATCCCATCAAATTTTTTTACAATACCCCACAAGAGGTTTTGGACCCATCCCAAGTGGATTGGTGCTGAAATTAGGCCTCAAACGATGGGCGGCCTGCCCCATGGGCACCCCCTCCCACACTGCTACAATCCTAATCGCCCCCCTTTGGAGCGATGGGAATTCTATGGTAGATTTTCTTTGTTTCATTTTTGCATTCAATTCTACGATGCTTAGATAGGTTGTCATTTAAATTGTGTCTTGTTTTGAACAATTTTGATCATGTTTCTATCCTTGCTCGCTTCTACTAATCTACAGGTAGCATCATAAAATTCCCATTGACAGAGGCCAAATTGGGAAAATATAACCATCTGGGTCTTCCCAAAATACCCCTAATTAGCTAACCCAAAGTTTGCAGGTCTTTTGGAGCTTCCTAGGCAGGACATTTGGGACAATACCTTTTCGGGGTTTTGTTACAGGTGAATTCGTCCCGCCCTAGAGCGAATTCAAATCAGCAAGGAATTTCTTGACTTTTCTTTTTGCAGGGCCTTCCTAGTGGTGTCTTGATGCCCCTATCAAATTTTCAGAGATTTTGGATTCATTTTAGTCATAGTTTAATTCATTTTGCTTATTCACTTATCGTAGGCTTGGGGATTGCATGCTTTGTTTTGTTCGTAGGTGCTACTGACTATTTCTTGTTCCTTTGAATGCAGGGTTTGGACATCGAAGGAGCGACAAGGAGTCAAGACTCATCAATGCAGGCGGCAGTGATGTTTGGTCCGCCCATTTTACATGTGGGCACGCGGAAGAAGGAAGGGCATCCATGGATGTAACAAGAATGCATACTTAAACGCTCCTAGCCCTTAAAGGGGGAGGATGTGCATTCTAACCGAGTTGTGAAACATATCAATAAAAAGGGCTGTCTTCTTTACTTGCATTTGTTTCATTTTGATTCACTCATGCTTTTCCCTCTTTTCATGCACTTTCAAGTTCCTAGGATTTAGCATTAAGTTTGGTTTGGTTTTGCATCGCTTCTTCACTTTCCTTTTTGCTTTCGTATCCTCGTGCTTTCCTTTTTGTAGAGATGTTATATGGGTAGTGCTTCTAATGGATTTTATCTCTTTAGAATTAGCTTTGCACATTTTATTTTCACTCATTATGTACTAATGTTACAATGATTAAACATTATGCATAACCTTGTATTCACCTATCATTTATTTAGTAATCATCTTATTAACAAAGCATTTATCTACTTTTAACAATCTTATCTATATCATTGTATTGCTTCTACTACTCTCAAAACACATGATCTTCTTCTTGCTTGGAATTTTTCTCATCTTCTTGTAGGTGCTATGAAAACCATCGAAACATTAGTTTATTTCCTTTAAAAAAAAGTGAGGATGCTGTTGAGAAAGGTGCAGCAAAAGAATTGCAAAAGTATTGTCATTGTTGTCAACACAGTCAGATTGATGCAGTTGATGCAGTTCAGAGGTCAGTCAGATCAAGTGTAGAAAGTTTCAAGGAAAATGAAGTGACCCAGATTCAGAAACTGGCAAAAAGAGACAAGGAAGAAAACTGTCGCGATATCGCGACATGTTTTCTGTCGCGATTTCGCGACATGGTCGAGGAGAGAGAAGGCACAGTCGAAAATGTCACGATTTCACGACATGTCGAGTTTTCGTTGAGGAGAGAGAAAATGTGTCGCGATTTCGCGACAAAAAGTAGGAGAGAGAAAATGCACGCCAAATTGTCACGATTTCGCGACATGGCCGAGGAGAGAGAAGATGCGAGCAAAACTGTCGTGATTTCGCGACATGCTGGCAGAGAAGGAAACAAAGGTGTAGCGATATCGCTACATGTTGAAATGAATGGAAACAAAGGTGTAGCGATATCGCCGCATGATGAAAATACATGGAACTAAGGTGTAGCGATTTCGCTACGTGTTGAAACAAAGAGAAACTAAGGTGTAGCGATTTCGCTACAAAGTTGAAACAAAGAGAAAATAAGGTGTAGCGATGGCGCTACATGTTGGAACAAGGGGAAAATAAGGTGTAGCGATTTCTCTACTAGTCAAAAGTGTAGAACTGAAAGATGCAAGGAATGATATTACAAGTCAAAATTTCATGAAAAGAGGCAAGGTAAAAGCACAAGGCACAAAGTTGTAGCGATTTCGCTACTGCATGGAGAAGAGCGTACGGAAGCCAGAAGCGTCGCGATTTCGCGACAAGAAGGATGATGACGTCAGTAAGAGCCGAAAGCGTCGCGATTTCGTGACATGTTCCATTTTCGGTGGAGTTGGCAAGGAGAGTTGTACGGAAGAACAAAGTGTCGCGATTTCGTGACATGTTCCTTTTTCGCTGCTGCTGGCAAAGAAGAGTGTACGGAAGCCGAAAGTGTCACGATTTTGCGACAAGCAGGATGATGACGTCAGCAAAGTTGAAAAGTGTTGCGATTTCATGACAGGACGAAAGGAAAGCTGTTGGAAGCCGAAAGTGTCACGATTTCGCGACAACATTGATGATGACGTCAGCAAAGTTGAAAAGTGTCGCGATTTCGCGATAGGATGAAAGGAAAGCTGTTGGAAGCTGGAAGCGTCACGATTTCGTGATAGCATTGAGGATGACGTCAAAAAAAGTTCAAAGTGTCGTGATATCATGACAAGATGCAGGGAAAGCTTGCAGATCCAAAACGGTCACGATTTCGCGACATGCTTAAGGATGACGTTAGCAAAAGTTCTAAGTGTCACGATATCACGACATGAGCGGGGGAAAAGCTTTCAAGGCCAAAATGGTCGCGATTTCACGACAACATTGAGGGTGACGTCAGCATAAGTAAAAAGTGTCGCGATATCGCGATAGGTAACAGTCTGGCAGGAAAATGCCGAAGCAACATGCAAGGTGACACGTGTCGAAAAAGCAGACAGGAAAATCATGCAGCCAGTTACGTAAAATGTAACTGATGTCGATCTACAGTTACAGATTGACAAGTGTCAGTCATGCATTCGAACAGCCGTTTGCATGTATTCGAAGAATCAAATTTAAAGTATCGAAAGGTTTTTGAAAAGTCTTTTTTATAGCCTTCGAACGGTCGCACTCATGGAATCGAACAGACGTATTTGAAGCATACAGAAAATCCGAACATGAAGAATCGAAAAGCTTTCAAAGAATTACACATGGAGAATCGAAAAGATTTCGAAGAATTGCATATGGAGAAAAGAAAAGGCACTCGAACAGCCGTATGTTCATGCATTCGAACAACCACATTATGGACAGGAGTAATGAATTCGAACAGCTGGAGAAGGTCATTCGACTGCATGCCAGATTGAAAGGTTATAAAAGAATAATCGTACAGAGAAGATGTTGTCATTGTTAGAGAGAAATTGCTGTAAAAGGAGAGTTAGAAAAGAATCAAGAGAAAAATAAGCAGAGCCGTGAGAGTGTGTAGAGTTGAGTTAATTGCAGACCAGTCAGGGTCGTGCATAAAGTGAAGACATTTTTATGTCATTCTAAATTTATTAGAATTACAGTCCAAGTTGGTGCTTGGTACTAGGAGTTGGTGCTCCATCCGCTAGGTGCAGAAAATTACAAGGGTTGGTGCTCCTAGTTGGTGCTGGTAAAGTGTTTGTAAAATTGATTTTGCAAAGACTGGATTTGGATTGGAGTCCAAGCAGTTATTTTTGAGGAGTAGCCAAATTGGTGAACCTCGGTATATTGAGTGTTGTGGTGTGCTCTCTTGTTCAAGTTGTTTTTCAGTTGTCAAGTTCTCTTTTTTTCATATTAAATGCTGTAGATATAAAAATTAATAGCTACACTGATTCACCCCCCCTCTCAATGTCATTATGTAGTCATCATTTGGTATCATAGCCAAGTTCCTTGTACAAGCTTAATCAGCTAAGGAGATCTTGGAATAAACAATGGCAGGTGGTGAAGGATTTTCATCCAACAAAGCTCTCTTATTTTATGAAACAAATTACACCTTCTGGAAACTCAGAATGCAAACATATCTCGAGTGCATTGGGATATGATATTTGGGATTCTCGTAGATAGTGGATACACAAGACCCACTACCCCTCCAACAGACATCGCCGAGAAAAAGAAATTTGAAAACAACTCCAAAGCTAAGAATGCCATAATGTGTGGGCTTGTTGACAAGTGAACCGATAAGAGTCATGAGTTGTAAATCAACAAAGGACATGTGGGATAAATTGAAGAGCATCCATGAAGGAGACAAGAAGATTAAGGAAGCAAAACCGCAAACTCATCGAGCACAGTCGAAGCACTGCAAATGAAGGAAGATGAAAACATAGAAATTTATATGCCGAGAGTCAACGGAATTATTAATGCAATCGGAGGACTTGGTGAAGAAATTGATGATGCAGCTTGTTGTGAAAAAGGTTCTCGTAACACTTCACAAAATATTTAACTCCAAAGTCTCTCCAATAGAAGAGGCAAAAGATCTAAACAACTTTAGCATGGATGAGTTGCATGGTTCCCTGATAGCATATGAAATGAGAATAGGACAAACCAAGTCTACAGACAGAGAAGCAACTTTTAAAGCACACAAGAATGTAAAAGCTGAACATGAATCTGAGGATGAAGGAACACTGGATGAAACAGAAGCCAATTTTGTTCGAAAACTCACAAAAGGAAAAGGAAAATATAGAGGGAAGCTACCTTTTAAATGCTTCAATTGTGGAGGAGTCGGTCATTTTGCAGCCAAATGTCCAATGCAGGAGAGAACCAAAAATGGTGAAGGGTCACACCAAGAAAAAGGTGACTGGAAGAAGAATTTTTTTTTTAGAAAGAATAACTTCAAGAAGGAAAGCTTCATAACCAAGAATGTCAGTAGTTCTGAAGAAAGCACAGATGAGGAGTCTGAAGAAGAAGGAGGTGAAGCTCTGTTCATGGCACTTGAAGAAGAAAGAACAGAGGAAAATCAGGAAGGTGATGAAAATTCCAAGGATGAAGTTGAAGTGTATTTGGAAGGAGAATTGGTTGCCGCACTTGAAGAGTTGAGTGCAGAAAGGAAGAAGAATAAATTTTTTCAAAGAAATTAGAGAATGCCACGGACATAATAAACAATCTGAAAATACGTACGGAGGAATTCAAGAAAATGTCTGAAGTTCTTGATGAACAATTAATCAGTAAAGATAGTTGAATGCAAGCAAGCTAGAGGAAGACATTGTTAAGTTAAGGATGCAGTTAGAGGAGATGAATAGAAAATTGAACTGTTTTCATAAGTTTGAAGAAAGTACCGTAAAGTCGGATAAAATGTTAAATAACCAAAGGCCTTCCGGCATCAAATTTGGTTTAGGCTTTGATGAAGGAGAATCTTCAAAGGATTCAAAGAACTTGAATATAGAACCCACAAAGAAAGAAGAAAAGATCAGTGGTTGAACCGGAAAAACAAAATCATGCAAAAGAAAACAATAATGCCATATTCAAGAAGAATACTGACAAAGATGGATTCACAAAAGTCACACATCCGAGGAGGAGAAGAGTCATGGCTCCTACTTCAAACTGGCAAAGACCGGCACCCAGGTTTAATCATGCATTTTCTCGGTTATTGTTTTAAATGCAATGCTTATGGCCATAAGATTTCAGATTGCGGGCATAATGTATCTCAAAGGAATTTTACCAAATAGAAATGTTTTTTCTCCTTTAATGAATTATGCAGTTGAATGTTATAATTGTCATAATTTTGGACATATTGCTAGAAACTCAGTAAGCACTTTTGCATCAAATAATTATCGAGGTAGAAAATCTCAGCCAAGTGGGTTGAAACAAAACTAGAAATTTCCTGAAAAACAAGCACATGCTAATGAAAGGACAAAGGCAAAACAAATAGCAAAATCGCTATCAAACCGTAATGGAAAGAAAAGGAATCTTTGATTGTCCAGACTTTAAAAGCTAGAACAAATCAGCACCTTGGATACTTGATAGTGGTTGTTCCAACCACATGACAGTGACAAGCAAAAGTTTGAGAATTTACAGAATTATGAAGGTGGTTCTGTGAAATTTGGAAATAATGATGGAGCAAAGATTGTTGGAAAGGGATCACCAAGATCGGTGATGGCAATATAAAATCAAAAGAAGTCTTGTTTGTAATTGGCCCGAAGCATAACTTGCTAAGTGTAAGTCAAATATGTGACAGAGGTCATGATGTAATCTTCAAGAAGGAGGGCTGTGAAGTAAGAAAGACAAAAAATGGAAATTTAATAGCCACTGGACTGAGAACTTCAGGAAATCTGTATACACTTTCATAAACTGTAGAAGTAACATGCTTGATGGGACAAGAAGATGAAAACCGGCTATGGCACAAGAGGCTTGGGCATATTAGTTTTGACAATCTGGCAAAAATCAGTTCAAAAAGAGTAGTTAGAGATATACCAAACATTGGCAAACCTGTAAATAGCATCTGTGAGTCATGCCAAAAGGGAAAACAAACCAGAGCCACTTTCAAAGCAAAAGAATACTTCACTAGCAAGCCATTAGAACTAATTCACACTGATCTATGTGGACCCATGAGAACTGAAAGCATAAATGGACACAAATATTTTATGCTGTGTATAGATGACTACTCAAGAATGACATGGGTACTATTTCTGAAACTCAAGTCAGAAGCCTTTGAAATGTTTAAAACCTTCAAAAATCTTGTTGAAAATCAATCAGGAAAAAGAATTAAATGCCTAAGATCAGACAGGGGAGGAGAGTTTATCTCCGAAGAATTTGTAGAATACTGTCAAAAACATGGGATAAGAAGACAGTTTTTAGCAACTAGGACACCTCAACAGAATGGTGTTGTAGAAAGGAAGAATAGAACAGTGCAGGAAATGGCAAGGACAATGTCGCGTAAAAACAAAATAGCCGATAGATTTTGGAAAGAGGCAATTCATACTCGCAGCTTACATTCAAAACAGTGCATGCCGAGACCACATGAAAGCAAAACAACTTATGAGTTGTGGTTTGGCGTAAAGGCAACAAGGAAGACATTTCAAAGTATTTGGCAGACAAGTGCTACATAAAATGGACTCGAAGATAACCTCGGTAAATTTGAAGATAGAGCCGATGAAGGTATCTTTCTCGGCTACTCAACAAAAAGCAAGGCATACACATGTTACAACAAGAAGTTGAAGAAAATTGTTGAAAGTGTTGATGTAAAAGTTGATGAAGGTAGAGAACAAGAAACTACTTATCAAGAAAACTACCCTATGTATGAAGAAGTCATTGAAGGTGATGATGAAAAAGAAACAGAGAAGAATCGTAAAATTGATCCAGATAGTGTAAAAACTGAATCAAGAAGAAGAAAACAGAAATTTAAAACAGGCAACTGGCAAAAAAATCATCCAAGTGAACAGATTATTGGGGATCCCATAGATGGTATTCAAACAAGAAGAACAATAGTGAGGAACTATTCTCTGTTATCTAGTATTGAACCTAAAAATGTTGCTGAAGCAAGCACTGATGAAAGTTGGATGAAGGCAATCAATGAAGAACTAGATCATATAGAGAAAAACAATACCTGGGAATTAGTACCTAGACCAACAAATAAAAACATAATTGGTACTAAATGGGTTTTTAGAAATAAATTGAATGAAGATGGGCAGGTTGTCAGAAATAAGGCAAGATTGGTATGTAAAGGCTATGCTTAGGTTGAAGGCATTGATTTTGAAGAAACTTTTGCACCAGTAGCCAGACTAGAGGCAATCGGGATGTTTTTGGCATTAGCAGTTCATAAAAACTTCAAAGTATATCAAATGGATGTAAAATCAGCATTTTTGAATGGAAAACTGGAAGAAGAGGTTTACATTGAACAACCCGATGGCTTCCAACTTGGTGAAAATCCAGATTTTGTTTGCAGTTTAAAGAAAGCTTTATATGGATTAAAACAGCACCCAGAGCATGGTATGCAAGGCTGGATAATTATCTAATTAAACAAGGGTTTAAGAAAGGTTTGGTGGATAGCAACTTATATGTCAAAACAGAGAAGGGTCATCTTATTGTTCTTGTTGTTTATGTAGATGACATAATATTTGGCAAAGAAGATGGATGAATATTGCAAAGACATATCAATTAAAATGAAAAAAGAATTTGAGATGTCAATGATTGGTGAAATTTCTTATTTCTTAGGACAGCAGGTCAATCAAAATGAAAAAGGCATTTTTATTTCTCAAGTTAAATATGTAAAAGAAATGCTGAAAAAGTTCACAATGGAAGACAAGAAACCGGTCAAGACTCCCATGACAACAGTCGCAAGTTGAGCAAGGATGATAAATCCCCGGATGTAGATCAAACAATGTACTGTGTCTATGATTGGAAGCCTTCAGTATTTAATGTACCACTAGACCAGATATATTACAAGCAAGATGTATGGTTGCAAGATTTCAGAGCTAGTCCCAAAGAAACTCATGTAATGACCTATAAAGAGGATTTTCGGATATCTCAAGGGCACTATGGATTATGGGTTGTGGTACCCAAAAGGTAAAGATTTCACTTTGATTGCATATTCGATGCAGATTGGGCAGGATGTATTGATGACGAAAAGAGCACAAGTGGAGGAGCATTTTATCTTGGTGACAGTCGGTAGCATGGCACAAGAAGAAACAAAAATCAAGTATCTCTATCCACCTGCAGAGGCAGAATACATTGCAAGCAACAACATGCTATACTCAGATATTATGGATGAGACAAACGTTGAAAGATCTTGGTATTCATTTCAATGAACCAATTTCAATTAAATGTGATAACACTAGTGCTATCAACATATCCAAGAATCCAGTAATGCATTCAAGAACCAAACATATTGCAATCCGATATCATTTCTTGAAGGATAAAGTTGCATAAGGAGAGGTTAAATTGGATTTTGTTCCAACTACAGAGCAAGTAGCTGATATATTCACAAAACCTTTGCCAAAGGAAGTATTTGAATACCTTCGGAAGAAGTTGGGAGTAGTCACACCACCCAAGCACTGACTAGCTATGGGAAACACATTCTCGGTGGGGAGCATTCAAACTTTTTAAGTCCGAGAATGTTGTGCATAGACTCGTGGGGAGTCTAAAGCAGCCCTTTGGTATTATTGGCAAAGGGGGAGAAGAAATTAAGCAAGGTTGCAGCGTGTTGCCAACAATTCCAAAGGGGGAGATTGTTGAGCAAGGTGCAGCAAAAGAATTGCAAAAGTATTGTCATTGTTGTCAACACAGATCGATTGATGCGATTGATGCGCTCAGAGGTCAGTCAGATCAAGTGCAAAAAGTTTCAAGGAAAACATAAGTGACCCAGATTCAGAATCTGGCAAAAAGAGACAAGGAAGAAAACTGTCGCGATATCGCGACATGTTTTCTGTCGTGATTTCGCGACATGGTCGAGGAGAGAGAAGGCGCAGCCAAAAATGTCGCGATTTCGCGACATGTCGAGTTTTCGTTGAGGAGAGAGAAAATGTGTCGCGATTTCATGACAAAAAGTAGGAGAGAGAAAATGCACGCCAAATTGTCGCGATTTCGCGACATGGCCGAGGAGAGAGAAGATGCGAGCAAAACTGTCACGATTTCGTGACATGCTGGCAGAGAAGGAAACAAAGGTGTAGCGATATCGCTACATGTTGAAATGAATGGAAACAAAGGTGTAGCGATATCGCTGCATGATGAAAATACATGGAACTAAGGTGTAGCGATTTCGCTACGTGTTGAAACAAAGAGAAACTAAGGTGTAGCGATTTCGCTACAGGTTGAAACAAAGAGAAACTAAGGTGTAGCGATGGCGCTACATGTTGGAACAAAGGGAAACTAAGGTGTAGCGATTTCGCTACTAGTCAAAAGTGTAGAACTGAAAGATGCAGCAATGATATTACAAGTCAAAATTTCATGAAAAGAGGCAAGGTAAAAGCACAAGGCACAAAGTTGTAGCGATTTCGCTACTGCATGGAGAAGAGCGTACGGAAGCCAGAAGCGTCGTGATTTCACGACAAGAAGGATGATGACGTCAGCAAGAGCCGGAAGCGTCACGATTTCACGACATGTTCCATTTTCGCTGGAGTTGGCAAGGAGAGTTGTACGGAAGAACAAAGTGTCGCGATTTCGTGACATGTTCCTTTTTCGCTGCTGCTGGCAAAGAAGAGTGTACGGAAGCCGAAAGTGTCGTGATTTCACGACAAGCAGGATGATGACGTCAGCAAAGTTGAAAAGTGTCACGATTTCGTGATAGGATGAAAGAAAAGCTGCTGGAAGCCGGAAGTGTCGCGATTTCGTGACAACATTGATGATGACGTCAGCAAAGTTGAAAAGTGTCACGATTTCGTGACAGGATGAAAGGAAAGCTACTGGAAGCCGGAAGCGTCGCGATTTCGCGACAAGATTGAGGATGACATCAGCAAAAGTTCAAAGTGTCGCGATATCACGACAAGATACAGGGAAAGCTTGCAAGAGCCAAAACAGTCACGATTTCACGACATGCTTAAGGATGACGTCAGCAAAAGTTCTAAGTGTCGCGATATCGCGACATGAGCGGGGGAAAAGCTTTCAAGGCCAAAATGGTCACGATTTCACGACAACCTTGAGGGTGACATCAAGCATAAGTTAAAAGTGTCGCGATATCGCGACAGGTAACAGTCTGGCAGAAAATGCCGAAGGAACATGCAAGGTGACACGTGTCAGAAAAAGGAGACAGGAAAATCATGCAACCAGTTACGTAAAATGTAACTGATGTCAGATCTGCAGTTACAGATTGACAAGTGTCAATCATGCATTCGAACAACCGTTTGCATGTATTCGAAGAATCAAATTTAAAGTATCGAAAGGTTTTCAAAAGTCTTTTTTACAGCCTTCGAACGGTCGCACTCATGGAATCGAACAGACGTATTTGAAGCATACAAAAAATCCGAACATGGAGAATCGAAAAGCTTTTGAAGAATTGCACATGGAGAATCAAAAAGCTTTCGAAGAATTGCATATGGAGAAAAGAAAAGGCACTCGAACAGCCGTATGTTCATGCATTCGAACAGTCACATTATGGACAGGAGTAATGAATTCGAACAGTTGGAGAAGGTCATTCGACTACATGCCAGATTGAAAGGTTATAAAAGAATAATCGTACAGAGAAGATGTTGCTGCTGTTAGAGAGAAATTGCTGTAAAAGGAGAGTTAGAAAAGAATCAAGAGAAAAATAAGCAGAGTCGTGAGAGTGTGCAGAGTTGAGTTAATTGCAGACCAGTGGTCGTGCATAAAGTGAAGACATTTTTATGTCATTCTAAATTTATCAGAATTGCAGTCCAAGTTGGTGCTTGGTACTAGGAGTTGGTGCTCCATCTGTTGCAGCAGAAAATTACAGGGGTTGGTGCTCCTTCCAGTTGGTGCTGGTAAAGTGTTTGTAAAATTGATTTTGCAAAGACTGGATTTGGATTGGAGTCCAAGCAGTCATTTTTGAGGAGTAGCCAAATTGGTGAACCTCGGTATATTGAGTGTTGTGGTGTGCTCTCTTGTTTAAGTTGTTTTTCAGCTTGTCAAGTTCTCTTTATTTCATATTAAATGCTGTAGATATAAAAATTAATAGCTACACTGATTCACCCCCCCCTCTCAGTGTCATTGTGTAATCATCAGAGGCTCTACTTGAGCCTTTGTAGTTAAAGATTAAAAATGTTGCTTGAGGACCCATTTACAAGGCAACTTGATCCCATTTACATATTAAGGTATATATTGTATTAATTATTATAATTATGTAGAATATATTGTTTTTCCCACAAACACACTTAATTGTCAACCGCTAGCTATGTTTTATTTTTTTTATAGTTAAATCGTTGTATATACTTTTTAAAATTAAATTAATTTATATAAATTATATGATATAAATTTTTAAGTAATATTTTGATCTCCTTACATTGCTCGTCATAAGATAATCATCTTTTTCAAGTTAACATCTCATCTATAAAAAATATTTAGAATTTAAACCATACAACTCTATTAAACTTTAATCATAAATATATAAAACTTAATTGATTTATTAATTATTTAAAATATGGGAAAAAAAATAAAAATAAAAATGAAACGAACACTAAATTAAAATTATGGTTTCTTTGCATAGTAGCCATTGCAGTTCTCAACTGTTAACTTCTTATCATAACCAAGTGGAACTATGAGAACAATAACGGTAGTTCCACAATAACAATAATGAGGATGTAAGGTTATATGTTGGCGATGGAGTAATATGAAAGTAAACAATGTCAATCAAATTATAATCTAAGTGACATGGAGCAACCAGTCTTCATTGCGAGTCTGTTTGGTACGTGGGTTAGCCATGTAATCTAATATAACATAAAGAGAATATGTATACAAAACAGTTTCTGAAAAAGAGCTCTGATGATCATCACATCAGACGTCAGGCGAGAAAGGGAGGAGGCGGGGTGGGAGTAGCGGGAGAGTATACCAATGCCCCATCTATACGTTTGACGACTTCTTTATTTCTTCGGGGCCACCATTGAGAAGGGACTTGTAGGTCTTCAATCAATAAGTCGCTGTTCTTATTAACCAGAGCGGGGTCCCTTAATCCTAAAGATTTGAAGGGCCGGTTATTCCCTTGAAAGCCATCGAGGGAGTGCAGATAAACCTCTAAATTGTGAAAGTTGGCAGGATTATGGGTTTCCTTGAGCAAAGGCGAGCTGGTGCTGTCCACAGTTATCTGGACACCCACGTGAAAATATGTCCAGGGAAGCCAACACAGAATTTTGGCGAGCCATCCGATGTTTTCGTTCACAAAAACTCCTGGAACGTTGGGAACCAAGTCGTTTCTGTTTACCACCCGCAAAACTTTGACGCCAATCTCCTCCATATGTTGGGCAAACCACATGTTTCCTACACGTGGGGAGGCGAAGGAAAACACTGTGACAAGAACATTCCTCGTTTTTTCATCGTCACTGAGCATGCATATCTGTTTGATGTCATATGCACTTATGGTTGCCAGTGCACCTCCCAAGCTATGCCCCGTGAATGTTATGCTTAAATCCTGCTCTTCGTCTTTGTGTTTTTCCAACAGCCTTGTTATCTCCGCCACAACACTTTCCCTGGCGCTGGCCCTGCATCTTACAGAGTCTTCCTCTATGGACGTATAACAGCTCATAAATCCCTTCTCGATGCGTACATTTGGCTTTGAATTTGTTTGTACGTTGTGGGATAGCCTAGCAGGAATCGGAACTAATATGTCTCTAAGATTTTGGAACCATTCTTGTGGCGTTTCTGTTCCTCTCCATGCAACGACAATGTCACGTCGTCCCAGTTTCCTTATCTCCTCTGCATCATTGCAAACCGCAATAAATCCAATCCAAGCACCCGTTTCACTCATTTTCTCTTCCTCACCAAAAACTCTGGTATTGGCGTATATGTATTTGGTGACTTGATAGCTACCGCCACATTGACCCAAACGCAATCTCTGAGTGAGAGAGCTTTTGCTGCGCTTGCAATTGCTGTAGTATTTGGAAGAGAGACTATTGTCAAACCAATCGTAGCATTGCTGTGCAAAATCGCCATATCTCATTACCTCGGCTTTGAGAAGGGGATGAATGGGATCAAGCAAACCCTTCCAGTTCTTGGCACCTTGGATTTCTCGCCACATCTCACCAACACCACTTTCAAGCTGGTGCACTTGGCTTGATCTCATTATTTTTCTCTCTCCCTCTCGGCTTGCTGATACATGATCTTCACAATCCTCCTTTCCTTCGCTAATGGCTATTAGAGGTATGTCCATATTGATGCTAACGCTGACGCTGGCACTTGCAATTTGATGAAGATGAAGATGAAGGATTTTGTTTCCTCTAAAATGAATATGAATAGGAATATCAATAGGTTATTGTGTTTCAGCGGCTCTAATAAATGAATGCTTAAATCAGAGTTATCTTATATTTGAGACCTCTTGCAAATGGTTTTCTTTGGAACGCTGATGGGATGATACAACCATACCATTAGCAGGTAAGTATATAAATACTGGGGCAAAATTGAATATTTCAATTTCGACGGCCTTCCCATCCCTTCTCTCAGTCTTGAGGCTTGAGGGTTGGACGGATTCATGGGCATTAGAACAGACCATTCTCAACGCAGTATAGTCCACCGTACGCGTTCCCGTTTCAGGTGTACTCGTCAAATCTTGACTCTTCAAACCTAACAATGGAACCGTAAGTATATAAATACTGGGGCAAAATTGATATTTCAATTTCGACGGCCTTCCCATCCCTTCTCTCAGTCTTGAGGCTTGAGGATTGGACGGATTCATGGGCATTAGACCAGATAATTATCAACCCAGTCCAGTCCACCACCGTACGCATTCTCGTTTCAGGTGTACTCGTCAATTCTCGACTCTTCAAACCTAACAATGGAACAGTAACAATACACCAATAAACTAATTTAGCTATTCGCGTCAACCAACTATATCGTTATCACTGTTTGCTTCTCGAATCCGAATATTTCTCGTCTCTCCTCCTCTGAAAGAGTCAAGAATCTCCTTATCCTACGGAAGTAGCAGAGGCAAAGTGTTGCACGGAACCAACGGTGCCAAATTATGTTGACATATGCTGATTCTGTTCCCAATCGAACGAATCATATCTTCCTTATATATTATTTTAAGTAATTTCGATGTTACCTTAATGTCCGTATACACTAATTAATTATTTGATAGATATCAGTATCTAATATTACATTTAACAATTGTAATAATTTTATATATCAGTGTATAATATTACATCATGATTTAACAATTTTATTTTGATAAGAATTGAATTTGTCTCCCCCTTAAAAGTTGTAAGGTTGAGTTAATATCATATTCATTTTATAAATAAATAATATACATAATTTGACAATTATATATGTATTACTTGTAAGAATTGAAATTGTCTCCTCCTTAAAAATTGAATTGAATGATTGACTTAATGGGTATGCTCTATATTTTTTATTTGTTTATTTGATATATATTAATGCATAATGTTGCATTATGACTTTATAATGGTATTACAACAATTTAACAATTATCTATGTATTATTTGACAAGAATTAAAATAGTCTTTTTTTTAAACTTGAAGGCTTAACTTAATGTTATTTGATAGTCATTGTATATATTGTATATATGTTATTATATCAATTTGGTAATTATGTATGCATCATCTCTCCTTGAAAATTGAAGGATTGAACTAATAACATTTCATAATCATTATATATATATATATATATATATATATATATATATATTACAACAATTTTATAACTCCTTAAAGTTGAAGGGTTGAATTAATACCATATGATAGTCATTATATATATTTTATTACAATAATTTGATAATTATGAATGTATATTACTCAGCAAGAATTGAACTTATTTTCGTTTTGAAAGTTGAAGGCTTGAACTTATCTTCTTTGTTATTATTGTGTATATATATTTTTTAATTAATTATATAAAATTAAAAAGGTCTCACTTATATTACATAATTACCACATAATAGATTCTAACAATTTAACAATGATACACTTATTATACATGATTTTAACAATTTTACAACGATACACTTATTATTAGACATAATTTTAACTTGATTTACTTTTAAAAGTTAAAAATATAACTTATTAGTAATTGATCATCATTATTTATATGTTTTTATTATTTAAATTTAATTCTGTAATAAATATTAAAATATATATATTTATTATAATATTACCCTTTATTATATATCTATATAAACAACCATATATTTTAGTTTATAGAGGTCAAGCACAATCACCTTATACATATTAAGATTTTATTGTTTTGGTGAGAATAGGTATAACTGGATTTTAATATCAGACTTTTTATATCATGTGCATATGGGATTGGCGAAGATGCCGCTGTGTTCACTTAGTCTTCTCGCTCAAAATGAAAAATGCCTCGAATATACCTACCTAAAGCAGACCTCAAAAATGGATAACCCTTGGTTTTGTATGTTTTCATTTTATAAAAATAACATTAAGAAAATTTTAATGCTCAGTAATCTCACGTCATTTTCATTTTTTCCGATTAGGGTTTAAATAGGTATTAAAATAGATGACGGCTTTAAAGATTTAGATCATGTTATATTTTAATGTATTTTGTAATCTCTCCTAAATCGTTATCGTTTTCGTTTCTGGTGGTGGTGGTTTTCTAAGTTTCTCATGCCCCTTCAGATACACTTTAAAATTCGGACGTCTAGAAGAGCAAATTCGGACGTCTAGAAGAGCACGTTGTCCTTTCTTTCGCGTGATTTGAGAATCGAAGTTGCCGTGTGTGGATTTTGATCCACTGAAGACCTAGAACAGAACAGGATACACAAGCCATTTGGGAAGACATTAAGTATTTTAACTTAGTTAAGATCTATAAATGGCAATAGTGTAGGCTCAAATAGTCCATAATTATGCTTGGATAGGATTGGATGCCCTTAAAATTTAGGCTTAGAAAGTCATAAAAAAAAATTGCACAAGACAATGATAGCCTTTGCCTTGGGGGCTTAGGGTTGAATTGAATATCAACATTAAAATTTAATTTATGTGGAATAAAACTAGGTCTTAGGAATCCATTTGAATTTAGGAACTAGAAATATGGATATTATAGGTTATAATTAAATTATAAACACTAGAATTTTAAAAATAAACAATAAGCATACAAAATATAGAGGGAATAAAATTAGGTTTTAGGATTCCATTTGAATTTAAAAATCTCGAAATAGGGATATTATAGGCAATAATTGAATTATAAACATCAAAGTTAAAAAAATGAAAATAAGCATAGGTAATTTATGGGTACTGAGTACTAGGTAGTATAGGAAGAAAACAATTTGGTGATGTAGGAAAGAACTTAAGAAATGTATTTGATAGTTAGGATAAAATTAATATCAGGTTTTTAAATATTATGTTATGTTTTATTTATGTAGTTGTTATATTATTTTAGTTTTCACATATAGAAAGATTTATTATTGTTGTTTCTATTATATTATATATTACAAGTGAAAAAATAAAAAAGATGAGATATAAAATTCTAGGATAAAATTTAGATTAAATGACTTGAATTAAGATTACATGTAGATGCATATGGATTTATTTGTCATCATTTGACATATATGTAATATCATAAGAAAAATCAAAATCCATTCTAATACATTGTTTCTCCAATTACATGCACTAAAGACTTCCTAGAAGAGATGAAATAAGGAAAATCATTCTAATTTCTTATTATAATATTTATCCAAACTAGACAAGTGTACATATACCTACACTATCATGTAATTTTTTTATGAGATTCAAAATGGTTATTATGTGATACATGCATCTTATTTTAGTTCAATCAAAAGGATACAATGTCTTCAACACAAACCCTTTTAGAAAAATATATTTAATCAATCGCTTATAGCTTTCATAGCTAATTTCCAAACAAAATAGCATAGAAGCCTAATTTATATAAATATAGTTGATTCATTGTTACAATGACATACTTATGCTTTATATAGATGCATTCATTCAAGACCTTGAATCAATCCCATCCCCATTTAGATCCTATTGACTCAACCCTAGAACCAATGACCACATTAGAGACCACATTATTGAATGGTATTGTGCTATATAATTGTCACCAAGATTTCTCTTTCGCCATGATATTGTTAGAATAAGTGAATATTCTCTTAAGTTCTACTAGGATAGACACACTTGAGTTTCCACTCCTCCATGTGTCATATGAACTCTCAGTGGTGTCTTCATCAGACTTGATGAGTTGTTGTAATCTAATGGCTCTCAATGATCAACTTTGCTATTTATACAAAGGTGATCCCTAGAATAAATCAATCAGTTCTATTTTGTTTATTCAAATCTTGTAATGCTTTGTAGTTCTACTCTTGGGAACTCTAACATGGTATCAGAGCGGGGTAGATTTTGCTAGCACTGTCTCTTGAAGGAGGTTTCTCGAACTGGTTCTTAATATCTTATTCTTTACTTTTTTAAAGAAAAAGGTTATTTTCATATTATAGTATGGTCATATATGCAATTTTTTTAAAATATATTTATTTATGGTAATATCTAATGGTTTATATAATTTTGTTTTACCATTGATGCAAATATTTAAAAAAAAATTATTCACTACTTTGTGTATGCATATTGAATTTTTTTTTTGCCTCTATAAAAATACTCATTAACGAACGCATCTTGCTTTAAAATAATTTAAGCAATGTTGCGTCCTGTTCTAGGTGTTTTTTAATTTATATTATTTCTTCCCCTTTTGAACGTAGCCATCATTACGTTTCACTCAAGAAGGAAACTAATATAAACCAAACATTCTTTTTAGAGGCCCCCTATTTTTATTTGTCCTCCTACTTCGCCTACGTTTAAATGTTTTCCCCTTAAATGAAAGCTCGTTCGACTTTCGATAGCCTTCACTGTGTATTTTATAATGTAGAAGGATAAGCGTTCGGCATCCTTTTACCCTCGTTGTGTATATTCTAATGTGAAGGAAAGGGAAAAATCGTAGGCTCTTAGTTTTTATGGGCATTTAATTTTTTTGATCTTACAATCTCAAATCATTTTGTCTTTGTAAGTTTTAATTAATGTAAGGATCACTCTCTGCATCACCAATTAATGATTCTTGGTCTACCTACCTAGACCAACGTTCGTAAAAAAATTTCCAAACGTGGCCTTTGGACAACATTTTTCTGTGGTGCGCCGTGAGACTCGCGTCTCTCAACGGGCATTTTCCTCATTAATTTTTTATATTCTTCAAATATCTTGAGATTTTAGGAAGCGTTCTACTCGATGTTCGTCATATATGTTTGTCCTTCGATGCTCAAGAGGATCTTCTTTCCTCTTGTTATATAAACATATTTCTAAGCTTAAAATCATAACTCTTTTGTATTCCTAATATTTTCTTCTATAAAGCTTAGATTGATATTTCTTTGGGCCCATTTTATACTATTCCCTGTAAATATTTGTAAGTGTTTTTCTTCAATTTAGTGTGTGGTGATATAATTTTTTTTGGAAGAGAAATATTTAGAAACACTCAGGTCACCGCATCCTCTCTTTGGCGTCTTGCTCTTAGCGTCTCTGATTTATCTTTTAAAGCTGGTTTGGTATATTATTTTAACTAATTCCTGTGTTAATTTAGTGTGTGTATACTCTACATTATTTATTTATTTATTTATTTGAAATATATTAATACATAATATCATATCATGATTTTATAATGGTATTATAATAATTTGACAATTATGTATATATTATTTGGTAAGGATTGAAATTGTCTCCTTGTTATTTGATAATCATTGTATATATGTGATTATAACAATTTGATAATTATATATATGTCTCTTGATAAGAATTAAACTTATCTCCTTCTAGATTTTTTAAGGGTTGAACTAATATCATTTGATAGTCATTATATATCTATATCTATCTATAGACTAATTTCATTTGATAGTCATTGTATATGTGTTTGTTACAATAATTTGATAATTATATATGCAACATTCTAGAAGAGTAACTCATCTTCTTCTTGAAATTTGAATGGTTGAACTAATATCATTTGATAGTCATTATATATATCCATATCTATATCTATCTATACACTAATGCAATTTGATAGTCATTGTATATGTGTTTGTTACAATAGTTTGACAATTATATATGCATCATTCCAAAATAAGTGAACTTGTCTCCTTCTATAAAGTTTAAGGGTTGAACTAATATCATTTGACAGTCGTCATATATATCTATATCTATATCTATCTATACACTAATGCCATTTGAGTCATGAAGTAATTATTTTTTGCTTTAGTTAGGTTTTTATTAATATATTAAATGGAAAATTTCTTTCCATTTTTTTCTTCTTGCCCAAGTACTACACCTATAGTACTATTGGAGGTATCACTATGGATGTGGAATGGGAGTTTCCATTCTAGTCCCCTCAATACTATTGTAGAAGTAAATTTCTCTTTAATGGTTTTGAATGTCATTTGATATTCTTGGGTCTAGTGGAACTCAATATTCTGAGTAAGAAGACAAAATAGCAAGGTAGAAAAATTTTGTTGAATTTTTTGATAAAAAAACTATAATACCTTGCATGCCCTAAGAAGCTTCTAATTTTTATTTGAATTTTTGTGGGGGTAACTAATTTACAACTTATACCTTTTTTGGATCTACCTTCATACCAATAGTAGAGGTATGATTTCCTAACACAATTCCCTTATCCATCATTATCAAACATTTTTCATTGTATAATGACATATTATGGACCTCGCATCGAGTGAGGAATCAATCAATATTATGAATAGCTTCTTCAAAGGTTTCTCCATACACTATGAAATCATCCATGTATAGTTCAACATATTTATTGGTGAGATCTAGAAAGTTGATAAGAATGTCTTGCTAGAATATTGTAGAGGCATTACACGATTCGAATGATAAGAATAAATAAGCAAATGTTCCCTAGTGGCATGTTAAGGTAGGCATATATTGGTCTTTTGATACAACCTATATCTAATTTTAAGTGTTAAAGTTGTCTAGGAAAGAAAAATATTTCTTTCCTATGAGTGTGTTAGGTATGTTATAAATAAAAGATAAAAAAAAATAGGATTTTTGTGTGGCATTATTAAGTTTGCTATATTCAACACACAATCACATTTTCCATTCTTCTTAGGAATAATAACTAGTGGGGAGACCCAATGGCTATAGAAAATCAGATAAAAAAACACTAAATCAAATAAATTCTTATCCTAGTATTTATAATGTCCCTCAAAGAAGGACTTATATTTTTTTTTGGTGGTGTATACCCTATGTATGATTATTTTAACGTGTATCCCCTTAATAATAATATATTCCCAAGAAAATGTATTTACATGTTGGCTTAGAACCTCAAACAATTTAGCTTCCTATTTATCCTTCAGCCAACTATTGATATTACTTTGTTTTCTTTATTGTATCTCTATATTTTTGGTGTGTGGATATACAAAATTGATTTATTTGCTCACCATTGAGTTTAATGGATAATGGTGAGGTAGTAAGGAATAGGAGATCCTAGTGTTCTCATCAAAAGTGATTCCTATAGGAATAATATTTTCCATATGATAGTTAAAAGATAAAATGAGGTGTCTTTGCCACCCATGTGTCGATATAAATAGACTATTTTACAAAGGCACAAGTGATAAAGGTTTAGAGGCTTCACATTCATCCTTCCATAGAAATTGGTGAACTATGTATTGATCATCATCTAAGAAACATCCACATGAAGAATCTAAAATGATGGTTTTGATCTCAAAGAAGGTTACTTCTATTGGATTCGATTCCTCCACATGTTCTTTCATAGTCGCCATAGCAAGATATACAGAAGTATATTTTTCATTGGGTTCATAAATCTATACATTTCCATAAAAACCATGGAGGTTCAAGTTGGGAGACATAAAGAGATCCTTTTGGATTTTAGTACATTGGAGATGGCCATGTCTCCCAAATGACAATCTATAAAAATAGTAGCCATGGCCAACCAAGGTCATCCAAGGATAAAGCAATAACCATTTATCTTGGTTCTTGGTTGTAAAATCATGAAGTCAATAGGGTATTCCAATGATTCTAGAGTTACGGGAACATCTTCTACTATACCTTCTCATTTTGTTGTAGATTGGTTTACCATTTGAAGTATAGTACAAATGGGTTGTGCATTAGTTATAGATAATTTATTTAACTTTTCTATGGTTATAACATTAATGGCAATACCCAATGTTGGGGATATTGATTGTACCAATTGAAACTATAATAACTAGGCTTTTAGGATCTCCATACTTTGATGGAATGAGCTTTCATATGAGGATTCCATCCAATTTTTCATATTGGCAATACCCAAATCAATGTTTCTACTATTATAACATTTATGGCAATGACCAAGTAAGTCAATATGTTGGATATATTGATTTTACCAATTGAAACTAAAATAAGTAGGCTTCTAGGATCTCCATACTTTGGTGGAATGAGATTACCTATGAGGAGGTCATCCAAATTTTCATCTACTTGTATCATCTTTGGATATATTTTCAATTTTATTCCTGGTTTCTTTATGTACATATCTCAAATAACCTTGTTAAATGTCGGTAAGTCTTTGATTGCTTGAAATAAAGGTATATAGATCATATTCTTTTGAAGGTTTTATACATTTGGGATATGGTGCCTTAGAGATTTTAAAGGAGTTTTTTCTAGATGATTTTCTTCTTCTTTTATTTTTGATGGCTTCAATGTTAGTGGTGTTGCCTACCTTTCTTGCTTTAGTTCTTCAATTATTGGGGGAATTGGGTCAACCAATACCTTCCCTGAGAAAATTTGGAGGTTATCATAGTCACACATTCAAATTGACTATCATTATATTTTATGTCATAGAGAGGTGTTTCCTATTTATTGTTATTTGGGTTGGACATAGGCTAGGATGATAGTGGAGGTTGATTTGGTGGTTGTTATTTTGTTGATTGAGGAGCATTAATAGGTCCTAGAAATAATGTGTGTTGTTGATTTTGAAATCCTTTATGTCCTCCATAAGTTTTTTTAGATTGAGGTGGTCTAGACCATTTTTCATTTTGGGTTATCCATGGCTGATTAGGCATTGGTTGCATCTAGGATTGGTTAGGCTAGCTAGGATTAGACCACTCTAGAGTTGAGGGCTAATAATACTGGCCCAATTGTTATGGTGGTGGGGACATGTTCCATGAATTATTCCATGGGTTTTGTGACCATGGTGTCCTTTAATTATAGGAAATATTATTTCATTGAACCCACATAATTAAGTTCTTCCATGGATGAACTATTCCTTCCAAGGGTAGCTTTAATTTTAGGAGGAGGTCACGTTGAATTATAGAGTGGCCTTTTTCACAAATTTTGTATATATTAGTATTATTTAATGGGTATTATTGAAGAGAATATTTTTTCCTACACCTTGGACAATATATTGCTAGTGGCTTTGTAGTTTTAGCTTTAGATTGTAGTTTGTCCAGTGTAGTATTTAGGTGCAATAAGATATCAATTTTCACTTATTCCTTATTTTGTTTCCACTCTTATCTACATGATATTTATGAGCCCTTCCCCTTATACAATAATTATTTTTACATAGTTCCATTATGTTAGGAAGCTCTATTTTTTTCACATCATCTTTTCCCATGAGATTTAGGATATCCCTTGATTC
Source organism: Wollemia nobilis (assembly GCA_028583015.1). Classification (NCBI taxonomy): domain Eukaryota; kingdom Viridiplantae; phylum Streptophyta; class Pinopsida; order Araucariales; family Araucariaceae; genus Wollemia; species Wollemia nobilis. The sequence continues at coordinate 1,034,595 of JAQPPZ010017051.1, forward strand.
ATCAAGTAACCCTCATAAGAAAAATACTTTTTGTAGACACCAAAACAGCACCAATCCGATTATGTGACTGCAAACACTGATCGCTTTGACAAACACAGCCCCCAGGGCAGCCCTCAGGAGGTCAAACAGTGGTCCTAACCACTTTCATAGCAATTTTGTAAGGTCAAGAAGCAATTTGGCACATTCAGGCACTTTGCCCAGTATTCGTCTCACCCGGGGACGAATACTAACTGGGATTCGTCTCACCCAGGGACGAATTCTGAAATCGTCTCTAGGTCAGGACGAATTCCAGGTTTAACGGGCAAAAAGAAAAATGCCGCCAAGTGGCAGCCAAGGACAGTCAATTATTGCCTCCTGCCATGCATGCGCGTGTAGGTGGGTAGGTTGGCAGTTAGTGGACTGTCACAAGGGCAGTCATGGAAGCCCAAGTCAGGGAGGAGTCTCCTCCCTCTTGGGAAGGCATGGCCGCCACATGGCATCCCTGCATGCCCCTCCAAAGAGACCCCATGGGTCTATAAAATGGTGGACTTTCCCACCCAAAAGAGGAGAGATTGGAGGCATTTTCAAGCAACAAAGTGCTGCCCAATTGAACACCCACTTGCATCCTTTTTGATTCGCCTTCTCACATCCATTAATCTCTTTCGCAAGGGAGGTTATTGGGTGGCTTTTGGAAGCGTGGATCTAACCCAAATCCAACATTTGACCACCTTAAACCACCAATTTGCCGACACCCCAATCCTAAGAGGTTTTGGGCCCATCCCTAGTGGATTGGCGCCGAAATCAAGTGCCAACGGTGGGAGGCCCACTTGGGCATCCCGCATTTGTTTAAGTTTCATTCTAAAGTATTCTAGATCATTTGTTCATGTTGCATTTTATGTTATTCTATTTAGTTAACTCATAGCTTCAATTCCATAACGTTTTGATTAGATTTCACCATGCCTTTTGTCGCTTTGTTGTCCCACTAACTTGCAGGTAGCGACATCGAATTCCCGAGGATAGAGGCCAAATTGGGAGAATCCGACCATCTGGGTCATCCCAAAATGGCCCCAATTACCTAACCCCTTTGTCTGCAGGTGTTTTGGAGGTCCCGAGGTTCGACATTGGAGTGGCATCACTTCGGCTTTTTCATCACAGTAGAATTCGTCTCCCCTGGGGACGAATAACAGTCAGAATTCGTCCCACCCAGGGATGAATTACAGTCGAGAGTAGATTGGCCGACTGTTTCAATGGCAGTGGCCATCTGGTGATGTTTTTTGATTTCTGTCAAAGTTGCAGGTTGCTTAGAGTTGTTTTGTTTACTGAGTTAATCAATCTTTTGCATGCATTTTTTCTCATTGAGTTCTAAAGTCGAACGCTTTCCTTTTTGTCACAGGTGCTACTAACGCCTTGGTTGTTTCTTTGATTGCAGGAGGAGCAGCAAGAAGTGAGGATTCATCAGCATAAGCGGTGGCAACACTTTGGCCCGCCCATTTCAAATGTGGGCATGCGGAAGAGGGATCACTAAGTCACCATTGTAATCAAAATCCATTTAACGCTCCTAACCCCTAAAAAGGGAGGAGGTGTCTTTGTAACCGAGGTTAAGAGAGTTTAATAAAGAGGGCTGTGACTTCTCATAAATTCTTGTATCTCATTTCAATCAATTTGCCTCTTTCGTTTAATGCACTTCATATTTTAGGACTTAAGCGTTATTTTGATTTGAATGCATCGAAGTAGTTTTCCTTTCTAAAGCTTCCGAAATCTCATGCTTTCAGTGGCGATCACGGTGGGACTCTGTCCCCTGGTTTTTAGATCAAATAACTGATCCATTTCTGTGTTTTGTGCTTGACAGGTACAAGTTTTTTAAAGCAGACTGTTATTCGTCTCTCATTGTGACGAATATCTGACTGTAATTCGTTTGACCCCGAGACGAATTTAAATTCGTCTCTGGCAGGGACGAATTCTGTTCTGTAATTCGTCTCACAGAGGGACGAATTCTTGCCTATAAATTTTCAGAGCCGAAGATCAGAAACAACAAGTCAGGGCAGAAAAGAGGTAGGGGTTTCATAAACTGTCTTTGTCATTTTTTTTATTTTTTGCTTTCATTTTCTGTCAATTCTTGCATGCTTAAAGAAAATAGTGGTTGATTGCATGTTTCATTTTTCTAAGTAAAATGAATCCCACACACATCACGTGGTAAATTAAACCAAGGAGCTGGTCGTAAGACCCCAGCCCTTGAGCAAGACCAACGGTGGGTTCATCACCACCTTGGCTTAGCTTTGCATCCATTTCCCTGATTGTCACTGTTGTTAGGCGTAAATCCCGATGAAAGCTGACCGAGTGTCACCGGGGTGATTCCCATGCACGCGAGGATAAGTCTTCTATGGTAGGTGTCATTAACAGGACAATCCCCCTTTCGTACCGCCTATGTTCCATGTACCATCTCGCTCTCACGTACCTATAGTTTCCCTCTCGTAAGGGCGGGTATATAGAGAGGTTGGTATATCGGTCCGACAATGGTATATTGAAGGGGCGACCATTTATGGGAGTCATATGAGCCAACATTATGCATTTAAACGTTCTTCAAAACTTGCAAAAACAAAACAAAACATCAAAATGCACTAAACCAGTTTAGGACACACTATTAATCCTTAAAAGAGATAATCACTGTTTGTGTATGTGTGTGTTCATTTTTTCTTAGTGTAAACAAAAAGAAAAATCATCATAAACGAGATAAAAATCTGCTTAGATAGTAGAGAAGCACCACAATGGTGTACACCCGTAGCCAAGCCCAATCAAGGGCGGACGCTACGGAAGGTGCACAAAGAGAGGGCGCTCGTCGCCTTCGCTTTAGCCCTGAGGACTTGGCCATACCGCCTTGGCGGTCTGGCCTACAAGAGAGTCCACATCAGGCCACATCAAGAAGGAATTATTGGGACCCTCCTCTATGGAGTATGCCCATTCAACACAGCCCCTTTCGGGAAGAAGCTTTACATGTAGATCTCAATGTAAATAGACAACCGCCTCTTGAGGCTAGATCTGAGTGGCCACAGCGTGATGAAGCGCTAGAGAGGCATAGTGTCCATTTGGAGAGACAACGTGGATATGGCATCTCTCCTTTGCCTCCCATTAGAATTGAAAGACAAAACCCAGAGCGTAGGGCTCTTCACACAGGGCGAGCTAACTCCGCCTGCCCCTTTCAAACCCATGAAAGGGAGTACGAGGAAAGCCATCGCATTCCTCGAGGACAACAAACAGCGTGGGAACCTTGCATTTTTACGCCTGCTAGATATCATGGTCACCCATCGAGGCCAGAGCCTCAAGTAAATGTCGCCTACCTCGACAGAGGGAAGCGACCCATTGAAATTTTAGATCATCAAGATCGAGGCAAACACATAGGAGAAACATTCAAGCCTCCCGAGCAAAAGAGGGCAGACCAAGTTGACCCGACAATCGCCAGACATGCCGCCCGCCAAGCCCGAATCACGCAGCTTGAGCAAGGTCATCGGGAGTTAGAGTACTTATACCGCCTTAATAAAGAGCGCATGCAGCGCAAAGCGGATGAGTTGCGCTATAAACTACCTGAGAGGGTGCCAACCCCTCGCACCCAAAAGGCAGAACAATATGAGAGGCACAACCCTTTGGTGCAGGACAGGTCTCCGCGACCTCGTCAAGCTTTGCCTCTGAGACCTTATAGACCCGAGAGGGAGGCCACTCCCCGAAACAATGATGGGTACCCTCAGCGAGGGACTTAATCAGGGTCATAGGTCTCGCCCAGAGACTCCTCAAGAAGTTTATGAGGAGTATGAACCAAAAATAGAACGGGCCAAAATGCCCCATCAAGGCGGGAGGGCTGCCACTCGGCCACCCCCCCATAGGCCTCCAGTCTCCCATAACTCACAACGGGAGCAAACAAAAGAGGAAGAAATAAAATCTTTCGATGCATACAAAGCGCTATTAGAGCGTTTGGAGTCTGTGGAGACAAAAGCTTCTGGGCATCAAAAGCCCACGTTACGTCAACTCCGCAGTCATCCAGTGCATCCTTCAGTGCCCACACCTCTTTACCCCGAACATTTCAAGTTGCCTCAATTGGCAGTCTTTAAAGGTGAAGAGGATGCACAAGAACATGTCACAAGATTCCTAAGTCAATGCTTCGGCATCCAAGATAATGACGCATTGTTGCTTAGGACATTCATAACCACATTCGTAGGCCCTGCCTCGGATTGGTTCACACAATTACCAAAACACAGCATAAACAACCTAGATCAATTAGTAGATGCGTTTCTTGAACGCTTTGCCTTCAACACAAAGAAGAAGGCATCACTGAGTGATCTGGCCAGCCTCGAGCAATATGAGGAAGAAACAATGGTAGCATACGGGAATCGATGGAGGGCTTTGCTTTCTAAGCTACCCTACCTTCCCCCTATGTCTGATCTCACACAGATGTTTGCACGGAGTTGCTTAAAATCAATCTCTGGGCTATTGCTGCTGCAGCAATACGACAGCTTAGAAGAAGCTTTGGCGCAAGCCAGAGTTATAGAAGAGATTAAAATAGGCGAAGGCGCAATCGCCAAGCCTAAAAAGAAAGAGTGGAATAAAACCACTAAGACCGGGACTACGCAATCACAACCCGCTGCGGTTAACCAAGTTGCGATAAATGTCCCCAAGCCTGTGCAAGAAATACAGCCCCAAAAGGCTAATTACTAGGCAGTGCCTCCTAGTTATGAAAGAGATAATAAAAAATAGGAGCAGAATCAGTAGCGTCGCCCTAGGCGACAATTCACCCCTTATGCGGAGTCTAGGGACTCCTTATTTGACCGCTTGTCAGTGGAAAATTTAGTCACCCTTCCAGAGATCCAAACTGTAGACCCTAACGCTCCCAAGCCTAAGGGATACAGAGAGGAATTATATTGTAGATTCCATAGGCGAAGGGGACATGACTTGAATGGATGTTGGAAATTCAAAGGATTAATCCAAGATTTGATCGACAATAAAACATTGGCCGTGGACAACCCCATAGCGCCAAATAATCAACAAATGGGGGTATTCAAGGACCCTTTGCCTGCCCACGAGGCACAGGCAAAACCTCTCCAGATTAATGAGGTGCGACAGAATCTTCCCATGCAAGGATTTGTGGGAATGATCAACATAGTGACCAGGAACAAAAAGTACCCAGCAGTTGCCCCCGAGGTAGCTACAAGGGAAGTTCCAACAACGTCGCAGCCTCAACAACGCCCTATGCAGTTGCCTCCGCCTAGACCCGAGGTCACGATACGGACCAAACTCACGTAGAGTTTGCGGACCACATCGGCTAGGCTTTCCATTTACGAGCTTATTCAACAGTCAACACCTCATAGGGAAGCTCTTATGGAAATTTTAAAAGCCATCGAATTACAGACTCACGAAGCAAATTCTTTCAACAACTTCGTGGGACATGTGAAACGATGTACGGAGCCGGTCATTACCTTCAGAGAGGATGAAGTCAAAACAATATCGAATGACATGGCAGATCCACCCCTGCACGTTATCGCGCGGGTCAACGGGATCCCGTACAAGAGAGTGTTGGTAGATACTGGCTCGTCCAGTAACATCATTACCACTGTAGCACTAAAACATTTGAAGCTGCTAGCCTCTCATATCACAGCCTCCACATACACACTACGAGCTTTCAACGATGCAATATGCTCGACGGTCGGCACAGTTGTTCTGCCTGTCCAGGTAGGACAAAAGACAATACCTACATTGTGCCATGTGTTGGAAGGCGAGATGGCTTACAATATACTGCTAGGGCGGCCATGGATCAGGGACATGAAGTGTGTCCCTTCGATCGCTCACCAATGCCTAAAGTATGCATTTGAAGGAGAAATACATGTAGTCCCGATGGACTTAGAACCCTTCAAGTATTGCAATGCGGTGCAATTAATGCCTCAATCGACCCTCCCTTCAACGCATTTGGATTTCCAGTTAAATCCATCTAAACAGGGTCCAATACCGTAGGCACCACTGGTGACCAAATCATCAAAATCCCAGCCAGGTGAGTCTTCATCATCTGCTCCTTCACTACCAATGCCACCTGTCATGGCTAAACAGAAGGACAAGGGAAAACAGATCATGGAAGAGGCTCAGCCCCTAGAAGAGGGGTTGCCAACAATATCAACGGTATCAATAGAGGAAATACCTAGCACAATGGAAGCTGAGACTCCTAACCCACCAAACATGGAATGGACTCAGGAAGGACTCCCGTTCCCTCCCTCCCAAGCATCAACAATCACTGTTGAAATGGCCAGTACGGGCCTGGGGGAGTATTTAGTGCAGAATGTTGTGGCAACGCCCGCATTAGAATCAGTACAAGACATGGGGAGACCTCGCCTTCCCATAGGAACAGTTGTTCCTCTAGGTTACCCACCAAACCAGACAAATTTTGTGTATGGGGGCCTTGATCATGGTCTTGAACCATGCAAGCAAAAGGAAGAAGACGAAGAGCCTTTTGCTGAAAATATCAACTATCTGTCAAACCCGGACTTCGCTCTAAGATATCTCGGCCAATGCAATTGGCATGGATACGGGCTAGGCAGATATGAGCAAGGGATGCGTGTCCTTTGCCAACCAAGATATCAGATGCCATATGATAAGTCAGGAGTAGGGTTCAACCACCCCCTGCCCTTAGACATCTTGGTAGAAAATATGCAAGGCCTAGAAATAGGCAACAAGGGGGGATTGGCACCAGATCCTTATGCCAACCCAAATACAGAATATACATTGGGAGATTACCTCCCATGGTCAACAAACACCCTTGGCAACATCAGTAATCCCTCTCCTTTGCTAGAGAGAGGTGAAAGTTCGGACACTAATCCCCAAAGAGAACATAAACGGTGTCCGGACATCTTTTTGAAGTTGTTCCCCTTAGAGGTTCCAGTTGAGTCAATACAAGTGTCAAGAGAATCAGGTCCCTCCACCAAGAGTGGAACAACCGCAATGGGACCAGATTAACTTGCTGGAACAAGGAGAACCCTCAATGTCGCAAGTAACAGTTGTTGAAGAGAATGAACATTTTTGGATCTCCGAAAGTGATTCAGAAGATGAGACTGAGATGGACTATCTCAATCATGCGCGATGGCATAATCGCCCTTTAACTCATGAAGATCTGATGGGACAGATGGGCATAAGGTTAGGGCATGAATGGTGGGTAGACCCAGCGGGGTGGGACCAAGTGTTGGATCCATGGCTCCAAATTCATGATGAGCACCGTCCACCCCGAGACCCTATCATGACATCAATGCCGAGGGAAGACCCTGTCCTCCTATTCACACATAGGGCCGATCCGTTCGTGCCCGTTCCCCTAGAGCCAGATCCAGAGTATAGGGAGCATCCAGAAGATTCAAGTTATCATACCCACGGTAATGGAGACCAAATTCATTCCATCCACATGATCTCCATTGATTTGACCGCACCCATCCGCAATCCGGCCGATCCAAGCACGGTCATTGCATCTAGACATAGATGCCATCGACTGGGATCGCGTCAATTCACCTTTATCACCATCATAGTACTGGCCTTTCGGTGAAATGCCTCATTTTACCCCAGGGACAACTCAGGATATTTTTCAAGCTGAAGAGGAACCCGAGGTTCCCAACGCAGATCTAAACTCAGCCAATGATATCCATTTGATCCCGACTCCACATCAGTTGGAGGACGGATCCCACATGTCAGTCGAGGAGACGACTGACGTAGATATCGGCACAGATCCAATGAATCCATAGATTCTCAAGCTGGGGGTAAGTCTTTCCCCCGAAGAGCAAGCCGACTACATTGCCCTTCTCAAAGAGAAGAAGGAGGTTTTTGCATGGTCGTACAAGGATATGCCAGGACTAGACCCGCAGCTAGTCACGCATAATTTAACGCTTGATCCGACAATCAAGCCTGTAAAGCAAAAACTACGTAAGATGCACCCAACAGTGGCCTTGATGGTCAAAGATGAATTGCAAAAGCTGTTGGATGCACAGTTTGTCATCTGCGTGGATTATCCGCCATGGTTGTCCAACATGGTTCCCGTCAAGAAGCCCGACGGGAGGATTCGCATATGCACTGATTTTTGAGATCTAAACAAAGCGAGTCCTAAGGATGATTTCCCCTTGTCGAGCATCGACGCATTGGTAGACGCTACAGCAGGTCACGAAATGCTCTCCCTCATGGATGGTTTCTCAGGATACAATCAAATTCGTATCAATCCTGAAGACCAACTAAAAATGGCGTTCACAACGCCTTGGGGGACATTTTGTTATAAGGTCATGCCTTTTGGCCTTAAAAATGTTGGCGCCACCTACCAACGTGCCATGACATATATCTTCCACGATTACATGCACAAAACTTTGGAAGATTACATGGATGATTTGTTAGCCAAGTCTCTTTTGCGCTCAAATCATATCGATGACTTAAGCAAGATCCTCGATCGCCTCATGGAGCATAAAGTTAGACTAAACCCCAAGAAGTGCGTATTTGGCGTCACATCTGGAAAACTCTTGGGTTTCATAGTCTCAAAGCGAGGAATCGAGGTGGACCCAAAGAAAGTCAAGGCAATCCTTGAAATGGTTCCCCCAACTACAATCAAGCAGCTCAGAAGTCTGCAGGGAAAGGTCACGTCGATTAAACGCTTCATAGCGCAATTATCTGACAAGTGCCGACCCATGAACAAATTATTGCACAAGGGGGTTACATTTCATTGGGATGACGAGTGCCAATCAGCCTTTGACGAGATCAAACAATACCTGGCTTCGTCGCCAGTATTGGCACCACCTAGACCAGGAGTGCCGTTCTACTTATACATCTCAGCTACTGAGGTGGCACTGGGCGCCATGTTAGCCCGGAAGAATGAACTTCACAAGGAACAGGCTACTTACTATCTTAGCCGCACCTCGGTCGGCTTATGAACTTAACTATGCATACGTTGAGAAACTCGCTTGGCAAGTGGTGTTTGCTACCAAAAAGCTATGCCACTACATGTTGAGCAACACTACGTATGTTGTGTCTAAGGAGAATCCATTGCGATACATGATGAGTCGTACTTATCATAGTAGTCGCACGGCGAAATGGATCATGTTGTTGACGGAATTTGACATAGAGTTTATTGGACAAAAATCTATCAAAGGACAAGTCATAGCCGATCAACTAGCAGAGGCTCCTCTTGAAGACGATCAGCCTCTGGTCATAGAACTACCCGATGATGGGGTCTTCCATGTCTCAGAATCGCCAGATTTTGATGAGCCTGAGTCACAAGCCGACATAACCCTATTCTTCGATGGTTCTAAATGTGAGCAAGGTGGTGGCATGAGAATTGTATTCTTCACACCGCAGGGTGCTCCAATGCCCCTATCATTTAAATTAAACTTCCCGTGCACCAACAATAATGCAGAGTATGAAGCCTTGCTCCTAGGTCTTCAGACAACAATCGCCATGAACATCAAATGACTGAATATCTTTGGTGATTCGTTGTTAATAGTCAATCAAGTCAAAGGGGTATATCAATGCAAATGCCCAGTTCTGCAGGCTTATAAAGCCCTTGTGGACAAATTCCTAGCAAAACTTGAGTGGTATGACATCGAGGCACTCCCTCGATCATCGAATCATTTTGCGGACACAATGGCCTCCTTGGGGTCACTAATTCCGCAAGACCTTTTCGGTGATATGACAACCATTCAAGTCAAAACCTTATCGCAATCCATGATGGAGCGTGCAAGCTCAGACTTGACGCCAGGAATCCACATGATCCAGATTGAACCATCCTCGGATAAGTTCTTTCGAATCTGAGATCATCTAAAACGTGCCAACTGGGGGTCCTTGTTCTCCCCTACTCCCATTAATAGCAACACAATGCTATTCTTACAAGTTCTATCCCATTCAGCGTTTGCTAGGGATGAACTTCAAGAGGGATTGGTTGTTCATACTATCGAGGTTTCTGATCAACAGGATTGGTATTTACCCATTAGAGACTACCTCAAGTTAGGTAATCTCCCGCTTGGATTGACTCATGCCGCAAAATGAGCACTCAAGCAGAAAGCGGCTAAGTATGTCTTGATAGGAGACATTTTGTATCGTCGTAGCTATGAAGGAATCCTCCTTCGTTGCTTGGACCAACAAGAGTCCACTTGGGCAGTCGCCCAAGCGCACGATGGTACATGTGGTGGCCACTTTAGTGGTATGGCCATTGCAAAGTGCATTCTTTGCATGGGCTATTATTGGCCATCTTTAGAGCGAGATTGTTGCGCATATGTCAAGAAGTGCGTGAAGTGTCAACATCATGCCAATTTGATGCACGTACCTTCCCAGGCCTTGCAGACAGTCCAATCTGCTTGGCCGTTCTCGCAGTGGGGCTTCGATCTAATTGGAAAGATCTCCCCTGCATCGTCAGGCCGTCACACGTTTATCATAACGGCCACAGAGTATTTTACCAAGTGGGTGGAAGCGATTTCGCTTACCTCTACGACAGGACCCCGCATTGTGGAGTTCATTTTGCATAACATCATATGTCATTTTGGTATTCCATCCAAAATAGTCTCGGATAATGGGACGCCTTTCAAGAACAAAGACGTGCGTGCTTTGACCACAAAGTACAAGATTCAGCACAGCTTTTTGACACCCTATTATCCGCAGGCGAATGGGCAAGCGAAGCGTCAAACAAAATGCTAGTTGCCATCCTTAAAAAGACCATCATAGACGAGTCATAAGGATTGGCACATTCAAATCCCACTTGCCCTATGGGCCTATCGCACTAGCATTCGGACACCCACTGGGGCCACTCCGTTTTCGCTCGTGTATGGCTCCGAGGCAGTCATGCCTCTAGAGTTGGAGATTCCTTCCCTACGCATATCAATGCAGGAGTTCATCGATGATGACTCTACGTGGCAGGCCCGGTTAGACCAGCTTACGTTGCTTGATGAACGACGCGTTAATGCTCTCGAGCATTTACGTATTTATCAAGAGCGACTTAAGAAAGCTTACAACATGAAAGTTCACCTCAGAGACTTTCGGGTTGGTGATTTGGTTTTGAAGGAAAACCAACAGAATTCTAGTTTGCCATCCCACCTAAGGGACAAATTTGCGGCAAATTGGTTAGGTCCATATGTCATTGATAGCAAAATAGGACCCAGGACGTACCGGCTAGCTTCTCTTGATGGTATCAAGGAAACAGAACCCTTGAATATCAGTCATTTGTGACCATTTCATATCTAAGAGAGCCATATCCCAAAAATGCTCCAAGGATCCTAAAATCGCTTGGTCAAATCCCAAAAATGCTCCAAGGATCCCTAAAATCGCTTGGTCAATCCCAAAATGCTCCAAGGATTCCTAAAATCGCTTGGTCAATCCCAAAATGCTCCAAGGATTTCCACAATCGCTTGGTCAAAAATCAAGAAAATTCAAAAACAACAAAAATCATCAAAAACAACAAAAAATTTTGCATCTCATTTCTAGGCATACTCAAATTCATCAATAGAGAGCTCTTCTCGCACCTCATCTTCATATTCAAAAAATCAATCCATCAAAAATACAAAAATACATAGCTGCATTAAAGCATTGCATCCATACATTGCATATTTGTGGTCGTACAAGTCAAAGGCACCATAGGCTGTAATTGCTTTGCTAGTCCATCTTGTTCCATTTTACAAAAACAACAAAAACACCATGCATTGCTTTTTACCACACTAGAGTCAGTGGTCTTTTAATGTATCAAGAGTTTTCATGATTCAGTCATCATTTTGCTCTTTAGCTACGTAATGTACCAAGTCAGACAGATTTTACGAAGGTAGAGTTACACTTGAAATACACCTTGTTACGTAACATCCCAACACAAATTAAAACACATAAAAATTCCCAAGTTGTGTGAACGAAAGATGAAACCTGCACAGTAATCCAGGTCACCATAAGCGAAACGGTTATCTTGCTCATCCCCCCGTGCGAATGGTTCCAGAATGCTGAGAATTGACAAAAGGACAAGCTCTTTCCTATCCATTCACCTCCATATACAGTGGTTTTCACCACTACCAAATCCCAATCATAGTTGGTTCCCAAAGTTGTAAGGATTTGTACTACACGTCCCTGCCAAGGATGGGTAGTCATCCCCAAGACCTAAAAGGATCAACACCATTCACAAACAAAATTCCAACAAATCATCATCCTAACACTTTCCATTCACCTTTGGTCTCCAAGTTGTAAGGATTCGTACTATCCGCCCCTAACCAGGATGGGTAGTCATCCCCAAGGCCTAAAAGATCAATGCCCTTACTCCATAATCTCCATCACCCCCTTGGTCCCCAACGTCGTAAGGATTCGTACTACACGTCCCTGCAAAGGATGCGTAGTCATCCCCAAGTCCACAAGGATCAAGGCCACTCACCAACCCAAACTCACAATACTCAAAATACAAAATCAAATAACAGTGGTTATCACTACTATTCAAAATCCTTGCTCAAAAAGAATTAATAGAAAATAAACAATGATTTTCATCACTATATAGACGAGCAACTTTCTAAATCATTCAGCCAACAAATATCCTGAACTTGAATCCCTGGAATTCTCAGCATTCAAAAACCATCTAGGTGATCCTCATTACAGGTTTGGTTGATAGCCTATCTGGCAATGGTGGTATCCTACCCGCATGACGATATGTCTGTCACATTCGCTTTGCGTATGTGCAGACCAATGTTTGCATAAGGATGAGCTAGCTTATGGTATCCTGGATAACACCGTAGATTAATCTAACTAAATACAACAAAGGAGTTAGTGGAGCTAATTAGGTGATCCTCAGTACAGGTTCGGTTGAAAGCCCATCTGCACTGGCGGTATCCTGACAAATACCACATAAATGAACTCAATTGCACACACAAGGATGTGAAATAGCTTGGTCAAAAATGAGTTCGATTCATACCTTGGTCAAAAAGTCTTGTAAGACAAAGTACAGTCGTGGCTAGTGAGTTAAAACCGTCTGAGTCTCAGAAAACCTTAGCTACATTTCTAAACCAACTGCGCTACTTTTCATCCTTACAATACCATCAAAAAATACAAAAAAAAGAAAAACCACATGTATACATACAAAGTCATGTACCACAGCAATCGTCTAAAAATGAAATAAACAGAATCTTAAACAGTCTATGGTGCCATAACCAACCATCACAAATTCCATCCATCCATTTCATTTTGCATATCACAGATAAATAAAAAAACATTTGCATTCATCATAACATATGCATTCATCAAAATAAATAAACATGCATACATCCATAGTCATCAGCCATCATGCATAAAGATCAAATCATCACATGTACATAACCAAAATAAAACCGGTATATGTATATATATCATCAAAAAAAAATGCCCGCAGGCTACAAAATTGGTCCTCAGACCCCGCAATCATATAACAAAACCCACCCTAAGGCGTCGACCACCATGATCACGCAGGATCGGTGCGACGGGAACTACCCCCCATGGTGTGGGTCCTATGGGACCCTGTAGGGCGGCTACTACTAGCCCCCGCATCACGCCTGCTACCGCCTCCCTCATCCAATCGCCTGCGACGAGATGATGCTGACTGCTCAGTAGCACTATCCCTCGTCCGACGTGAAGATCCACTTCTCGATGGCTCAGGTAGCCGCCCACCAAGGTGGATGACCTCCCTCTCCAAGTCTAGCCGGTGTCGGAACCACTCTGCCTCCCATCGATGGTAGTAAGATACTGCATCATCACGCTGTGCCAAAACCCTATCCCGCTCTGCTAGCTGAGCCCGTAGGAGATCCCTCTCCCGCAGCGCGTCCCCCAGCTCTAGATCTCGCATCCGTAGTAGCTCTATCAGTCATGCATTCTCAGTGCATATCCCAGACTCCATCTCCTCTGTATCCGCCTGAAGTACAGGACTCTCTGGAACAGCAGCCTGCTCTGGCTCCCACTGCTCCTCCATGTCCTGCATGTCCGGCTGATCCGGAGCTCCCAAATCTACATCCTCATCCCCCACCTCAACCATGTCCGCATCATCCAACGGAACTCCCCAATCATCCCCTGGTGCCTCAGCACCCTCCACTGCCGCCTCTGTGCCTCCCAGTGGCCCCTCTCCTCTCCATCGTCGTAGTACCCACCACGAGTCATACTCAGTGGTAGTCCCGACGTCATCCACGTCCGGGACGTCGATCACCGCATCTGACTCCTCGCCCAATGGCACGATGACCGGTCGATCTAGAGTCCTCTCATCTCCCCGATGTCGATAGACCACGGGCTCACCAGGCAACCCCTGGTGCACCCCAAACTATCGTGTAACCCGGCTATATGAGAATAACTCATGCTCGGTCCCGTGCCGCCCAATCAACCACCGCTCCCTACGTACCCGTCGGAGCCACTCTCCAGCCTCCGACCAGGTTGGACAATCCTGATAAGGGCGCCAAACCACCTCCCCTGGAGTGAGCCGAGAGAAGGCATCAGTATAGTGCTCTACGGCACCTGCCCATCGCCGACTCTGCCCCTGCTCCGTGGACCGCCACCATAGAACTGCATAACCTATCTCCTTATCCTCCATCGTCGCTCGAGTCATCCATGGTAACCCGGTTGGCCTCTCAACTGCTATGTGCTGCCAACCCCAGCACTGCAATAGATAACTACAGCTGACCCCCTTCCCCTGTCGATAGCGGACCCCATACAGCTCCCCGTAGAGCTGTGCCAACAATGTCTGTCCCCATCTCAAGATCAACGGTGCCTCTATCGGGCACTCTACCAACTGCCACACCAAATCCAGTAGGTTCCATGGGAACCTCGCGCCTGATGAGTCAGGTAATAACATGTTAGAAATGAGGCCCATCAAGAATGCGTGCCTCACTCCTAACACCCCCCTCTCCTGCCACCATCCAACCAAAATCCCGCCAACCTGGCAGTCCACCTCGGTCGTCTCCACTGGGTTCGCTACACCCAGCCGCTCCCCATGCCCGAAGCATCTCGTCAATACAGTAGTCCGCTGATCACGCGATGATGTCCTAATGGGCAGTCCATCTATCAAAATCCGAAGAAGCCGATAGACATCCTCCAGAGTCACAGTCATCTCCCCTATCGAGAGATGGAAGGTGTTGGTCCACGGATCCCAAAGTTTGATCAGGGCCGTCAGATAGGCCTGATCCGGGACCACAGGCTCCAGTCGAGCCACTTGCTTGAGCCCAAGGGCATCAAGCCACTCCCATCAGCATCAGTCAGTGCCCCCCGTGCCTCAGTGAAAGCAGCGGGTACACGGTACCGGCTCCTAACAACCTGCAAAAGAAAATAATTCAACAAAAAAATTAATTAAAATCATAGAAAAAAACTGTACAGAAAAACAACACACTTACAGCTTTAAAAACAAAAATAAACTTTAGGGAGCACTTACGGGTCTCGCTTCGGCTCCGCCGCTCGAACCAGTTTGTGTACTCATGATGGCAGGGAAAATCTCGATAGCGCTTCGCTTCGCAGAATTTACCTCCTCCTCCCAGAGCTCCAAATCGCAAGAAAAATTTGACACAAATGAGCCCAAACTCAAGTTTTGGCCCTTAAATAGGCCTTTGAGCTGGAATTCATCCTTTACTGGGATGAGCACTCTGGTTAGCACTCGTCCCACCCAGGGACGAATTCTACAGCTGGAATTCGTCCCACCCTGGGACGAATTCAGGCCAGAAACTTCAAAAACATCAAAAAATGAACAAAAATGCACTAAAAACAGACAATAAATTTGCCCGATAAGAGTGTTGTTGCACTTGACATCCCGGGCATACAAAATAGACGTTGGGGTCACAAATTGTCATTATCCTACTCCCTAAGAAGGCTACTTTAGCCGGACCGCTCCATGGGAAGATGGATTTTTGCCAATTTCAGCTCCAAACAAAGTCGCAAAAAGGGTTAACACCCACCAAAAATAGGTCCAAATGTTGGAAAAATTGCACATGCTTAATGATAAACCATCTAAAGGCACCCTTGCACAAGTCATCTTGGGTCAAGCGACTCGTCGCTTTTCTCATGAAGGTCATTCCCTCATCGATTCGTCGCTTGAGGGGGTAGTCACACTTAGTCACCAATCAACAAGCACACACCCAATTAAGGAAAACGACATGCATTCAAAGAATCATTGACAAAGACAATTACGCTCCTGCTTGGGGCAGTAAACAAGCAATAACAATCAAATTGATCAAACACTTGGCATTCGTGAATCATGAACACAAGGTTCCCCTGTGGACAAAAGGTTGCGCCCTTTGCCTAATCATGACTGATCAATGTCCAAGCTCAAGTCACACCTCACCAAAATAGGTTAATACTTGAAATCAAATTCCTTAGCTCGTCGGAAGCAAGGATTCAAGAATGCATGCCCTTTCCATGCTTGGGGCATCAAAAGTTGATTAGGTTACCAAGAAACCCTAATCATTAGTGCTTTGGCTATCTATTTTTGCTCGGCACTGCGCCATGCACAGCGCATCCCAAAAAGGGGCATCTGTAGACACCAAAACAGCACCAATCCGATTATGTGACTGCAAACACTGATCGCTTTGACAAACACAGCCCCCAGGGCAGCCCTCAGAGGTCAAACAGTGGTCCTAACCACTTTCATAGCAATTTTGTAAGGTCAAGAAGCAATTTGGCACATTTAGGCACTTTGCCCAGTATTCGTCTCACCCAGGGACGAATACTAACTGGGATTCGTCTCACCCAGGGATGAATTCTGAAATCGTCCCTGGTCAGGACGAATTCCAGGTTTAACGGGCAAAAAGAAAAATGCCGCCAAGTGGCAGCCAAGGACAGTCAATTATTGCCTCCTGCCATGCATGCGCGTGTAGGTGGGTAGGTTGGCAGTTAGTGGACTGTCACAAGGGCAGTCATGGAAGCCCAAGTCAGGGAGGAGTCTCCTCCCTCTTGGGAAGGCATGGCCGCCACATGGCATCCCTGCATGCCCCTCCAAAGAGACCCCATGGGTCTATAAAATGGTGGACTTTCCCACCCAAAAAGGAGAGATTGGAGGCATTTTCAAGCAACGAAGTGCTGCCCAATTGAACACCCACTTGCATCCTTTTTTGATTCGCCTTCTCACATCCATTAATCTCTTTCGCAAGGGAGGTTATTGGGTGGCTTTTGGAAGCGTGGATCTAACCCAAATCCAACATTTGACCACCTTAAACCACCAATTTGCCGACACCCCAATCCTAAGAGGTTTTGGGCCCATCCCTAGTGGATTGGCGCCGAAATCAAGTGCCAACGGTGGGAGGCCCACTTGGGCATCCCGCATTTGTTTAAGTTTCATTCTAAAGTATTCTAGATCATTTGTTCATGTTGCATTTTATGTTATTCTATTTAGTTAACTCATAGCTTCAATTCCATAACGTTTTGATTAGATTTCACCATGCCTTTTGTCGCTTTGTTGTCCCACTAACTTGCAGGTAGCGACATCGAATTCCCGAGGATAGAGGCCAAATTGGGAGAATCCGACCATCTGGGTCATCCCAAAATGGCCCCAATTACCTAACCCCTTTGTCTGTAGGTGTTTTGGAGGTCCCGAGGTTCGACATTGGAGCGGCATCACTTCGGCTTTTTCATCACAGTAGAATTCGTCTCCCCTGGGGACGAATAACAGTCAGAATTCGTCCCACCCAGGGACGAATTACAATCGAGAGCAGATTGGTTGACTGTTTCAATGGCAGTGGCCATATGGTGATGTTTTTCTATCAAATTTGCAGGTTGCTTAGAGTTGTTTTGTTTACTCGTATTTAATCAATCTTTTGCATGCATTTCTCATTGAGTTCTAAAGTCAAACGCTTTATCCCTTTTTGTCACAGGTGCTACTAACGCCTTGTTTGTTTCTTTGATTGCAGGAGGAGCAGCAAGAAGTGAGGATTCATCAGCATAAGCGGCGGCAACACTCTGGCCCGCCCATTTCAAATGTGGGCATGCGGAAGAGGGATCATTGATCACGATTGTAACCAAATCCATTTAACGCTCCTAACCCCTAAAAAGGGAGGAGGCGATTTTGTAACCGAGGTTAAAGAGTTTAATAAAAGGGCTGTGACTTCTCTAAATTCTTGTATCTCATTTCAATCAATTTGCCTCTTTCGTTTAATGCACTTCATATTTTAGGACTTAAGCGTTATTTTGATTTGAATGCATCGAAGTAGTTTTCCTTTCTAAAGCTTTCGGAATCTCATGCTTTCACTTTTATGAGATCTTGATCTCTCTCTTCCATACATCATTTTTGGATGAATAGGAATATATCTAGGTAATCTTAAAGATTTTTATCATCACTCTATTTCATCCTAAACAACTCTTCCTTTTGGTCTTTAACACAACAATAATTTTGATATTTGTCTAGGAATATATTTTCCATTTCTTACCGATTGTGAATAGAATTTGGGCCAACCCCATGAACCATTGCATCACTAAATTTTTAAGTGTGGAGGGGAATCATTTAAGTTTTTTATTATCATTTATTTAGTCATAGATTTGGTTTAAAATTTTAAATTTAAACCAAAATTGATCTAGATCTTTCAAAGAGGTTCTTGGAAAGATCGATAATATTTATGGAGGGATGCTTTTCAAAGGGGCTTGCATGTTTGGGTCTAGTAAAATAGGGTTTATGAATGTTATGGTAGCACTACTAGCTTCTCCAATATGGTATAAATTACTATGTATGTCACTATCCTCTTGTCTCTCTATCATCATATTATTGCAACAAAAATTAAAATTTTTAAAACACTTTGGAGGATATCAAATAGTATTAGGTAGGAGGTGGTGAGCTACTTGGATATGTGGAATCCTATAACACTAAAGACCAAATTGACACAAGGAAATTAAGAAGCTAGGTATTATAAGGGATAGGTCAAATAAAAAACCAAAGAGGTACATAGGTTACAAGCAGCAATTGAACACGAATAGGAAAAAGTACACGACCAATTACAGCTAGCACTGATAGAGGGAGGAATTTAGACAACAAGCAGAGCATGAGAAATGATACTGAGAGGAGCAAGTGCAATTGCTTGACAAGAAAAAAGAACTCAAAAAATAGCTCAAAACTAAGAAGAATCACGGAAGGCAAGAAGTAGAATAGCAAATTCAAAGCCTAAGGGAACAACTTAAGGCAAAAGAACAAATGAAACAGCAGGTTATTATCGTAAGAGAACAAGTAGAGGAAGAATGGAATCAAATGAAACAATGGCAACAAGAAAATGAACGTGTTTTGCAAGGGTGGATAGAACAGTTGGAAAGCATTGCCGAAGAGTTGGAGAAACAAAAAAAATGAAGAAATTGCTTGGCTCAAGCAAGCATGGACAAAGGCAAAGAAAAAGTTGAAGTCTCCAGGATCAATGCCTGATGAGGTGCAATTCCTTTGGGATAGGATTGGCAAAGAAATTAATTGTGCTAGGGGTTATTGGTCATACCTGAAGGAATGCATGAAGTTTATAGACCAAGTGGTTCCAAAGATAGAATAGAACAGGATACAGTTGGAGACAAGAAGGGGACACGATGAGGTCATGCAACAAGTACAAAAAATGATTGTTCATCAAGTAAAG
Organism: Wollemia nobilis; assembly: GCA_028583015.1. Lineage (NCBI taxonomy): Eukaryota > Viridiplantae > Streptophyta > Pinopsida > Araucariales > Araucariaceae > Wollemia > Wollemia nobilis. The sequence goes on from JAQPPZ010017051.1 coordinate 1,054,115, forward strand.
CAGCAAGGTCTGACATACAAAGTCGTCCTTATCGAGCATCTTACTAATATCCCATGTAGGCTAAGCAGGTTGAAGAGTTGTGAAGATTACCTCACCAAACTACAAGAAATAGTTTGGGAGGCACAAAAGAAGATCGACCAAATGATTGAAAAAGGGTTATCAGACATTGATGTTCTCATGACTAAGCAACTTGCTGAAATCATTGAAAAGCAACAGGAAAGGGATGTTCAATCACATCAGTTGCAGAAGGTCATAAGCAGACTTGAAGAACTACGTGAACAAATGAAATAGATGACAACAAAAGCAAAGGATCTTTAGAGGGACGCATACGAGGAGGTGACTAAAGACATTGATGTATTAAACGATTTCTCTATTCCCTACGATGCGAACTAGGAAATCCTATGAACATTGATTCAATCAAAATGCAAGTCCAACAGAAGACTCTGTTACCCAATGAATGAGGTACCATCGTGGATCTCCCATAAATCAAGATTGACATCCTTGTAATTCACTAGAATTGTAGTAGTTGATTACTCCTATCGCTCCTAGACAAAGTTCTATCACACAATAAGATGATGAATGTGAAAGGACTCGACCAAGACTTTGGGTGTGCCTCGTTCCGAGTGTGTCCCACTCTTAAGCAATACACTTTTGCCCTAATTATGCCTCGCTTCAAATAGCATGGCCTATTTCTAGTATGCCCCTTCAATACACCTTAATGCACCCTGCTCTCAATCTTGTGCGCCTGGATCTGTGTCTATTTTTGGCAAATAGTAAGGATGGCAAACCGCATGTGAATTTGAACTGTAGTTCAGAGGCAGAACTACAAGTCCCAAAATAGCTTAAGATTCTTAATTCTACAAGTATAGTTCAGAGGCAGAACTGCAAGTCCCAAAATAGCTTAAGATTCTTAATTCTACAAGTATAAATAAGAAAATTCTCATTGTAAAGGTTTTTTCTTTTATTTTCGGCAATCAACATACCTAGAGCTACTCTTCAAAGTAAGATTGTACTAAGCACTTTATAATTGCAAACCAATAGAAGGGTTGTGTGTGGCATTCTATTTCAATGGTGCTTTGACTTCTTGTCTCATGGATGTGTGAAATCAGTGGCTCTACCCTCCTGTCCCTTGTCGATCCTTCTCTCTTATTTTTCTTGCAAGTTCTTCGAAGATCTTACATGCTGAATTTATTTGGTCACTACTGAAATTCCTAATCACACCAAATCTGAACCTCACTACGGCTTCAGCCATATTTTATGTTTTCTTTATTTTCCCTTACACCCTTTCCTCTAGAAAAATTAGATTAGATTTGTTTTCTGCATTCTTAGATCAGTTTCTTTTCTTGTTTTTCAACTTAGTTAGAATGGAACCGACCCAGATCAAGGTTCACCCATTTGTTGAACTGCAGTCACAAGTGCAAATCATACTTGCTGATTTCCGTGTTTAACAATAGCCAAGATTGAAATCATGTTTTTATATATGCACTCAAAAACTTAAAAAACCAGACCATAAAAAAAAAATGAGCTAAAGCCAAGAATGAAGCTTATGTTGAATATGTGCTTAAACCTTTGAGATTTTAAGAAAGGTTGTGCTTAAAAGCCAATTAACAACCCGGGTTCAAACATCACAAGCTTGAAGATTTTTCTCAAAGCTGAGATCAAGCATGTACAAGTTGCACACAATAGAGTTGATCTACTCAGTCGTAAGCTAAAGAGCTTACTTTAACTGCATGAAATATAAAGCAAGTTGAAGGTTTATAAGAGATGAAGATTACATGAATGAAGAAAAATAGACTGAAGGTTTATATGGGATGAAGAAAAGCAGAGAGAGTAAAAAAGATATGATTTGACAAGCCAAGGGCTTCCATTCAATCACATACCCAGCCAGAGTTGGATCTTTTTGTAGCCCACAAGGATCTAAGATTTGCAAAGCAAATTAGTCGCTTAGTTAACCCACCATAAGAGCTTAAGCCTATACCTCTCAGAGTTGCTGTTGTAACCAGTTTCTTCTTTGGTTTTGATTAATAATAAAGTTCTTTGGGTATTCAAATGGTTTCTCTACTTATTTTGTGCATGAATTGTAACATGTAGAAGCACTTTAATTAGTCCTTGCATGTTTTTCTATGGTTTGGCAATGTGTTTCTGATTATGCGTTCAACAGTTCTCAGATTTTCCATTGCAATATAGTTGTGTTATTTTTGCTTGTATTTAATTTTATACATTTTTGGATGAATAGGAATATATCTAGGTAATCTTAAAGAGTTTTATCATCACTCTATTTCATCCTAAACAACTCTTCCTTTTGGTCTTTAACACAACAATAATTTTGATATTTGTCTAGGAATATATTTTCCATTTCTTACCGATTGTGAATAGAATTTGGGCCAACCCCATGAACCATTGCATCACTAAATTTTTAAGTGTGGAGGGGAATCATTTAAGTTTTTTATTATCATTTATTTAGTCATATATTTGGTTTAAAATTTTAAATTTAAACCAAAATTGATCTAGATCTTTCAAAGAGGTTCTTGGAAAGATCGATAATATTTATGGAGGGATGCTTTTCAAAGGGTCTTGCATGTTTGAGTCTAGTAAAATAGGGTTTATGAATGTTATGGTACCACTACTAGCTTCTCCAATATGGTATAAATTACTATGTATATCACTATCCTCTTGTCTCTCTATCATAATATTATTGCAACAAAAATTAAAATTTTTAAAACACTTTGGAGGATATCAAATAGTATTAGGTAGGAGGTGGTGAGCTACTTGTGCTTCCTTTTCCTTCACTTATATGGGATGAATTACTTAAAATAATTGATTCATTTTATGTAACCTCTAGATATGACTATTGTATCTATAGCTTGTTGTGGGTTTTTTCTAAAAAATCTACCTTTTTTGTCTTTAGGCCTATTCATGCATCTTATCTTGGCTTTTCAATCAAATTTGGGATTTTTTTTAAATTCAAAATACCTCTAATTTCCCTGTCAACACCTTTAAAACTTTTGTAGTTTTGGCTAATCAATCTCTTATTGGTATAAGTTATAATTTAGGGTATTAGGCATAAGTTACAAACAAGCGCATTGAAAAATATGGATTAAGGAATCAACCTTAACCTTACCTATTGAGAATTTATACTAAAAACGGACCAATTAAGGAGATGTAGTTTGGGTACTAACCTCAATGATAAACCAACTTACATCTTAACAAAGAGATTTTGGTGTTGGGTGATTAACATATATTCAATAGTTATCCTAGCAATGTTGCATTCCCTAACAATAACACCAAAAAGTGACAAGGCTAAATATTACGTTTATTTTAATTTATCAATCTAGGGTAGCATCCATAGGCTATATGCACTAGTATTGTTCTTACTATATATTTTG